>VYXD01008407.1:51882-153982 GCA_013397195.1 Hylia prasina
TCCGAATCCGGGCGGCAGAAAGCCCCATCGGGCAAGAAGACGAAGGCGATCCGAAAGCTGACCTTCGAGGACGAAGTGACCACCTCGCCCGTGCTGGGGCTGCGCATCAAGGAGGGCCCCGTGGAGGCGCCGGCCAAGGCACGGGGCGGCTGCGCCCGTCCGCTAGGCGAGTTCATTTGCCAGCTCTGCAAGGAGGAGTACGGGGACCCCTTCGCGCTGGCGCAGCACCGCTGCTCCCGCATCGTCCGGGTGGAGTACCGCTGCCCCGAGTGCGACAAGGTCTTCTCCTGCCCCGCCAACCTCGCGTCCCATCGCCGCTGGCACAAACCGCGTCCGCCCGCCAACAAGAGCGGCCCCGAGGCGGGCGGGGCCCCGGGCCCGGGGCCGGCGGAGGAGACGCCGAAGGAGGCGAGCGGCGGCAGTGGCAGCGAGCGGGACACACCGAGCCCTAGCGGAGCCTCGGAGGCGGGCTCCGAGGAAGGGCTCTTCGAGTGTCCCCGCTGCGCTAAGCGGTTCCGCCGGCAAGCCTACCTGCGCAAGCACCTGCTGGGGCACGCCACACCGGCACCCACGCAAGCCCCGGCACCCGCACCGGCCCCGGAGCCTAGCGCCGAGGAGCTGCCTGCCGCCGAGTGCCGCCTCTGCCCCGTCTGCGGGGAGACCTTCCCCAGCAAGAGCAGCCAGGAGCGGCACCTGCGCCTCCTGCACGCCGCCCAGGTCTTCCCCTGCAAGTACTGCCCGGCCACCTTCTACAGCTCTCCCGGCCTCACCCGGCACATCAACAAGTGCCACCCCTCGGAGAACCGGCAGGTCATCCTGCTCCAGGTGCCGCTGCGCCCCGCCTGCTGAGCCGCCCGTGCCTTCCCCGCCGCCCCGCGCCGCTCCCCCGGGGCTGCCACACGATTAGCTTTAATACGGCTTGTGACCTGCTGGAATCTGGCTTTATACACTTACCTTCCCGGTGTCTCTCTCTTTTTTGTTTTTTTTTTTCTTTTTTTTTTTTTTCCAATTTTTTTCCTTTTCTCTGTTTTTTATCGATGTGAACAGATCAAACTGCTCAAGAGAAACGAGTATTTCCTTTAGTGTAGCCACAAAATGCCTTGACTCTGCTGTTGATGGTCTCCAGAAAATGCTGTAGAAACTGCCTTAACTGTGACATGCCAACTTTCTGTTTCTGTTCGTTTTGCCCTTAAGGTAGCTCATGCGTTGTCTATCTGTATATGTTGGTTTGAGTAATTATGTTATTTATTCATTATTTATTTATATTAATTATGAAGATTGATATTATTTGATTGCAGATATTCTAATGCGCTTTTTTGTCTGCCCGCCTGCCATTTCACTGTGCGTTTTAGATCTTTTTAAGGGATCTGCTAAAAAGGTTTTAACTTTTATACCTAGAATAACACATGATCTTAACCATTTTATCCCGTGCAACCAACAGCTCTTACTTTTAGATGCAATCTCTTTTTCTACACACATTATTTTCTTAACTGTTAGCTATTTATAGAGTGCTTCAATAGAACTGTTTCAACTGTATAATTATTTACTATTCAAATAAAATATTTTCAAATTCAAGTGTGCCCCCACCCCTCCTGCTTCTCCCTGCCGGGCAGGCCCTGGGGGCTCAGAGGGCTGGCACCTAGCTCCACACTGCAGCTGGCAGGGTGCCTCCATAGGCACCAGCCTGCTCTGCACCGTTTGATGAGATTAATTAAAAAGGAATTAAAGGGAGAAGAAGAGCAGGGTGCAGCGTGGTTGCTCTGGGGGAAGGCTGCCCCCTGAGCAAAGGGGTCCCCTGGCCATGGGCTGGAGCCCCAGCCCTGCCCGTGCTCCAGCTGGCACTGGGCACAGCCTGTCCTGTGCTCTGCTGCTGGGGAGATCTGCCAGGGACCTTCCCTGGAAGGTGTTGCAGGGAAAGCTCAAGGAGAGGCAGCACCTGTAAGCAGAGAACTGCAGAAATCCCTGCCTAGGAGGGCTATGCTGTTTGTTGGGTGGCTGCTGCGTGTGCTCAGCGCTGAGGTGTGGGGCTCAGGGGCTCAGCAGAGCTGTGGCATCCTGTTTGGTCGAGAGCTGTGAGTCTGGCACAAGGAAGGCCAGGCATTTCTCTGCTTCCTGGCAGGGCTGGAGCTGGCTCCTGCCTGGTCCTTATGCCCTGCAGTGGGGTTTCTGTCGCATCCTTCAATAACTGTATATATAGATATACACATATCTATGCAGGTAGATCTATCTCCAGGGCTTATGTTTGTATATGGGAATCTGATGGGTTTGGTGAGAACTGTTGTAAAATCTGTGTAAGTGGGGAAGGTGTGTGCTGGGTTTGTGAAACCCCTCTCACAGACAGGTGTTGAATGCACCTGTACAATCTCCCTCTTTGCCAGCAGGAGCAGGTACAAACCCAACTTCATGGCATGCAAATCCGCTTGGCAGCCCCAAGAGCAAATCCCTGCTCCCACACTGGTGTATGAAGGGCCAGGGGACTGCAAGGGCTTGGTGTGGACATAAGGGCCGCTCTGTCTTGGGGTAGCAATGCCTTTGAGGCTTTGGCTCTCTGGAAGAGGAAAATTTCCCAGGAACTGGTTGAGTATTTTATGATAAAGCAAAGCTTGTAGAGAAAGAACATCTTTCTATACAAAGATTTATTTGGGTTGTTAGGTTTTTTGTTTTTGTTTTGTTTTTTTTTCTTCATCAGTCAGGCTGAACAGTACTAGTGTATGGGTACACTCTTGCTGTCTTGATTCCTAGGAAACCAACTTGGTAATGCCTGGGCTGTCTTCAGGCCTAGGCAAAGCTGTGGTTTTAGCTCTAAATCAATACATTGGTAAAGAGCACAGCCCAAGACACACAGCCAGCAAAGCCTGCCTGGCAAAAGGTACAGTTTTGCCTTTCCTGGCTTCCCTGGCCTTGGAAAGCCCCGGATCCTGGGCTGTTGCAGATGGTGTTGCAGCTGTCTGTGGAGCGGGCTCTCTGCTCCCCGAGGGGACTTTGCCAACACACATGGCCATCCTCTCAGGCCACTGGACACCATTTCCAGAGCGATGCCCAGCACATCCTCTGAGAAGCCTAATGGCTCCATCCACTCTGTCACAGCAGTGTCCCTGCTGAAATCTGTGTTCAAAGCCTGTGGCACCAACGGGCCACAAAACAACTTCATACTGCTGTCTATTTCCTAATAGTCAAGTAAACCCATGTATGTCCTGCTAAGAATCAGTTGGAATTCGTGAGGGCCAGAATTCCCCAGGTTTTTTGAACTGTCCGGGTAACCATTGTCTGGACTTACTGTATCTCCTGCTGAGCAGAAAGGGTGATTAGTGGAGACTTCTGTGCTGAGGAGGAGTAAGGAGAGGTGACAGTGGAGTACACTGGAAATGGCTCTGTTCACAAACATCCTGTAAAAGGGGCGTAATTTGCTTTTGATATCCCTGGGCTGCAGCAGCCTGGGCAGAGCTGCTCTGCCTTTGTGTCTGCAGCCTTTCTCCCCTAGTCTGCACCACTAGATGAGCCCCAACTGCCCGAGGGGTTTCTGGAGAGGTTCCTTGTGAGGGTGAGCCCAGACTACCCAACAGCTTTTGGAGCCATCGGACTGCCCGACGGCTTTTGGAGCCATCGACATCACTGTTTTGCACCTCTTGCCACCTGGCAGTGAAGGGCATTGCACCACCCTGACAGGTCACAAAGGCTCCCACTCACACCAATATCCTTTGGACAGCGTTTTGGGGATCTGTCCCTGCCCCTCACCAGTTCCTGCCTTGCACCATCCCACTGCCCATGCCCCCAGCACTGGGCATCTGCTGGGCTCTGTCTCCTGCTCTGTGTCTGTGAAGTCCCAAGCCCAGGTATAGCTCAGTGGCTGTTCAGAGGGCCGAGCAGCACGGCTGAACCTGGAGTGCTCTCAGTAGCAGCCCCTGTGAATGCAGGTTGCTTGGTATGTGCCATGTCCTGGCCACCGGGCAGCACGGCCAGCCAGCGCTGCACAAAGCCTCCTGCTGTCAGCTAACAAATCAATTGCTGATGGCTCTTGGTACATCCAGCAGGAACAGGTTCAGGCACCATGGAAAACACTGATCCTGCCCCTAATGTGACACAGTGGAAGCAGCTGGCACAGAGGTTGCTCGTGCTCTGCATTCAGGCAGAGGGGTTTACCCGCTGTGCCAGAGCCTTCCTCCTCTCTGACCACACCAAGACCATGTGAGGTCTGGGACCGAGTGTTGTGAGCACAAGGAAAGGAGTTGGGAGATTAGACAGAGGAACCTGCAAGGTCCTGAGAAATGCAGCATGGACACCATCCCTGCCCCAGGGCTTAGAGTTGGTGGAGAGCTGAGGCAAGCTGCTCCTGCCCACAGCTTGTCCCCAGAGGAGGTTTTAACAAGTTTTGGTACCAACACCATGGTTCCTTGCAGTCATCAGTGCAGTAAGGCATCTGTCAGCTGCCTCACTGGAACGGCTCACTGGGAAACACAGCTGGGCACAGCTCAGGGCTTTGGGGGGCCCTGCCCAGCACGTCCCGGTCTGTTTCTGGGGCGGGCAGCTGGGAGGTATCCATGGGATTAGGGCAAGCCTGGAAATGGGACAAAGATGGGCTTTTGCCTCGGATGCTTCCTTGCACAACACAAGCCTATTTAAAAAGAGGCATTGCTGTTGATGAGCTGTGAAATAGCTTATGGAGTCTCAGGTTTCTTTGGGGCATGCCCTGCCTGCAGGGTGCCACAGGGTGCTGTGGTGTGCTGGTGCTAACACACCTCCTGCTCCATTACTCCCAGGTAGAGTGCTGGGTCCTGGTAAGTGTTTTGGGCTGGGTAGGACAGCAGTTCCTTAAAGCGCCCAGGCAGCTCCCCTTGGTTAAGCATCCAGGTGTGCAGGTGCATCCTGCACATGGCATTAAACAACTCAGATCCTTCCATGTAGGCAAGAATCCTCATCAGAGCTATAAATCGTTTTAATAAAATTTAATTTACAGTCCCCATAACAAAGATCTGCCTCTGGCAATATTTGATGCATTGAGAGGGGACATGTCAAGTGTGGGCTGTCCTGCAGTACTGGCTTCACACCAGACACTGCCAGGCTTGGTTCTTACCTGTGCCATTGAATTGAAGTGCTGGGCTACCTCCAGCGCTGCTCTGACCGTGTTGTTTTCTCCTCAGCAGGCAGCCAGGGACTGAAGCCGGGCAGAGCTGGGCACAGCAGTGACAGCAGGAGCCCCACACCGGCACAGAGACCCTCCTAGAAGCACATCCTCCCGACACGGTAATTGGGACATTATTTGCAGCAGCCTGGTCCAGTTAAACCACCTGTTCTTCTTAGAAGAGAACCACTCTTTTTAAGCTCTAATAAAGCCCCCTCGCAGCTCTGAAGGCGAGGGCATGCACAGCCCAGCCCATTCCCGCCCGGCTCTTCAGTGCTGTGCCACTCTGCTGAGGCTTTTCCGCCTTCCTTAGGGAATGGGGACGGTGAGTGACGGAGAGGATTTAACCAGAGCAAAGGCTCTGCCTGTGCTGCCGCAGGCACTGGGCTGGGGGAGAGAAGGAGCATGGCTCAGCTGCAGGTTAAAACAGGTTCTGCTTTCTCAGGGTATGGGACCATGGTGTGTTTATCTCATTTTACAGTTTTAGCTCATTTTACAGTTTTATAGAGGGAAATTGCTTGTAGTACAACACCAGTTCATTTGTTCAATGACAAATGTGAGGAAAATTATGTACAGTTGGGGGTATCTGAGCTGGGAGGTTGTGGTTTAGTTACATACACACAGAAGAAAATCGGAATTTATTACATACAATAAATTATATCTTGCATTTGTCCCTGGATGCCTGGAAGTGTCCATGGCCAGGTTGGATGGGGCTTGGAACAACCTGGGATAGTGGAAGGTGTCCCTGCACATGGCAGGTGGCTGGAATGAGATGCGCTTTATTGTTCCCTTCCAACCCAAATTATTCTAGGATTCTGTGATAAAATCAAAGTAAAAAATATCTTCCTTTTATAGCAGTATATTCTATATAGATGATCTATATAAGTGGAATTCAGAATTTATGTAGGTAGTGTATAATATATTACACGTATTTATATTGTATTGTATTATATTATACAATAGATACTAATATATGGCTGTTACATACTGCCACTTAGACAATGCATTACATATATTATCTACACTACATAATATCATATATGCATTATACATAATTATTGATACATTACCAATGTTGATGTAATTAAACACTCTTGTCTGACAGGAGGTTTTGTCAGCTTTGCAGCCAGGATTTGTGTGCTGTGGAGGACAGAGTGTAGGCACTCATGGGTACGCACACCTGGCACATCCACTATACATTCATGTCATACATGGTCTGAAATACTGTTATTGTATCTATACAGTGCATTGAATATTCCATGATGCACATCATATATGTGCCAAATATCATAGGTTCATTATATCATGTTATACAGAATTCATACATTGCTGCTATGATTTATATAATTTTCTTATATACATTTAAAATAAAAGTATACTGTATATATTTGCACACAGTATTACAGTTAACAAAGTAATGTCATGATATGTGCATATAGCTAAAGTATATACCAGGGATGTGTGCATATGTAGGTATACATGTATAATGTAAAGGTAATATGTTGTATTTATGTAACCTATAACCAATTTTTGGATAAAATTATTACCTGCAAAGTCAATATTTAATATTCAAAACCAGCCATTAATAAGATAAAATATATAGTGCATATAAGATATAATGCATTGTATAATATATAATGCATATCACATTATATACTTTGTATTATACCTAGATTATATATCAGATTGCGTATATTTTCCTTAATGTAGTAATACATGCACATTGTATCTGTGTATATTTAATACCTATTACATACACTCTCGCTAATAGAAACATAGAAGTGCATAACATCATATATTAGATACATAATTTGAAATACTGTAGCATATAATATATAGAACATAAGATCCCATATATATTTTCTATAGTTACAGAGAGCATAGGTGTAGGAATAAGATAATACCTATACAAATGTTTGTAAAAATGTTAGACATCCTTCTAAAGCTGAAGGAAGGTATAATTAGAGGGGATAGTGGGAGGAAATTCTTGGCTGTGAGAGTGGGGAGGCCCTGGCATAGGTTTCCAGAGAAGCTGTAGTTGCCCCATCCCTGGAAGTGTTCCAAGGCAGGTTGGATGGGGCTTGGAGCAACCTGGGATAGTGGAAAGTGTCCCTGCCCATGGCAAGGGTGGAATGAGATGAGCTTCAAGTTCCTTTCCAACACAATCCATTTTGGAACTCCAAGAAAAATATAAACTAGTCTATATATTATTTAATTTAGTAAATTATTTTTAATGCCATTTTTGTGCCTGCTGACACATGTGCCGGGCTGGGGGTGCTGTGGGCACACATTCCTGCCCTGTGCTGGGCTGGCTCTGCCAGTGTCGCTGCAGCTCCTTGGCTGGGTCTGTGTCCTGCCTGGCGGGGCCCTGGTGTCCTTGGCCCCCACAGGTGCCCCCAGCCCCCGTGGGTGCCAGTGCCAGGCTGTCAGCTGTGCAGGATCCGTGTGCCCTTCTGCTGGAGCCTGCCCTGTGCCCACCTGCTGCCAGAGCAATGGGGACACGTGGCTGTGCCAGCCCTGGTGAGTTGCACTGCTGGGCAGAGCGCTGCCAGCACAGCCCCTGAGCAGTGACCCCTGGCCTGCAGAGCAACTGGCCCCAGCCTGCTCTCCACCTGCATGAGGGTGGTGGTGCTGAGCCTGGGGCAGGGATCCTCCTTGGGAAATGTAGGTGGAAGCTGGGTTCCCAACAGCTCCTTAGTGTGTGCACATTTACTTCTGCAAAGGGAACTTTATCTGGAGCTAACAGGATTAACTCTCCATTTCTGGTTGGAGCACCTGAAAGCAATTTAGGAGAGGACTTTGCTGTGGCTCTTCAGCAATGGAAGGGAGATTTCCTTTGTCTTTTCAGACATCGTTATGGCTGAGTGCAGGCCCCTGCATTGCTTAAGGAATGTTTCTGTAGAGGAGAATGTCACCATTAAAAACCCCTTGTTTTTAATACTGATGCAGGTAGTTGGGCCATGAGGCATTGTGGGGAAGCAGGTTATGGACAGTGGCTTCTGGGGATCCCAAAGGTCTGTGACTATGCTTGGTGCCATGGGCAGGGCCAGGGTGGCAAGAGGCACCACCCTGCAAGGTGTCAAAGGGCACTGCTGCCTTGTGGGTGCCCCTGTGTCAGTCACAGTATGGTGTGAACTCCTCAAGAGCACTCCAGTCCGGGAACATTGCTGCCTGCTCGGCACCTGGCAGTTGTTCCTGCAGCCGCAACGCCAGCAGAGAAGGACAGAACCCGCGTCCAGCAGGGACTGTTCTTGTCCCCTGTGAGCCAGCCCTGCACACCCATGGTACCCGCAGCAGCCGGGCCCAGCAGCACCACCAGCATCACCGGAGTTCCACCCCGTCACCTCCCACCCGCCGCCACACACACCACACAGGTACCGCCTTTTACTGCTCTGGGGAGAAATTTTATTGTGAGCAAAGATTTATTAATTTTGTGAGGGGTTACAGAGTGGCTTTGTCATCCACTTCAGGGTGCAAAACCACAGCAGTAGAGTTTATACAAATTGATAGTTTTTTGACATCAGGAAAACACAATTTTCACTGATGTCTTAATTCTTCCCTGAATTAGAGATACATATTGCTCTAAGAAGAGAGAGCTCCTTACTCAGAAGGATGCCTTTGAAATTGTTTCAGACCAGCTACTGGATAACTAAGTGCCAGACAGCATTGCCTATCCAGCCCTGAATGTAAAATAAATTAAAATACATGTTTTATTTTCTAGGTTCCTTCACTGATAGAAAGTCAATAGAAAGCAAAACTGAACTGTGAGGCAGAAAATCAAACCTATTGTGCAAACCCTCAGTGACAGAGGCTCCTTCCTGCAGCTGCACTAGGTGAGGTTTCTGTTGGGCACCGGGGCTGAGCTGCTGCCCCTCAGGCACAGAGCCCAAGGGCTGCCTCTGCCTTGGCATCACTGGCTATGGCTGGAATTTACCCCAAAGGCACAGGGTGGCCCCTGGCCACGTGCTGGCACTCAGATGGACAGACGGCCAGGTGTAACACCAAATGTAAGTGCAAAAACAAATGGGGGCCCTACAGGGCATTTCCCAAAAAATGCAATCCCTTCACATAAAGCAACTCCCATTCTGTTGGGAGCTGTGCGTGTGTGTGCACCCAGGAACAACCAAGTAGCAGCAGGACAGGGCTCTGTGGCTGCTGGATGTCAGATTTCTGTTGCTTTAAAATACCTGGGATTTAACTGTAAAAATTTTCACCCTATCAACCTATGACACATGTAGACCAAAACACATCAGCTACTGCCAACATGAGTTCTGCTCACTATAGCAGGTGCCAGGAGGACACCCTAAGTCCTCAGAAGCCTTCAGCTGTGTTGTCCTCTGGCTAGAGACAGGTCACAGCCTGCTGGGACAAAGTGAGGGGGTTACTCAGTTCTTCACAATGTGCTGGGAAGGGGTCATGGCAGGAGTGTGGCTTTTGCTCTTCTAAAAGAGATTTGCTTATTTCTGTTTTTCTAGGGAACAGTTCTAGTGCACAGCCATCGCACACACCACAGAAAGGCCATGGCACTCCTGGAGTGGTGCAGCACCAACTGGACAGCTCCTCCCTCATCCACCCCTGCTCCAGCAGGGAACATTTGCTACCTGGCTAGTCACAGGAAAACCTCTCTTTAGAGTAAATTCCCTAATGCGCTGTAAGTGCTGTCTAGAATGACTAAAGTGATGCTCTAAGGGTACATTAAATAACTGGTTTCAGTGCTGGTTCATGATCTCTGGCTGTGGCACCTGTGTCCAGGGGCTTGGGGCCCTTGCTCACCTAGTGCCAGTGCAGTGGTGATGGTGACACAGGTAACATTCGATCCCCAGCCATGTTTGTCCAGACTGGGGAAAAGCCATTTCACAGAGCAAACTCCTCGCCTGGCCCCTTCAAGAAGTGTTCACCCAGAACTGCCCATTCTGATCCGTGCTCAGCTGCTGTGAGCTGCCCTGGCCGCAGCTCTGTGCTCCAGGGCCTCAGGTGGACATCTGGCAGAGCAGCGGAGCTTCCCGGAGACCCTGCTCCCGAAGGCAAGTGGCAGTGTGGGTGAGGGTGGCTCTGCCAGCTCAGTGCCAGTGGTGTCAGTGAGGTCGGCGCTTGCACTTGTGGTGAGGCAACCTGGAAAACAGAGTGGGCAGGGAAAACCCAGGTCAGGACAAAACAGTCTGTGTCCTCAGAATAACCGTGTGGCACAGTGCAGCCCCTCCCCTCAGCTCTTCCCAGCATGTCCTGCAGATCACTTACATGAACTTGACCTCCAAAGGAGGAATTTGCTCCAGGCAGCTGGAGAATTCCCATACTGCGCTCCTCAGAGAAATCAGGGATTTCTCTTTGCCAGCTCCCTGAAGTGAGAAGCAGCGAGGCTGTGAGTGTCCAGGTGAGCACTGAGTCCCCCAGCATCAGCCCCTTTTGGTCTGCACAACCCCTGCAGCCCTTGATGGCTCTCAGGGCCCCAGCAGCCCCATGGCAGGGAAGCAGGAAGCCCCCATCCTGCTCACTTGAAGCTGCAACATAAAATAGTTCTGTGTGGGTGATACAAAACTGTCTTCTGCTGTGTGTCATTAAACTGCTCTTGTGTATTTGGCTACTACAGAGAACTGGAAACGAGCATTTCCAGTGTGAGGGCTGGCACAGAACTCTCCCTAGATGGTGCCTTAACCTCTGGAAAAATCCTAAAGAATCACAATTCCTTCCACTACATAACAGGTACCCTTGTTACTGGTGGCTCATGGTCACCACTGTGGAAGGGTCTTGGGGCACTGTGGGCATGGGGGAGTTACTCTGTTGTTGAGTGGAGTCACCTGTTGGTTATTCCCCAGAGGCCAGGCCTGCCCAGGCTAGCTGAAGGAAACAGGTAAGCACATGGTCATTAAATGAGACACTAATGACCAAAAACAGGTGCAGCTCCTGTGAGGGACACGCCCTGCCCTGCTCCTGAAGGCTGGACCTGTCCCAAGGCATTTCCCCAGCGAGGAACAGTGTTTCATCAGCTCCCTCAGGAAACAGTATTTTTAAACCATGTTGCAATTCTCTCCCCAAGTGTAAACACAAGTTTTTTATTACAGGTAGAAGGGAGGAACAGCCTCACGGCCAGGCAGCAATAGCACAGGGACGTTCTGAACCCTCTCTGAAGGTTGGCACTGGTGGCATCCCCTCTGAACCTGCTGAGGGATGGTTGTGTTTTGCAGCACAGGCCTACTTCCAATGCAACAACTGACTCCATTCTCAGCTGCGCCAGGCCAAGCACAGCTCTTCAGGACAGCTTCAGCTTAAGACAGGCTCTTCAATCCCCCCTTCACCTTCCTAGCCCAGGTAAAGCTCAAACGTGCACAAAATGCCCCAAAGCTCAGCCAGGGCCTTGGCTGAAGCTGCCCATGGTGAGCTGTCCCTTGGGCACAGGTGAGCAAAGCAATGTCCTTGCAGGCCAGGTGGGACATGGCCATGGATCAGTGTGGTAGCAGGATGAGCCCTCAACTGCTGTCTGAGAACAGACTCACCCTGGCTCTCAGCTGCACTTCCAAGGTGAGGTGTAACCTGTGCTTCTGCTTGAGCAGCTCTGGGTGTTTGAGAGACTGAAAGCAAGAGTGGAACAGCAGCAGCACAGCCCCAAGTGTGAACCCCCTCAGCCTGCCTGCAGCCCTACGTTTGCATCTCAATGACAGCCCTTACTATCCAGATTGGTTCTTTGAGAAAACTGACTGAGGAGAAATAGCCTATTTTAAAAAGGTGGAAAGTGTGACAGCCTGTAATGGCATTTTCTGTGAAAAATGCAGAGCTGTCAACTTTGGATTAAAACAAAACCTGTGGTGCTATTGGCTGGGGAGAAGAGTGTGGGGGAGGGAAGGGCTGTGAGGGAAGTGTTGTGCTTGGCATTCCTGCAGTGAGGCAGAATGGCAGATGGTCAAAATACAACAAATGGACAAGCTGAAGCAGCTTAGAAGTAAAAAATAATTACCAGACATGTATCACGGGAGGCATTACTGTGTGTGGATTGCAGGGGGCATTGCCACATACGCAGCTCACAGGAGACATAACCACGTACAGAAGGTGTTACTGTACGCAGCTCGCGGGCATCGTTACTGGACATGTGAGGCAATACAACATGCAGATCGCAGGAATCCTCTACTGGACACATATGGGAGGCATTACCGTACACAGATCGCGGCAACCATTACTGAGCACATACAGGGGCAATAGCGCATGCAGATCGCAGGAACCATTACCACTTCAGGGCGACTTTACCATACGTGGATTACCGGAATCATTGCCAAGGACGGGAGGCCTTATCATATGCGGATCACGGGAATCACGACTGGCCGCATCCAGGAGTTTTCATTGTACACAGATCGCGGGAGGCACTACCACGTATGGGTGGGCATTAACGTATGCAGATGGCAGGAACCATTACTGCATACACAGTGGCATTACTGTATGCGTATCACGGGAACCATTACTGCATACAGGGGGTGGGGGGGTATTACTGTACACAGATCATGGGAGGCTTCACCATTTGTGGATCGCAGGACACATCACCGCACATGGAAGGCATTAATATATGCGCATCACTGAGGGCATTAACAAACATGGATCACGGGAATCATTACCGCATATGTGAGGCTATACTGCGCACCGATCACAGGAGGCATAACCTGGCACATACAGGAGTTTTTACCGTGCGTGGATCGTGGGACTCATTACCATGTGTAGGTGTCTTTACTGCATGCAGATCGTGGGAGTCATTACCCAGCACGTACAGGAGTTTTTACTATACACAGATCGTGGGAGGCACTACTGCACGCGGATCGCAGAGCGTATATACTGGCCATATACAAGGGGACATTACTGCATGCAGATCGCAGGAGGCATTACCACGCACATATGGGAGGCTCTACCGCACGCAGATCGTGGGAATCATTACTGGGCATGTACTGGTGGTGTTACCAATGCTGGGAGGGAGGCTTTACCCTGCTGGGATCACACGAATCATGACTAGGCATGTGCGGAAGTTTTCACTGTACACGGATCGCAGGAGGAATTACCCGGCACGTATGGGAGGCTTTACTGTATGCAAATTGTGGGAATTGATAGTGTGCATGCAAGGCATGACCGTACACGGCTCATAGGCTGCATTACTGCGTTGTTTGCAGGACGCAGAACCACATGCATGCAGAGTGCAGGGGGGCACACACAGAGCACGAGAGGCAAAACCACACACAGAATAGGGGAGGCACAAGGTGCATGCAGAGCATGGGAGGCAGAGCAGAGGAGGTGTGAGGCAAACATGGAGCACAGGAAGTAGAGCTGGACATGGAGCAGAAGCAGCAAGGGAGGTGGAGGGTAAGGAGAGCTGTTAGTGATGAACTACAGCAGCAGCAAAGGGGCCTGCGGGAAGCATTGCTCTTACCTGTGGCCGTTACTGTACTGAGCATTAACACTCTAATCTAAAGGGAGAGAACAAAACCATGTCAATGCAGGACCAGCTTCCTATGACTGCTGCACTTGCACCAATCTGACACAGCACACCCCACTAAAGGCGGGAAGGGGAGCTCCCCTCAGGGACCTGCAGAAACATGGACCCATGTGCTTCCTCCTGGGGTCTGAGGACTGAAAAAAACAAGGGAGGGAATGTTGGCAAAAATTGGAATGAATATTCACTGCGCTTCATCCTCTGCCAAAACTGCTGCTGGGGGATTGTGGCATGCAGCTGCTTCATGCTTCAGCTCTACATCCAGTACTGTTTCTGGTCACACCAATTCAAATGGGCTAAAATTTGAGGCTTCACGGAGACCTAAACCTCTGTGACACTATAGCCAGGTTAAATCTCCAGGAAGTAAGCAGCGGTAGTGATCCTGGTGCCACATGAATTTCCCAGAGGAGGTAGTCCTGGAGTGCATAAAACCTGTCACACACCTGCACTCAGATGAGACACACACACATACAACACACTGGAAGGCCTCTCACAGGTAAGGCTACTTGAGAGAGCATTAAGCTTTTAAAACATTTCTTGCAGGAGGGATTAAAAACAAGTAAAATAGAGATGAAAGCACTTTAAATGCAGGGTTACCTTGCAGGAACCCAGAGAAAGATGGTGTATTCTAACTTAAATCCAGTCCACAGAACAAACCTGGTTCCCCAGGGCACGTGTTCTAGGAATGGCCTTTTAGCCACTGCTCATGAAGCAGCTGAACACCTCTGAAAGCAAGGGTGGGCAAGACCATGACCTGGAAGGATCCTGAAGATTGGTACTTGAGAAGAACCATTAAGTTTTTACATGGACTGTGACCTGTTCTAGCCCCCCATTAACCTTTCGGCCTGGACAGGTTTGTGGAAATCTTTGTTTTCCTTTCTAGTAAATGCCAAGGTAATAAAATTCCAGAGAGAGTCATTGAGTGAATCTGCACAGCATTCCTGCTTCCAGCTCCCAAAGACAGGCTCCACATACACTGTAAGTAGCATCTTAAATCTGCGTGGAAGAACCCATGGATAACTGGAGCTGGGTGAATCAAAGCCACACACATCCTGCAGTACCCTGGAAAGTTGTAAGTGACACACTAAAGAGAATCTGACGCTACAGGTTCACTGGGGCAGAACTGACCATGTAACAGCACCCACAGCTCCCAGCTCAAGTCGGAGTGCCTGGCACCACGGTTTGAGGGCCTCAGAAATAAGCCTACAATGTACACATTGAAGTTTAATTACTCACTAGTTTGAGCAGTTGCTGATTAGTTCTGCAAGGCTCAGCCTCAGCCAGGGGGACCCCAGCAAGTGCTGGGGGTTATGTGGGTGTCACAGGTAGGGCAGCCCAGGGCCATAGGATGGCTCTGCCCTGGTTCTGCTCCGCCTCTGCTCCAGGTCTCTGCTGGTGCCTCAGTGCAGAGGGAAAATGCGAAGGGGCCACATTGCCTGGCGCCTTCTCCAACCTGACAGCTCGAGCAGATGGAGCTGTCACCTGGCAGAAGAGACAGTCCAGTCCCTCAAGCTCCTATTTTCACCCATCCCAGCACTGATTGCTGGGATAAGCCCTCACCACCTCCTCTCCCAGACAGCAGAGCTGGGGGAGCACCATCTCAGCCAGTCAATTATGTGGAAAAGGCAGGGGGCCACACTGAGAGCCCTGATATGGCTCTCACCCCCTCCACTGCTGGAGATCCTGAGGGGAACACCAGGCTTGAGGCGGAAGCAGTCCAGCATTTGCCCAGCTTCTGGGGACAAGTTCGGACTGTCCACCCTCAGTGGACAAAAGGGACAGCCTGAGTGCACTGTGCAGGTGACCACTCAGGGCTCTGCAGGGATCTGGACCCTCCAGAGCCAGGCCTGCGCATGCACCTGTATCAGCCTGTTCAGCCACAGGAGCTGGAGGGGGAACAGAGCTGCTGCCCCCAGCACTTTGTGGTACCTGTGACCCTGCCCTGCTTAATGTCAGACCATTCCTGATCCTTACAGTGACACTCAGGCAATAGCCCTGCCAAACAGGCAGGAAAACTATGAGCAGAGCACTGATAACCAAGAGCACACCGGCAAGGAGCAGCTCCCATATTCACTGGTGTCACTGCAGGAACTCCCCAAGGGCAGCCCTGCTGAGGCAGGCTCCAGTCTACCGAGGATGAGGAACTACTTGGATTAAACAGACAGGGGAAGCCAGACAGGTCCCTGTGCCTCATCCTGAATTGTCCTCACAGGGAAGGAAGGAGAAAACCCTTGAGTCCTGCCTCCTGTGGTAACTGTCCTGGCTCCTCTGCTCCACTTCCCTCAGCTTTTCCTCTTTGTTCACTGCCTGGACAACCTGCACCACCACGGCAGCACCAACAGCTGCACAGTGTCCCACCTCACCTGCTGAGCACCATGCCCAGCAGACCTCACACATGCTTCATGCCAGCAACTATTCCCTGTCCTACCAGGACAGTCAGGAATTTTCTAAATCCCATATATTAGAAACATTAGAAATATATATATCCCATATATTAGAAACATGCCTGTTGTTTCAGGCAACACTGACACATGGATCAAACCCAACCCTTTGCACACACTGGATGTGTTCCAATACCGTGGCACAGCTACTCAGTTTCAGATGTGTATGTTAACATTCCCACGAAAATAGGCAAAAATACTATATATATGTGTGTGTATATATATATACTGAACCTGGACACAGATCGGACAAAAGACACCCTACAGAGCTTCAAGGAAAAAGACAAAAGGCCAAAAACCCGAAAGCAGTATAAAAACCCCAGAAAAACAAACCAAAACAAAAAGAATCCTTGGCTCAATTACTGTTACAAAAAGCATCAGTCCTGTTCAAAACAAGAATTATTCTGGGTTTGGTTTTGTTTCTGTCAAAAATATTTTTTAAATCTGCATGTCCAATTCAAATAATCCTTTTGCTTTCAAGAGGGAAAGATAAAGCTCAGCACTGAACCAAAAGTGGTTTAAAGTAAACCAGATCTTGTTCGATGTACATTTAAATATTTTCTACAAGTATTTTGTGTATGTAAAAAGTCCAGAGACAAAAGAAAAGCATGTGTCACCTTTGCAACAAAAAGGCTGCAAAATCTCGGTTTTATGTAAATCACCAGGCACAGCTCCCGAGGTTTTAAAACCAGGGAATGCTGAAAACCTCAATAGTTCCTCACTCAAGTATTGCTCCTGGGCAATGCTATAATATTCATTAAAGAATCCATTTATCAACAGATACCACATGTCCAAGTTTTTCAGCACAGTTTTTCTGATGCTCTACTGAAAAGGATGCTTTAAAAACTTTAATCTGGAATGCAAGAATCCAAGATGCTTTCTCTGCCCATTCCACACTATCCATTGGCAACTAAAAAAGCCCAAGATTTACACTATATCCTCCCTGATAACGCTGAGCATTGTGCTTTATTTTCCAAGTCATTAGCATGCACAAGAATGACCTCATGGTGAACAGATGCACTTGGATATGGCAGTGATTAGATCAGTCCTCTCAGCAGTCAAGTGTGCCTGTTCCCATTAACCCCTGAGGTGCCAGCAGCCGCACTTGGCTAGGGGGTTCCCTGGAAAGCAGGAACCTGCCATGGCAAGCACAAACCCCTCAGACAGAATCCTTGTGGTGGGAAAGTTATGACTGAAGAGTTCTCCTAGAATGTCCAGTGGCCCCTTCCAAATCCCATGGTTAACACCACGCTTCTGGCTACTGATCTTACACAAAAACAGCCCAAAGCCTCAAGGAATCCTCATGAGCCACAGAGGCAGTTGAAGTCCGAGCGCTGCTCTGCCCACTTCAGCTTCACCAATTTTTTTAAAGAATACACAAGTATTTTGTGTATTCTTTAAAAAAAAAAATAGTTATTTTGTGAATAACTATTTCTGGATTTGGCTGAGGGAGCAAGAACAGCAGCTTAAAGCCTATCCACTAAAAGGAGAGAAATCTGCAGTGGGAAAGAATGAGAATAATTCAATAGTATTGGATTATGGAGGATTTCCTGGGCTGCCTCTCAAACCCTGCCTAATTAAAACACAGCATGTAATGCACCAGTTTAACAACAAAGTGCCATATTCCCAGCTTTTGTTCCTAATCTGCACATCCCCTAAATGAGTTTGGGGATGGCCATTCTGCCTAGGAGGCTGAGCTTTCAATGCTGAAGATATTGGGGCTATCTGTGATCTATACAGGGAGTTTAAGCCTCTGCACCTCAAAATAGCAAAGGAGATCAACTGGACAATTTTCCGGCAGAAAATGTAGTACCTGGTACTACTGGTGACAGGGAGACTAAGCCAGGGCAGGAAAACCACATCCCATATGAGTCTTGGGATGCATCCCCAGAGGCAGCATCAGAAAATACAAAAACATCCAGTTCCAATAATTATAGTCAGCGACACCCCAGTAATGTGCCACTGACAGCTGTGTTTGATTTCTTCCTACACTGTGGTAACTCCTGAGAACATGCTGCACTGTGATAAGCAGCACCCTTAGCCCCTGACCCTCTCTGCTGCACACATGCATTCACAACACTGACAGGATCACACCTGAGGGTCATTATAAGAATCAGATCAGATGAGAATAAAAGTTTGGCAGTTTATGCTCAGCAGAGTCAGCAGTACCTGCTGGCTTGTACGGCCACCTGTGCCAGCTCCATGCATCCCACAGAATCATCAAGGCTGGAAGAGATCAACAAGTCCAGTGGCCAACCAGCACTACCATCATCACCCCAAAATCATGTCCTGATGCCTCTTGAACACTTCCAGATATGGGGAACCCAGTGCCTCCTTGGGTAGCCTGTACCGATGCCTGACCGCTCCTTCCTTCCTTTTAATTTACTGGTCCCTGACTCCTTTTTTCTGTTTCAGAATAGAAAAATGCCTCCTGTATTCCTAAGCGGCAGACAGGTGATTCCTGCAGGTGCAGGGCAGGTGGATCTATGCCTCGGGCAGGCCTGGCTGTGGAACAGCCGTGCTGCCAGAGCAGGGAGCAGCATCCACCCTCCCTGCCGACTGCTGAGGGGCATCTGATAGAAAACACATCCCCATGGCCACAACTGACACTGCCCCTGCTCATCATTGAGTAAATATGCAGGAGAATCAGCAGGTAATGTGAGGAGACTCTGAAGCAGAGATTCTGACAGCAGAAGTCATGGCCAGCCTCCAGTTCATAAATGGGAAATTTATTTTGAGGCTCAGAATTCGGAAAATTGGGACGTGACTGGGGAAGGCTTTGCACTTTAAAATAATGAAATCATTCACGGGTACTCCTAATTTAACAGTGTTTTGAAATCCTCAGCTACTGGGAAACACTTTAAATGTGTTTGGCATACACATCTCACCCTTCAGAATGTGGGGCTGTGGAGGGGTCTGCGCCCTGTCAAGCCATATCTGACACAACACCATGTGCTAAAAACAACATGAAAATGAAACACAACTATGCACAGAGCAAAACATTTAAAACAGATCACTGTATCTACATTTCTATTTGCTGGTACATCGACAGATAAATGATTCAAGTGCTAACAGCCAGCCCTGGGCAAGCGCTTCACTCCTATTGAAATGGGCAATTTTTTGTCTCAGACTTTTGGCAGAGTGTATAAAAGAATTTAATGCACAGCTGTTCTACTTTTTAATGTAGGAAACATTAATCAAAGCTTTAAGTTATAAGCTTTCCTAGCGTTGTTTAGAATTCCAGTTCAGCAGAGATCAATAGATCCATCCCGTGTTCCTTGATGCCTCTCCAGGACACAGAGGCGTGATTATGTAAATGGCCCCCGGCTTCCTCCCCCCTCTTGCCAGCGCTTATCTCCAAAGCCTTCTGCCTGCTGCTCCTGGCCACCACTGCCCGGCCAGCACAGGCCTCTTATCTCCTCACAAAGCTCTGAGAACACCAGGATCAGAGCCAGCACGACAGACAATGCTGCATGGCTGGTTTTATTCCTAAGTGATTTATGTGAGCAAATTTAATTTCTTCCTTCAGTGTTTCAGTTTAGATGGAAGATATCTGCTAACAAGTCGGGCTAAAGAGAAATAGAGCAGATGTCCTGCAACGTTTATATAGGTTGAAAATAATCTATTCAACAATCCAAAAGAGAAGCAGGGAATGATTAGAAAGTGCCAGTGTCACCCTAGGAGTGTCAATGACAAATTAAGGAATCTTTCTTAGAGAGTCCAGCACACGGTGACCAGATACTTTCTGGATACTGGAAAAAAACACATTTTGGAGGCACTAGAAATGTATATTTCAGAGCCAAAACTCCCTTTCAGGAGAGGTTCACTTAAACTCCATCAAACCAGCTGGACAGACAGTGACTGACTGCACACTAACTTCACCCTCCACAAGGCACATGAGGAATAAATTCCCAGAGTTTGGCACAATGCTGTCACCTCTCAGCAGGCCGATGACTGATGAGCACTGATGTGCGCACGTACACACATACACCACACACACCCACACTCCCATCACAAACCCTTGCAGAGGCTCCAGGCCAGGTGCTGCAGGGCAGCCTGCAGTGCCCTTGCCTGCACTGATGGGACGTGCCCACATCCTGCACACCGCTGTGATTCCCTAAC
This sequence comes from Hylia prasina, assembly GCA_013397195.1. Taxonomy (NCBI): domain Eukaryota; kingdom Metazoa; phylum Chordata; class Aves; order Passeriformes; family Sylviidae; genus Hylia; species Hylia prasina. The sequence goes on from VYXD01008407.1 coordinate 72,026, forward strand.
AGCACCCTGTTCTTGAGTTTCTTGTACATTAATCCCTGACCCTGGTTGCTCAGCAGCATAATCCCCATTTAGCATTAGCAGCAGCTTCCCCTGCGAGGAACTATTTCTGATAAGTGAGCCCCAATTCAGGTCTCGCTTTTGAACAACATATTCCCAGCTCAGCAAGAACCGGGAGTCCTGAATGAGCCCGAGCCCATCACTTCGAGAAAGTTCATTAACCTCTCCAGAGATGGGGGTTAACAGGATAGCTGAAGAAAGGAGCAGTGTGAATAGCTCTGATGCAAAACAAATTAACATGAATGTCATCATTCCTTTTGATATTCATTAGTTGATTCAGGGGAAGAATAGTCTTCTTAAATTTGCAAGGATTTATCTACAAAATACAGGTGTACATCTGCTGCTCAAGTGCTTCTTGGGGCTACAGAGAAGAATAATGTGCAGAGACTCACCAGTTCCACCGAGGGAGTAGCCGGGAGAGGGACAGAAGACTTGAGCGGCAAAATCCTCAAACGTAGTCACTTCTTTGTGGTTCTGGATGATGGCTTCAAGGTACAGAGCTCTCTCCTCATAGCTGCAATGCCCCATTAAGGAAAGGTGTGTGCAGACCTCAAGGCTGTCCCAGGGCATCCCCGATCACCAGCCCCACATCCACATTGACCGGGCTGGAGTGGGCAGGGAACCACACTAGAACTTCCCAGTGGTTCTGAATGGGAGCAAAAAGGAGGGGATATATTCAGGGCTAGAAATTCAGGGTAACACCTTTTGAGCTTCCTGACTGAGAAGCTGTGACCTGCGAGCTGCCGAGCACAGGAGCAAAACCCCAGATCAAAACTCACTGTCACAGACAGGCTGTGGCACTATGGGAAGCTCCTGGCACACAATATTCCTGTTCCAATAACCAGAAAAGCAACTAGATTAGAGGAAAAAAAGCTACAGGACAGAGGGCTACATCCCCCTTCATTTGATCACTGGACTTAGAACAAATTAAGCACAATAAACCAATTCTAAAAGTGTGATGGTTATATTTAGGGCAGGTGCTAGAAGGTGCAACCTCATGTATACCAAATAAATGATGCACAGAGGAGAAACCCAGCCCACAACCTGCATGCATTATGGCCTGAATAATGCAGGCAACAAAGCGAGCTAACATCAAGACTATTGCCTTTTAATTAAAACTCGGCAACCTGGAACACACAGCATTCAAATGGGTAATCAAAAACCAGTCACCAATAAAACTTACAAGCGTAACAAGCTGAAGCAACTTTCCAGCTGTCTTAATAGGACCCCTGCTTGCGGCAGCCTTTCACAGTGGAGAAAGCAAATCTTCCTCTTTTGTGTGCAGTTTCTGTCTGCTAAGAAGGTGAATATACACTTCCAATAGCAGGATAACGCCTGGGACAAACCTACAATGGGCTGGAGAGCCTCACGTATGACTTTATTAATTAGGGCTCGCAGGAGCCAGAATGACATCTCATTCTCTGTTTCCTCAGTGAAAACAAAAGTTTTCAGTGCCTCATTGTGTTTCTGTTATGGGGAAATGCATTCGAGCTCCACAAGGTTGTTCGCTGGGAGCAAAGGCCAAGCTGAATTTAGAAATTAGGAGCAGGAGAATAACACCAGTGACACCAGAATGCAGGTGAGGGTATTTAGAATTGAAAAGCATTACTAATTAATATTGAAGTGCCATTTGTGACTTGCAGTACATTAACAAAACCACTCTGAAACACTATTTAAAAAAAAAATCAGAGAAAAGCAGTGCTTAAATCCAGGAGACAATGGTCTAGTGTTGACCTCGAAGAGAGTAAGTAAAGAACTCACTGCATGCGAGTTCCTGCAGGCATGGTGGCAACAAAGGGAAGAGAAAGAAAGGAGAAATTTTGTGTTTAACGCTCCTAGAGAACGATTGATATGTGATAAATCTTATAAACTTCCCCTGGAAGCCTGAAGAAAGAAAATCAATAGCCAGCATTTCAGCGTTTGCACCTGCTGACAGTGTTATTTGCTCAGTTTTCCTGCCTTGCCCGAAGCCCGGGAGAACACATTCCTGACAGCGCCAGCGCCAGCCCGCGGGCTGCCCTCCGCTTTATGGGCTGAACTCCTGATGACTCTTGTTAATGAATAGGCTGCCAAACTTCCTCGGAGGGGAGGCACACGCCTGGGTCCAATTCTAAAGGGACTGACGGATGCCATTCACTGCTCATTATGGAGATGCTGATTCCTCGGCGCTCGGCTGTTGCCAGGGCCGTGCGGAGCGTGCTGCCGGGCGAGCGCCGGCCGGGGGCGGCGGGGGCTGCGCGCCCGTCTGGCAGCAGCCCCTCCGACACGGAGCTGGCACGTGCTGCCGCAGTGGGAGCGGACCCGGGCGTGACAAATTGCTGAAAGGGCTCAGCGACACCGGGGGCTGGCGACCACCTGAGCCTGCGGGCTGGCCGGCAGCGCTCGATTCATCGCCCGGCCCCGGCCGGGGCTGCTCGTGGGCTTCCAACCAGGCCGGGGGGGACAAGAAAAGGCTTTTCATGCTCTGCCGGATAATGCCCTGCTGAGTCCCGAACGGCTCTGCACATCTCACACAGCAACACGCCCGAGCACCGAACAGGGCTGCCCGCTTCAGATAAATGCTGCACGGAAACGCTGCCCAGGTTTGCTCTGTATCCAGTAAAATCCTATTGACGAGCTGCAGGATGTTGTTCACCACACAAATAAACTAGGAAAAACTGCTCAGACACACAGCTGAGCAGCTACAGGAGAGACAGCCGAGGAAGAACACTCCAAGATCTGGAGAGCCCTGCAGCTCCAGCAGCCCTTTGGAGGCACGCAAGGAAGACCCCAGCTCAGCACCTCTCCTGCACGCTGAAAAGCCAAAAGCAGCAGATGCAGATACCCCAAGCACAGTGAGGCCTACTGCTGCACACCCCAGGTCCACTCACCAGCCACCTTGGCTTGCCCTGTGCCCTCCTGGGCTCCCTGAAGCAGCAGGAGCAGAGCAGCTCCTGCCATACGGGCAGCAAGCGGGATGCCTGTGCTTGTTGGTACTCACAGCTTAATCAAAAGAGAATTAAGTGACTGCAGCAAAGTGAAATTAAACTCCCTGCTATCTCTCTCTCAGTACATATGCACATTTGGGAGAACAGTTGGGATTCATTAAAAAAAAGAAAAAGTCAAGTAAAATTTTATTGAAGTTTAGGAATTTGAATGTGGAGGCATCATGAACAAGCTGTAAAAAAACGCTCTGAAAAACATCTCCGTCCTGTAAAGAAGGACCACAAGGTTTCCTATGTATTGCCCTGTAGGAACGCATTGGTCCCGAAAATCCCTGGAGCAATACTTCTGTAAGAGCTGCCCCACAGAAACATGCTGTGCCTTCAGCCCAAGAGCCAACTTTGAAATATCACTGAGTTACAAACATTAGAAACTCATACTGAACCTTTGTGTCACGGCTCTCCTGCAAGCTTTGCGCAGAGCTGACCTGACACCAAGGTGCCTGCAACACCAAGCAGAATTTAGATCAAGTGCCACATAAACTACCGTTTTAAAAATGCAGCCATGGATCAGCAACCCCCTAGCTCTGAGCAGAGCCGGGAGGGAGCCCCGAGTACCTGGCTGGCTTTTCTAGAGCAGCCTCAGGGCTGGAACGCTGCAGGGAACATACAGGTCCACTGCTACGGCAGGCCTGGCCTGCCCCAGAGGATGGGCTGTGAGCTTGAACCCTACCCTGGTGGAAAGCTGGACAGCTGGCTGCCCTGATTAACTAAACTCAGGGAATGCCCCAATCTGGGGGCTTGGGGCGTCCCCTGAGACCTGCAGATAAATGGAGTTATACCAGACCCTCGAAGGTGCTGATCAAAAGCTCCTCTTTTAATATGTATGGCAATTTGATCCACTCCTCCACGGCTGCATTATTTTACATTTTGCTTCTGCCAAGGCAAAACTCCAGAGCAAAATGCTTTAGACACAAACAGGTTTGGTTTTTTTCATTTCATATAAAATAATGACATTAAGAGCCATGACAAGGTATGAATTATTGATCATGAATATATAAAAAACTGTGGGAGAACAGGAATTTAGGTCCTATTTGAATACAGCAATCATATCTCAATATTTAAATATTATGAGCTGCTAGTAGCATTTTATCAGCATACCAATTATTTTAACATTTCAACCACACAATGAAGGCTGTTTGAAAAAAACTCCAACACGTTAAAATGTGAACATCAGCTATTTGCAATAAACCACAACAATCTTATTGCAGCAGCAGGATGACCTATAAAGTGAAACACACAGGACATCCTTTCAGATGGAGGATGCAAAAGAAGACAAAAGGCAGGAGCTTTTGAAAATTCACCAGAGGCGGGTACCACCCAGCACTCAGCTCTCACCCACAAGCATCACTTCTACATTTAACATCTACAACACAGAGCCAGTTTCAGACGCACGGTTTAAAACATAATGACCTTGAAAACGCTTCAAAGTCCTGATAATCTGGGTTCTGCAGGTGACCTGAGCCATCCCAGGGTCAGGATCTGCCCACTGTTTCTCTCCCTGCACACACACACAACACTAAACTGTACCAAACTGCCCTGCTGAGAAACAAGGGAATATAGAAGATGATGACTCAAGCAGATCCTGAAAATACGGAACTTCTGCTTATTAACCTTAACTCCATGCTGACGTCAAGCAAGGGCCCCACTCCTGTTGATGGTAATGGCCAGCCCATCCTGCCCCATGGTACTGTTTGAAAATAAAAACATTTAGGCTGTATTTATATATTGTCACTGATACATGGAAAGAACAGTGCACTCTGCTGACATGGCGGGCAAATAAAAGACAGGAGTATTTGTGGGTTTGTGGCCAGGCAGGGGAGAAGTGCCTGGCTGCTCTCCATGGCCCACGGGGCATGCCAGCATCACAGGGCACCAGTGTCATTACTGGCACCCAGGACACCCCCAGGGTCCACGGAGAGCACTCACTGCAACGCCTGTTCCTGCGGCTCCAGAGGAACCCTAATGCGGCCTGCTGGCATGGACCTGCTGCAACTTCCATCTGCAATGTGCTGCCCACCTGCAGAAGGGCTTTCAGGGCATCAGGCCAGTGGAGAAGCTCGAAGTGTAGAGGGAGATGGCTCTTTCCAGCCCATCAGACATCAAGGCTGGCTACATGTCCACATGCCAATTCCTCCTCTACCCCACTAGGGAGACCTGCAGAAAATCTTGAATTTACTGTTCAATGCACAAAAAATCTATTTCAGTTTTCTCCTGATTGTATCATAGGGCCCAAAGATGGTTCACAAAAAGGGTTTGCTCCTGACACTGCAACAGCAGTTTGGAAAACTTATAAGAACATAAATGTTTGGGACTTACCAAAGCAGAATGAAGCCAGGACCATAAAACTGCGGTTAGCAGAGATGTGTTGGCTGATGACCTTTTTGTATCTAATTGTCCTCCCCAGCTCTGAAGAGGATGGAGTTACCCTGCTTTTAAAATGTGGTGTTAGGCAGTTTTGGTGTGAAACACAATCTGCTTGATAATGCTTGCCATCGTTTACGGTCTAGTGACCGCCACCGCCGCACAAATTTCACCAAGAACTTTTGGGGGAATTTTAGTAACATATATCCTTCACTAAACAGGTGGAATTAAATTGTACCTGTCAGTCACCACAGACTTACGTGCTTTTTATAAACCAAAGCATCCGAGATGGAAACTTTCCAGTGGTGCCCATCTTAAATCAGTCCATGTAACACGCGTGTGACCGTTGGGTTCTGTGGGCCCCTCTCCCCAGCCCCTGTCACAGCCATCTGTCCACACTACAGCCTGGGGAGCCAGAGCTCCCTTGGCAGAGCAGGGCTGGCCTGTGCAGGGCTGCTGTTCCTCCTCCTTATCCAAAACAGGCAGATGATCCCCTGCTGCCAAAACCAAGAGCTCATCCTCTCTGCAGGATAATTTTCTGCTGCTGTGCCACCAATCACACTGATAGGCAACCCTCTGTGCTGGGGGGATGGCTGGAGCCCAGAATACCCTGGTGTGGAAGAGTCACAGCTCTCCTTGAGACCGACATGTATGGAGAGGTCTACAAAGGGATTCCTCGTTTGTGGAGCATTTGCGCAGTGCCTCAGCACCACACCTGGAGCTCTGCCATCTCCTGCACTGCAGCAGGGCCTGGGTTCCTCACAGGATGACAAAAGTACCTCAGTGCTGATTGATGGAGATGGATCTCAGGTCTCTGAGAACCTGTGAGTGCTCCGAGTCACAGGGCACGTTACCACGGCATTTCCCAGCGCACACAGTGTGATACGGTGAGTCCGGTGCAGACAGTTGCCAGTAATTGCTTTAAAGGGGAAAGTACAGCAAAACAACAACAGAAACACGTTTCACATGGTTTCAAAGCATCTCTGTGGAAATCAAGCAGCATAACAGCAAAGCCATTCTGAAGGTGCCCTGAGGCAAAAGGCTCCAGCTCATGCTGATCTGTGCGGGCAGCTCATCTGTGCGGGCAATGGCGCCTGGCTGGCTCCTGACGCTGTTGGGCAGCACGTGGCCCAAGGTGTGCTGCAAGCACCCTTCTGGCAGAAGCACTCGCCTGCCGCTCTGGGATAGCAAGAATATGTGGCACATTAGTCATGCTGAGTGCTTCGGGGAGAATCTTACATTTATTATAAATAAGGCAGAAAACAAGCTTTCATCTTAATTTCTGAGTGCTCCCGCAGGCAGGAAGCCCCCAGGAGCAGACACACGTACCATTACAGACCGACTGCTCCGTAGTGGGAGCAAAGGGACACGGGGTCACCCCCCTGCTCCCACACCACTCTGTACTCTGACAGCACTTCAGCTCATCCCTACGCAAAGCTTTGTAATTCTACCAGAGTCCCTGCAATGCTCTTTTCCCAGCTACTCCTGTTTGTACACAGACCTGCTCTGTTGAAAAAAAAGCTAGGACTGTGCCTCATCCCCTCTATTAACTTTGTTCCCATTAAGTGTGTTCCTCATGTGCTACAGAGGTGACAAACCACACACCACCATCCCTAAAACACGGCACTGTACATTTTGCATGGAGCAACCAGCCCTCTGCCCATCCAAGGTCCAATCAGCCACTGCATTCTGTGTTTACCACTGTATGAACACGGCCTTGACAAAAACATTTCAATTACAATGATAACATAATGGCCTGTTACCAGTTCAGAGCTGCAGGAGCCCTGACTGGTAACTCATTCCACAGGGCACATTGAGATCTTACCAAAAGGGTTCTGTATCGTGACACCTGGGCACAAGGTTTTCATCAGCAAATTAGTGGGGCATGATTTCCCCCAAATATGCTTTCTCTGGAAGTAGCCATACAGTTCCCTACTCAATCCTTAGAGATAAAGGAACAGGAGATGCCCAGGTCTAATTGAAAGCCACTTTCCCAGTGCCCCAGACCAGTGATGCTGAATTCCTCTCTCCTGAGGGCACTGGGAAGAGCAAGAACCCATGCTGAGATCCATAGAGAGCCACTTGGCCAGGATCTGCACTACCTCCACTGTGAAATTCCAGGTGGAGCTCACAGGGATCCAGACAAACTCCAGATCCCAAGGTGATGCAGCCAAGACAGCTGGGCAATGAGATTCTCCCACCATAAATGAAGAGTTGCTGCTGGCAGGGGGATGCTGGGCCAGCTACACCTTCCTATCCTGTACCCAGACATGTAGAAAAGGTGCAGACTTGCCTGCATGGTTTGTGAGTTTATTTTATGAACTGTATCAGTTGATGACGAAATGCTGTTGGTATTAACTTATATCTTAAAATTTTACAATTAAAAAACAGCCCCAAAAAGCAAAAGACAGAGGGTTATAAAGGTTTTTGAACTAGTGCTGCTATACTTTGCTCATTGCAGATACACAAACACACAGACTTGCAGTGTCTCCAGTTTAACAGCCATGTACATTTAACATTCCTACACTTGTTGCCATTCCTCTCCCCAAACACAAGGATATTCTAAAGGCAGAAATGTCACCAAAAGAGTTCCCATGCCACACGAGATCTGCTCCACAGTGCACCTGGAGACAAGGAACAAGTCAAGCTCCATCACAGCAGTACCCAGGTAAAGGCACAGTTGGGAATCTCCTGAGATAATGCCACATTCCAAACCATTCAGCACCTGAAGGTGCCACCCTCTGCAGTTCCCAGCTTTGAATCGAAACTGCCGGAGACAGGGGAAGGGGAGATAATGCCAGACTTTTTTAATGAGAATGTGCCACAAAATTGTTTATATACATGCTAGAACAAAATTATTTGCCCTGCGATTCATGGAGTGTGATTCCCACCCCATGGAAGAACTGCAGTAACACTAAGGTGGCTTTGTGTGCTCAGGAGACCAGCCTCACTGAGCTGCTGCTGAGCAGCACACAGACTGAGAGATTCCTGGAACTATATGGAATATAAATGCACATGCCAAATGAATTTGTTCCTAAAAGAAGTTCAATTCATTTAGTTCTAACTGAATCACAGCCAATGGAATGACATCTCTGAAAGGGGCACCTCTGTGCCTTGGATATAACTGATGGACTATCAAACTCACTCATTAAGGAACAAGTATTTTCAATTTAGAAATATACTGTCTCACCTACTAAATGCTATCAAACCCTGTCAGTTTGTTAAGAGTATGATTATCTGGCAGCTACAAACAGAACAAAATATAATTACACAAAGTAATTTTGCCCCTTCTAGTTTATTACAGATCTTTTCATTATTTCTGGGTCTAATACTAAATGGCTCTGTTTCAAGTCTCTTATAGTTGGTAATTTACATTTATTACAATCAGGGACAGGTAACTGGAGCTTATTACCACATCCATTATGAGTGACACCATTTGCAAGATGCTTAACACAAAACAGACTTGTTGCTGTGGTGAGACAGGCTGGGAAATTGCTCGATGTTAGAGGGTAGGAAGGAAGAACAAATTAGAGAAAGCCCAGCAAGAAACCAGCGGGGATGTCCCAGCTTTAAATTAAAACCAATATAAGGAAGACAGAGGTTTAGAATTATCACCTGACACATTTGTGGATGTTCCAAAACAGGGACTGAGCATGGGCTGCCTCAGGCACAGGGGTGTGGGTAGCACACATGGACAAACAGCTCCCAGGTCTGAGTGAGCGCCAGAGGCTGCAGAGGCTCAGTGGGAGCTCCATTTCTCAGTGTCCCTCTCCATGCTCTACCTGTGCCCCCCAGGGGGTCCCTCTGGCCATCCTGGCCACGCTGACCAGTGGCTGGCACCACACTGCAGCACCTGGCACTGCCTCCGGCCGGGCCCTATGGCAGCTGAGCCCAGAGCTCCCTGCCAGGTGGCTGCACTTCAATGACACGACAGGCATTGTAGGGTTAACAAGGAGCACAGGGAAATCTTTTATTCATATAACACAGAATGCCTTTTGTTAATCTTTGAATAATGTTGCTTAAAATCCATTAAATGAACATACCCTTCTTTTCAACAGCCTGCAACAGGTAGAGCAGTGTGCTGGCCACCTTGGCTAAACAGCATCCCCAAAAGCAGGTGATTAAGTCAGCATTTAAAATAACATTTTTTTCCCTTGAAGGTGACTTCCCAGTATGGGAAGTGGATTCCACTACCACAGCAGTGGAAGCTCAGCCAGTGCGCATGCTGTGATGGTTCCCCATTTTCCCAGAGGAGTAAATTAAAATTCTGGTGCATATTTATGAAATCTGCTTTTTTTAACTTATGAGGTGGGATGTGTGAGTGGAGAGTGAGCAAAACTGAAAATATATGTGACTCCTTCACAAAAAGGCAAGTCAACATGTTGGTTTCACTACTATTAACTTCTTCTAACTGTTCTACTGTTTCTGAAAAAATTTCCCCATAAGTTTCAAGTGACTCAGGGTGGGCATGAAGTCTTGTAATTAATTACAGGACAAGTTCCTCAGTGAGCGGTACAATATACTATTAAACAATCAAGTTCTAAATCCAAGAGAAATGATGGTGGAAGTGGAGAGCAGTGGGGAGGGCTGCTGACAGCCTGCTTTAGCGCCCAGGACTGGCCAAGTTCAAACCAGCTCTGAAAAGGAGTGAGAATGAGATCAGAAACCAGGCTATTGCATACAGGGACATGTTGTATACAGGTATTAACACACAGGGGAATGGGAATGGAACTGCTGAATCCCCAAACAGTGCAAAAGAAAAACTCCTGCCTATAGGAATAAATATGACAGAAACAAGTGATGAAACACAAGGTGGTCCCAAAGAACATCTGAGGTGCTGCTGGAGCCCTTCCCAGTTGGGGGCATTCTGTGCATTCAGGTTAAAAGCCACTGAAGAGCAGTGCAGGAGCAGAGCAGGCTGGGGCTGGGCCTGGGAAGCTGCACATCACCAGGATGGGAGGTGTAATGACCTGTGCTCCTGTGAGAACCCGAGGTGCTCACAAGGTTGGGTCACACAACCTTGTGAAGAGCTTCAGTGAGCAACTGTGCTGTGCAAGCACTTGGGCTGTGTACTCCTGCATTCCCAAGGTGTCTGGGTTATGGAGCACCCACTTCCACTGCGATGAGATTACAGCCAACTCACAGAGCAGCAGCACTTTGTTAAAACAGACAATCTGATTTGAGATGGCAAACAAGCAAGCCAGTGCTGCTGCAGAGACAGCTGTGATGGGCAGGGGGGAATCCTGTAGGAGAGCCACTGGTCCCTGCGAGCCAGCGCAGGCAGGAGAAGTGACAAGTGAGTTGGTCCAGTTGTTTCTCCAAGGCTAAAAAACTCCTGCCCCTCAGCCCCTGACAACAGCTCTGCACCACTCTGCTCTGCACAGCCCTTTCCATCTGCTTCCTGCCAGGCCCTTCTGACACGTCTCATTCTGCAGCCAGCACAGAGTTGCTCCTTTGTGAGGTGACTGCAAATCACGGCACAGACCGACCCTTCCCTGGCACGTGCCTCCAAGCACCACTCCACACATCACAGAAAGGACCCTAACAGAGTGTGTGTGCCCAGCAGCTCGGTTCTGGTGCCCAGGTGGCACAGCCTCCCCACAGACCCAGCCTGAGCACAAGCATAGGGAAGCTTCCTCTGAAGTACATCACCTCCTCAGTGTTCTCACTGCTGCTTCCAGCCAGTACCCTTTAAGCTAAACTTCTGAAGTTCTTTGACATCCTTAACTGCTCAGTCATGTCGAGTATAAAAGAAGTTCATGAGAATCCCAAAGAGAAGGCACAGGAGCACTGGATGGAGTTTTAATGAAGCATCACAGGTGGTGGACGAGAAGGGGAAGATATGGAGACTATGACCCAGGGAAGAAGCTACACAACAGGGACACTGCATGCTGCTGTCAAGTTTTCCTGTATTCAAGTTTTATTCCAGGTTTTGTTAAACTTACTGCCTCAAATTTCACACAGTTTGAAAAGGAAGGTTTTTATCATTCAATTACCGATTAATCCATCTTCTGCAGAACACAACCAGTGCTCCACTCACTCCTACTTATATTCTGAGGAACTCAGGAAACCATTCCTTCCCAGTCAATTACAAAAGGAGAACTGGTATCTTTTGGCATAAGAAAGACTGTTCATAGCTGATCATTCTCCACACACCTTTGTCACTATGACTGTCACCACCCACATCAGACCCCTGCTACATCAGCTCAAGCTAGTCCTGCGAGCAGCCTGCAAAATTTTATCCACTAGCTGGAAAATGCCCACTGCAACCCAAGATGAGCCCATCCAAATAATTTCACTTGCCAATTAACTTTGGAAATACATTGCAGCTTTGTCTTTGGGTGTGATTTCAGAGCCTACAGCAAGTGACTCTTGTACTGCCAAGCTTTCCAGTTTGGACCTGAGGCGTGTGACTCAGTGTAACTGCAGGAACACTGGCACACAGAAGTGGGATATTGGGTATTAAATATTTGACTTTTTTGGCAACATCTCTCCTCACTACCTGCCCTGGTATTCATCTGTGCAGGCACACTGTTATCTGATACCCCAGACAATGCCAGCAGTATCACTGTAGATGCTGCTACCTCGCATGAGGTTGGGCTCCTGGCGCTTGAATCTGCCTCTCTGAAGCAGACACTGCTCTGCAGCCCAAAACAATGCCCCGCACTTCGCCACGACAAGAGAGAAAGTGAACATTAGCACATCAAAGGCCCCTTTCTGAAAGAGGAAAAATTGCACGATGCACACTTTAATGTTCCCAACAAGCTATGCATGGCCTGAGCTGAATCTGTTTTTCACACAAATGGGAATACTCCACACGAGCATATCTGTACCAACTGCAACAACAGAGAAACACGAGCTAGCACAGACTTTGAACTTTTAAAATATGGACTAACATGCAATAATATTTAACAGCTGATAGAACAACATCCCTCTTATCTCTCTTAATAAACCCAAATAACATCAAACATTTTACAGGCAACCTACAGAAAGGCTGCTAAAAAAATTTTAATCCAAAAATAAAAACAAGTTAGTATTAAACAAAATACAGGCACTATTCAAATCTTGATGTAAATGCCTATTGCATAAAATCAGTTACCTGACAGAGAACAGCCTTAAGTGTAATTCTCTTAATTAACACTTCCATTTAGCTAAGTAAGGGTGGAATGTGACCCCTGCTTACACATTTAAAAGAAAATATTGCTAAAATTCGTATGCAGCATCTAAACTCATTCTGTTGCATTAAGGCAGGATTTGTGCTTGTAGGTATCTTTGCACTGGGAGGACTCACATTCATCAGCTCTGAGAAGCAAACATTGGGGACATCTCTGCACATCCAGAAAACCAGAGCACAGGCAACAGCACAATCCCATCAGAGAGGGCCAAGAGGTCCCTCCTCCTACTCCTTTACTGGGATGTTCTGTTTGCTGCTCAAGCCTCACCAAGATTATCTGCATATTTTTTCATTTGAAAATGTGTTTAGCAGAGCGTAAATGCTTGTGAAGAACAGGAGAAGGACTGCCCAGGAAGAACATCCCAGTTTTCTTCATGTAAACAAAACTGCACCCCCTAAATATCAGCTGTAATGGAGTGGTATGATTTACAAACACACCTTAGTAAATGCACATGCTGAATGGATTTGTTCCTATCTCAATCTCAGCCAGTGGAACAACATCTTGGAAGAACTTCAACAAGATCCCAGCCTTGGACTTGTAGAACATCAGCAATGGAGAAGAGGCAGCACCATGGCTGAGTCTCACACACCCGGCACTGCACACAAACCAGCACGTTCCCGGACAAAACACCTGCACTTCCCAAAAAGCTTGAGGAAAAAAATCCATTTTTTCTTGCAAATCTGCCAATAACTTAAAACACTTCAGTCCTACAAAGGAGCAGGGGAGCACATGTGGATTTGCCAAGTGGACTGTTTGAAATGTGGGATCAGTGGTAAGATGACAGGCTGGCACACAGAAATACTGGAAAAGGAATTAAAAATAGCTGTTTTGGAAATCTCTCCACAGAGAAGCCTGCCTGTGCCTTGGACACCCACCATGCCACAGACCAGCACACTGAAGTAACATAGAACCAGGGGCTCTCTGCACTCATTTCACACAACCCATCTGTAATTTACAGGGTTTGCGTTGCTAAACATGGCCCCAGGCCCAAGATCTTTATTTCCCTTCATATTTTGCTTCTCCAGGATAGAGCCTTGCTCAAAGCACTGGCTAAAACTCATACTGGGGGAGGAAAGAATGGCTGGACTGGACAGATGGTCGGCCTTTGGATGCTGAAAGGGATTTTGAGGGAGTTGAGTAGTATGACTTAATTCTTGTCCTGAATATTGAAGGTAAACACAGATCAGTCAAAATGAGGCAGAGCACAGCTACAGCCCTACACCTCCATGCTGTGTGTAAAAACCAGCAGCAGATCATGAATGCAACAATGCAAAAATCCCAACATTTTCTTTAAACTCCTGCCACTGGAAATACTGCCTCTCCTGTCTGCTCAGCAAACACAAATTGAATGAAATTTTAAAAATGCAATGATTTATTCCGTGCACACAGATCACTGACTCAGCATGTTACTGCACAGTCAGAATGCACAGAGGTAAAGCAGAGAAACTCTCAGTACTCAGGAGCTTGGGTCCTGCTGATTTCTCCCAGTCCTGGACCACAACAGTCTCTCTGACAACTCCAGCAGTAGTAGTGGATTCTGCTCCATCCTAAAAATCTCTTTGAAGTGAATGCTACATAAAACTAACAAAGCTGTCTGGGGCCTGATGCTCAAAATGTAACAAAAGGATGAAATATGAGTGCAGGAAAATATGTATCCGCAGGTATCACGTTTCTAATGTTCTTCCAGTAAGTACTAACATGAAAAATGAAACACTGGTTTACTGATCTCTTTGTATTTTCTTTAGCAACACAAGGGAAGATTCAAACCCATTGATTTGAGCAGCAGAGAACACTGGAGACCCTGTCAGGCATTTGTTTGCAAACCCCAGTTTCACAGATACTGTAACTGATGCACAAAGTGGGAAAAGAGAGTAAAATCTCTCCACTTTGCTTTCCGAGAGATCCTGGGACTTCGTGTGTTGACTTTTGGGATTCCAAACTGCACTGTTGCTGTGGCATTTAAAACAAACAGAAATGCTGGCATGCAAATCCTGTTCAGCAACTTGAGAATACCGAGGGCTTTTACAAGGCGAAGAACACGTTAAAAGTTCATTAATTAACCAGTGCTTGGGAACAGATGGAATGGCTATCTGGGCTCTAATTACTGTAAGTTGGGGCAGAGGTTCACAGACCTTAATGAGGTTCAATAAAATGAATGATTACACATCAATCACAATTAGAGAAACCTGTAAGATGAGCTGAATTATCATGGCAACAAGTCATAAAACATGGGAGCACAAAACCCAACAGGTTCTGCAAAAGCCTAGAAAGAAAAGGCTTCTGAATACAAACAGTTCTCCTGGACTGGAACAATCCCCCTCTCCTGGCTTGGGGAGTTAACGATTAGGGCTGTGCTGTCCCTTGGGCAGCCCAGGGCTGGTGTAACTGCTATTCTTACAACTCAAAACCTTCAGATAATACAGACTTGTATTGAACAGTTAAAGACATAAAAATCTTCCATTTCTTACCACCGGAGCTGCCTGTGGGAAATGGTGTTTTCAGAGGATCAGATTTCCCTGCTTTGGGAGAGGCTGGCAGTGGGGAGAGGAAGGTGGTGGGCTGGACACAGAAATTCAAAGTGCAGAGCCCTGTTCACTTATGATCTGGGGAGTATCTGAGCACCAGCCTCAAGGCTTGTTCTCCAAAGTGCTCTGTGCCTCTGTGATCCTGCCTGCACTGCCACACTGCCTGAAGGCTGCCAGTCTGGCAAGCACAGCCCTCACAAGCCCCCTTTCAATACCAAGAAGCCAGTCAGGGTCATAGGGATGGCACGAGCTCAGGAAAGAGCTTTCAGAAACACAGAAAAGCAAGGGCCTAGGAGCTTGAGCTCTCTCCCTAAGCTGTAATGGATTCACTGTCAATGGCACACTTTTGTGTTGAAGCTTTGCAGTGCTGAGACACTGAGCTAACACCAAGTTTGTCACGCAGGTAACAGATTTCAGTGAAATAATTGCTCCCCGAACAACCCTTCAGGGGTTGCCAGCTAGAAGGTGGGCAGAGAAAAGCCTCTTTTACTTCACGAAGCCACAAACCATAGGCCAGCATGGTGTTAGATAACCCACACTGTGTCACAGGTGAAAATCAGCCAGGTGGATGACCCTAAAGAGGTGCCACAAATCCCGCTGTTCAGCACAAGTTACAGTTACAGTTCTCAAAAAAAACTGGCCCAGGCCAATTCAGAGAAGTATTAAAACCCAGAAAACTACCTGAGACTTTTTTAACAGAAAATACTGTACACGTACTAGATTGTTACTAAACATTTGGTTTAAGAAATCATCAAAAGCCATCTGCTTCTGTTTATACACCAGAACCCTGATAGTTAAAAGCACTGGGAAATACACACAGAATTACGATGCTGAGGAAAAAAAAAACCCACAAATTGAATATGCCAGTGAGAAAACCTGCTACAAAAAGTAGCTTTCTGTTATTCCTCTCACTTGATGTCACCATGTTCATATCCCCAGTAACAGGATGGCATTCAAAGCTTTTCAAATGGTGGTAGAGGGGAAGCCTTTCCTCTCTAAGGGACAATGTAGGATTATGGTGCTGCCCATCAAAGTATCTTTTATATAAGAGGCACAAAAATTTCTGTGCCTCCCTCCTTTTGGTGTCAGCTGCACAGAGCCAGTCAGGCTGGAGGGGAGTCAGATCTGTCTCACCTCCTCAAAGCATGGCCAGCACCCAACTCAGCCACTCATTTTCAATAACTGAGAAACTAAGTCATGAAGAAAATCCAAATCTAAGCCTAAAAATGTTTTTCCTGTTTAGAAAGTTAAGGAATAAGGAATAAATAAATAAAGCAATAATAATTGCTTTTGATTCAGCAATTTCAGCATGTATAGCTCATGGAAACCACACATTGAAGTCAGAGTCTCTTCAAAAGAGAAAAAGAGAAGTTTGAAAAATTACCTAAACCAGTACCGGCGATTGCATGTCTGTGTTACCACCAGTACCTGAAGTGGTGGGGAAGTACCCATGGAAATGCCCACGTGTGGATCTGCTCTCCTGCAGCCTTTGTGCCTTCCCACTGCCGTTTCTGGGACAAGGGAACAGCCCTGCTGGATGGAAAACTGCCTTTCCAAGGCTGGCACCCGGGCTTTGGCCCTGGTGAGGACACAGTGCATCCCACTGGACCCACTGCAGGCTGCCATGGAGTCATCAGGCCCTCAGGAGCCCTCCAACCATCCCCTAGGAAAGATTCTTCCTAAATCCATGCCAGCAGGAGCCTTCACCTGCTGCAGCGCTCCCCGCAGGGGACCCCATAACAAGTGGCTCCCAGGGAGCCCGAGCACTGAGCTCGGCCACCTCGGTGTCTGGCCACAGGTCCCTTTGTTCCTTCCTTTGTTGCACCGGAGGGAGCGCTTCCCGCTGCTGCCCTGCGCTCCTGCCTCCTGCACGCTTTTTGTCTCAGAACACTCTGCGTGAGCCCCGGCTCCTCGCTCCCTCCTAACCAGCCTTTTCATGACCTATATAATTCCACAGAAAGCAACCAGGATCTGCTTCAGTTTCCCCCGAATTTTGCAGTTTAATTTGATGATTACACTGCAAGAACTGAGACGCATCCTTTTAATCTAAATGATTTGGCGTGATTTAATTTGATTTTATTAAAATGTCGGAACGGTCGCCGTACATTCCGCACAAAGGAATCAGACTGGAAGGTTAAGAATCAGCATCAGGGATACCAGCAGCTCCCTCTAGTTGGAAAGTGCATTATTATTGTCCCTGAAGAGGCAGTAAATAGCAAAGATCCCCAAATATTACAAGCTGCTTACACCAAGCAGCTTGGAAACTCATGCTGGAATACATAATCCTTGTAAATCCACTGGCAACAGTGCTTGGATTCCCTCCTCTTAAATGAAAATAACTTTTTATTATCTTTGGTAGCAACTTCTGATTATTTTTTTAATACGTTAACTACCAAAAAATTTTAAAATCCCAGCATTTGACAAGGAATCCACTTTGGAACAAAAAAAACCTGCCGCACGATAGAGTGGCGATTTGCAAACAGGCTTTCACTGAAATTTAAAATCAGCATTAGAGCGTGCATATGCTTTAAATAAATATAGGGTTTCAGATATTGATCCAGAACCCACCTCCTTACATTTCCATGGCTTTGAAACGGAAGAAGAGGCTTTTCAGCCTGAGGGGTTAAAAGTGTGGGTGTGGAAGTG
Organism: Hylia prasina; assembly: GCA_013397195.1. Lineage (NCBI taxonomy): Eukaryota > Metazoa > Chordata > Aves > Passeriformes > Sylviidae > Hylia > Hylia prasina. Next base: position 89,774 of record VYXD01008407.1, read on the forward strand.
GGCTTTTGTTGGAAAAATTAGCAATGCTATGAGTCATTGTGCATTAGCGGCAGAATAGTTTTGCATCTTGTATGAATCCAGACACCATATGCCATGCGAGGCCGGCCGGCGCTGCCGTGCCACGTGGGCATCCCCAGCGGAAAGGCTGTCGGAGCGCGGCGGCGGCCGCGCAGCGCGGCCAGCCCGGCCCGCCGGACATTGTCGGGAGCAGCAGGAACAGCTGGTAAGCCAGCAGAGCCCCGCTCGCCCGGCCCGCATGCTAATGAGGCGGCCGGGCCGCACAAAGCCCCGCGCCCGGGGGAGTGACCCCGGGGCCCGCGGGAGCCGAGCGAGGGCTCGGCCCACGCCCCGCCGCCCGCTCCGCGAGTGGCACCGCCGGTGGCTCCAGCGGCCCCGCTCCGCCAGCCCCCTTCGCTTACAGCCCGTCCACAGAAACCGAACCCGCTCTGCTTTCCGCCGACTTGTTTGTGACAAAACCCAAACAAAAACAACCCCGGGAAGCCCCAAGTGGGAGCGGGAGTTCACAGTAAGTTTCCGAAAAACACAACGGAGCTTTAGCTACGCACATCTCTTCAAAGTTAACGCGGGGAAGCAGCAAAATCATCAAAAATTACTTTGAAAAGACACAGAATGTGAACCCCTTGCAAACCGGCAAGAACCACCACATGATGGGATGAAGTACTTGTTAGTATCCCGAATATACCAATTTTGCTTCTGTCAAAGAACCAAAGAATGAGTGAGTGCCTCTCATGAAACACAAATTGGAAGCTCTTTGTGTAACCCAGAAGAAAACATTAAGCCCCGCGGGACAGGGGGGCTAAAGGTGTTTGGACCTCTGTGTAGCCGGCACCTTCCTGTGAAAGGAATGTTTACTGCTCATAAACAAAGCCCCGTACCGCACTGTGCGCCCCTGCAAGCTGCCTGCGAGGCATCCCCCGTATCCCAGGCTTCCGGGAAGCGCCTTGGCAGGGCAAAGGTTCACCACGCAAACCACTGTTTACAGCAAGATCAGAACTTCCCAGTCTCTGTCAGGGCTTAAAGAGCGTGGCTGTGTGTTTTAGGACCCTTGTTTGCAACCAGTACACAGATACTAGTTGTGTCATTCAGAAATCCAAGGTTGAGTTTGTTTTGTTGTGGTTTTTTTCCTGACACATATCACACAGTGAACTCACATTTCATTTAAAAACACATTATATTCTCAATGCTACTTAACTCCAGGTTTGTTTTTGGAACTCTCCATTATACCAGCCAGCAAAAAAGAGCCTCTACTACTGCTGTTATTTAGCACTACTGAACAGCACAGATGCTGCCCTGAGATCAGCAGTTTAAAACTGTGTGTTAGAATCAGCTTGACATTTTCTCAACAACCCTCAGCAAACTTGGCAGGTCCCAGCCATGGGGGAGGATAGTGGTGCCTCATGTTATAGTGACAAAATAAACTGCACTGTTCCTGTGCAGCCTCCCTGGCTATTCCCTGCCACCCCGGCAGTGCGGATACAAGCCGTGTGTCTAACAAAGGCCCGCCTGCAGGTTTAGGGATGGACACGAAACAGAAAATAGGGAAATGTGATCCCATTGTGTCTGCACAGCGCAGCAGCATGTGGAGTTTAGACCTGCAGAAGTATTTTATACTCTTTAGATATGCACTGGCAGGATGCAGTGGATTCTCTGCGAGTCCATGAAGAGCTCTATGAATGAGAGCTGAGGAGCCGCCTCCACAATCCCATGTAATGCCACCTAAAAGCTTTGCCTCGCATGACTTATTACAGGCTGGAGCAGATTAGAGGCATCGATCGCTGCCTGGAGAAGGTTCTGGCTGTGAGGAGGGAAGGCAGAGGAGACAGACAGCTCGGCCATCGATCGGCTGTGGCAGGGGCTACGCAGGATGAAGGGCAGAGCTGCCAGCACCTGCCCATGCAGCCGCAGCCCATCCACGGCCTCCCTCAGGTCTGGACATGGGCACCCCTGGCCAAGGGCAGCAAGCAGGACCTGCTGCTCCCCACAGACACTGGCTACTGACAGGCACTCGTGCCAGCCAAGGCTGGCCACCTGGCAGAACACCGTCAGGTGCCGTGTTACATAAATTGTCACATGTGCTTTAGAATTTCATTGCCATTTCTATCAGCACTGGTATAGCAGGAGGGCACCACTTCTTGGGATGAAATAAAGGAGACAAACTGTGTATCCTCTCTGAAAGGAGAAACAGGCTTTCCATCTCATTTCCTCTGCATGATCAAACATTGCCTCATACCCACAGCAGAGCTCCAAATGCCAGTGCCACAAAACACACACAGAGACACAAAATGTGTCTGACACCACATCAGCCTCCAAAACATCTGACAGCCATCACACAATTAAGTCCATCATAGCAAATACCTTTCTTTCACCGATAAAGCAGGTAAGCAGATCAGGCACTCTCTATTAGGTTAATCAGAAATTGGCTTAAACCAAGAAAGGGATTTAATTCAGAATTTGAAGCTGATGTTCTTTGCTTAATCTTCTTGGTTCCAGATATTAACACATCTAGGACATATTAGTATGTCAATATCTGGATGAGACGTAATGAATTAAAGTTATGTATGTCTTTTATGTTATGTGTTTAGATGGAGTTTTGGCTTTACCCCGCCGAGCTGCTGGCTGGCACAGGTCAGCAGCCACACCACTGCCATTACAGTGGAGAAAACAGTGAGAGAGTTACTCATGTATCAAATTACTTCTCTAGCACAAGGGCTGTATTTTCCTCAGGCCCACAAAAAGGAGTGCAAACTGTGAGCTGGGAAATGGTGACATCCAGTGCTCAGACATTACATAAGGAGTACTCATTTGTGCTTGTTCCGATGCATAAACACCTCCAAGCACTCCATGTTACAGCAAAGTGGAGTGCAGGAGTCTACAGGCAGAATATGACCAAACCCCCCCTCTGCTGCCCATAAGAACAAACCAACTTATCCCAAAAGTGAGACTGTGCACAGAGATAATTTTATAATCAGTGTGTTAATAACCCCAAGAAGAACTAGCTCCCTATTTACTCATTCACAGGAAATAGATGTAGTAGCTTGAATTGCCAAGAACATAATTTAAAGACTACCAGAAGTTACTGAAAAACACAGGGAAGAAGTCCACTGGTGCTGGCACATGGGCCATGTTCCACCCTCCCCAAAGCAGATTACAAAGAGCTCTTCAAAGCTGAAGTAACAAACATTTCAGACATGTTGGGATCTTTTCTACTTTTCTCTAAATTCAGTTAGCATCCCAGTCAGGAAGGACTGAGAGTACAAGAGAGCTTTCTGCAGTGGTGAAGGAAAAAAACCCCAAAGTGGTAAGATACTAGAAATAACACTGAAACATTTTTTTAAATTAAGCCAATCCAAGGAGAAAAGAAACAACTCCATTTGGAAAGATAACCAGGGCAGTGAGAATTGCATTTCCCTGGGGATTCTAAAAGGAGCTTTTTGCCCAGACATCACTATCCCCAAATCCCCAAGCATTTTTGGAGACCAGGATTAAATTATGGGCCAACCAAAGTGCCTGACACCTGCCAAACTAGCTATATTTTTCATGTCTGAAGGTTGACTAGCACCTGAGCTTAGGAACTGTCAGCTTAGAAAGCAACTGCCAATCAGACCTGTAATACGTCAGTCCAAACCTTCGTTTCCCCAGTATTTATCCTGAGACAAGAGCAGCTCCCAGAGAGAAGCTCTGCTCCAGCTTAGTGCCATGGCACTCCAGATCACACAAGTGTTCAGAAATCCTTCAGCACACAGCTCGTTTCACACAAGTTGGACGAGCGCTCAGAGATGCACTTTTACTGCCCCACTCCCACCAGTTTTTGAAAAATTCAGCGTTGCTAGAACCAGAACAGACCCTTGCTTAGTTATGACACGTAATAATTTGTTTGCAAGAGAGGTTGTTCCTTCCTTTCCCCAGCACATACAAGGAAGGCTTGGATGTGCTCAATACCTGCATAAATATCTTCCTCTCAATACAACAATTGTAGTAAGCTTAAATATTATTTCATGTTCTTGTAAAATTTAAGTCACCTTATTACGTATGATTTAAAGTCGGGTACTGCCTGAAAAAGCATCCTGGAGAGGCTGCTCGAGCACACTGCCTCATGCTCAGCCGTTACCCAAGGATGGCAAGAGTCCCAGTTAGCAGGGGCTGCAGCCGCTCAGCCTCATGGCACCAAGGAGAAATAAAATGGGAATTTGGAACATAAACTGATGTACAGTCATCCCTGTCCATGGAAGCACTGCAGCAGAGGCAGAGACAGCACTGTTCCAAAGACAACGGAGCTGTGCTTGCACCACTCTGGGCTGGCTCCTGCGGAGTGCCATCATATGCCCTTCAATGAACACAAAGAACCTCTAGCCAGAATGGCTCTAAACTAAAGTTTAAATAAAGGTTTTTTTTTTAATTAATCTCTTGCCCTAATGAATTCCTTAAAACCAACAGTGTTACATAAACATATAAAAAGAGATTAAAAAAAGTCTGATGTAGTCTGCCATAGTTACCTCCTTCATTTTCAGAGATTTCCAACAGAGATCTCTATTTGGGCACGGCAGTGGAATTTGTGTCATCATGACCAAGCGGCTGCAGGCAGCGAGATGCTCTCATGGCTCTGCAGTCCCAGTCCCCATGGAAACCGGACTCGGATATTGTCCTTCGCTTGCTGGAGCACCAAGTCGGGAGCCTTTTGTGCCTGATGAGATTTCTTCCACAACCTTCCAGCAACAGACCCTACAGCTTCCTCCTGACTCTTTCCTAATTGAGATGCAAATTAATCTCTGTGGCTGATTACACTTCCCTTACAGCCCCTGACAAGTGCAGCTGTAGCCGGAGTTTACAGACTTTCCAACAAGTGACTTCAGCTGTCACTGCTGGCAAGGTGCTGCCCCGGCTCTCCAGCACCAGGCAGGGCAGAACAGGGATGAATCCCTGCAGGTACTTCGCACCTTGCCACTGCTCCAGCACGAGCACCATGGACACAGCACCTTATCCCCTTTGAACCACCAACACCAGAAAGTGTTTGATCCATCTGTAACCACACTGCAGTCCGAACACCTTCAGCTACTGACCTTCAGCAGAGATTTGCCTTTTAACATGACCCATGCGCCAAAGAGAAGCTGCAGATCCTCCTCAGCTCTGCCTCACTTTGGCCTGCAGCCCTCAACCCAACTACAACTATGACTGGTGTTTCCCAAACATCATCCCACACTTTGCCAGCTACACTGCTTTCTATTTCTCCCTCCTACTGACATTTTTGGAGTTATTTCCATCTCTGGTCTGATAAAGGCACTTTCATTTACTGTTTGCACTGCTGGGCCTGCTTGTCTCCTGTCCTGCTTGTGGCAGCTGACACAGCAAATGCCAAACCTGAGTCACTCAGCCTTTGGGAGCTGCATTGGACAGGCCCAAAATCACCTTCACACATCTACACACTCACATTCCAGCTGCTGGCTTTAGTGTACCTCAGCGTACGCATTATCTACAGAATGAATTACGGATAGCTTTCTCTCCTGCTCCAGTATTGCCCCACAGGGATATGCCTACCACATCCCCTTTGTCTCATTTCAGGAGTTTCTCAATCCACTTTCATTTATCAGACAGACAAGTAGCAGCTGATTCACTACAGACAGCACTGGTGCAAAAGCAGACACAAAAAAAGGCGGAAAAGAATGTGAGGACAGATGCTGCCTCAGAGCTGTGTGGAGCAGTACCCTGTGCTGCGGTGTCTGTGCAGATCTGTCACCCCAGGGATGCACAGGGATGCTCAGGGAGACCCTGCTGGACAGCAGGAGCACGGCCAGCTGGTGAGTGCTGCTTACACACAAAATGCTCAACACCACAACACAGGAGGACTCCAGCTGAGAGTGAGGGGCTGGGACAGCTTCTGTTCTTATAACTGCTGCTACTTATGTCCTTTTTACTACACTGTTACTTTAGCTGAGAAACAGACAGATTAAGCTAAATTCTGCACAGCACAGTTTCAGGAATTTGTTAGATATCTCTCAAGAAAGAGAAGAAAACACGAGCCTTGACTCACCTGTCAGGCATTGCCACAGTTTGCATAACCACCACCATTTGCTTTACAATGAATAAACAATTAGTTATTAACACGAATCTATTTAACCACAATGCTACTTTTAATTTCTGATGACTTTTGCATACTGGAAAAAATTTAGCCTTTAAAAAGACCCTAACGAGTACCTTGAGGATATTCCATGTTTTAAAAATGTGCATCTCAAGCTAATTCCTCAATGTTCTTTCAAAGATCAAAACATTTTACAAACTCTTCCTCAAAGTCATGTGATTAGAAAAATACTCAAATCAAACAATCCCCAGAGAAAGCAAAGAGCAGTGAGTGTTTGTCCTGAGGTAAGTGATGCAATTAGCAAAACAAACTATGAAATGTATGATGGCTTTATGAGAAGATCCCAGCATGGGTGCAAACCAGTGCTAACACTGTGGGTCTGTGTAGCACCCAAGAAGCACAGTCTTTGTCATGACTCCTGTCCCAGAGAAGCACATCCTCCAGCTACTTTCAGCCACTGGTGGAAAAACAGGTTCTAAAAATGCCCAAACACAGGCATGGCTGGAATGAAACTGGAATTTGGGACCTGAAAAATTTGTATCTGAGGACAAATTCCATCTGTCTTATTAATGTAATGAGTCCAAGTAAAGTTAATTGAATATGGTAAGAGCATGGCTGAGCTCTAGCTACCAGCCTGAGAGACACAGTCCACAACTTCTATTGTTGTGTGAAAAAAAGCTGGGAGTTACCTTTTCTCACAGATCAAAGCACCAGTGCTAAGCCCAAGCCCACCAGCAGTGAGATGGAAGCCGCTGGTGAGAGACTCCTGTGACATTACCATTCCATTTTGGATGGCAGCTGGCTGTGAACCACTGAGAACATTGAGCTGGACAGAAAGAAAGCTCTGACCTTTGTCAATGAAATCAAACAGGAAGGATTTCCATCCCAGCCTACCTCTCTGCAGGATGATGCTCCAAGTGAGAACCCTACCAAGGGGAGCCTTGCTGCATGGAGAAAGGATACAAGCTCTGGTAGAGCGGGATGAGGGTCTTGACAGCTCTGCTGGCGTTGATGCACGTGGCACAGACCAGGCTCGGCAGCAGCTTTGCAGTCACGATGGCACCATTGAAGAGGGGACCAAAAAACGGTACCTGGGCACCCCAAAATAGAAAAGTAGGCTTCAGAACCACGGTAGGAGACTGGTACAGCATTTTGCCATGAAATAGTGTGACCACATTGTTTCCCACACTGAGACTTGCCATGTGACATTCATCCCCCAAGCTGGTGAGTGTTTAAATCCCCCATGACTGCCCTCAGCACACTACACAGATGCACACGTGTCAGAACATTCTGCTGGCTAAGCACAAGCTTGGTACACATAGAAACTGAGGCCATCTATGAATTTGCAATCAATATGTCTTTGGCAGTGGATATCAAGAGCTGTTTTCCATCTGGGATCCCAACAGGAGACCCTGATTCACTGGCTAACTCCAGCGCTGGCAGGAGGTTTTGCAAAGACATATTTACTTCAGATAATCCTCTATAAACTCCTTCCATGGACTTCACAGAAGAGGAAAAACCCTTGAGCTGGTCCAAGATAAGGAGATGTATGGAAGGAAGAGAAGATGGCAGAGCAGGGGCTCTCTCAGGGGCAGAACACAGCATCGAGACAGGCACAAACAAGCCCAGCCCAGCAGGTCAAGGCGCTCAAATGCTGCTCCTTCAGGGTCCACCTCCACAGGAAACCCCTGTGTGATGTCCTCTGCTGACCAAAGGCTCTGCAGATAAAGACCACACTGTGCACAAGAGATGCTTTCTAAATTAAACTGTGTCCAGAATTGCAGACACAGAACGAACATGAACCTGCCAAATGTAGAAAACACTGACATTTAAATAAATAACTTTCAGCACTTACAAGCACTCAAACTCTTTTCCCTCTCACAGACTCAAAATGAAGAAAACATCCCCTCAACTAAAGCCCTAGAGAGAAGACAGCAGCCATTATCAATATTTAAGCTATGGATTTTTTCCATCTGTACAGAGGCTTATCACGTAAATAAATACCCTCTATTACTCTTTTCCAACTGCTTGTGGGTGACTGTGACAGTCATTCAATAAATGGACAAAGGCAATATTATAAATCCCCTGCATCTAGGGAATTCCTCTATTAGAAGTGGCAATGAATTACAGAAGAAATTTGGGTTTAATGTAACATCTGCAAATGACAGCTGTCTCTGCACACACTCATTCTTATAATTCCTTTACTTAAAAAAATTACCCACCCTCAAAAAACCCAGAAAAGTGTAAAATGCTTCCACAGTGGTTTTGCCTTCTTTTCAAATATTTTATTTCCTGCTGGCATTACTATCCAAGCAGTTGGAAGGGAAGGGGACAGAGGAAAGTCTATGACACCAAAATGATAATGTTATGGAGCATCAAGTTTTGCCTCTTAAGGGAGTAACTTTTTTAAGTGAAATCTTTGTCCCACACACTGTCTAGAAGCATTGACAGCAAGAGAAAAGAATGTAAAAGTACAGATAAGGATGTTAAGTACATACTAGTATTAAAGTGATACCACCACACAAATACCAGATATGTAAAGTCAGATCAGCAGGTGCTCCTGGGGCAGGGAAATTCCCTGCCGGGCTTTTTGGACAAGTAGGTTTTGCTTGCATTCACGGTTTCATACCCATCAGGAGCTGGGGAGCGGGGCAGACTTTCTCCTCACTGCACTACAGAATTTATAGATGTAACCCACAGACAGGGTTTGCGTATCATACCCAGGGTGAGCAGCAGCGGAGCCGAGGGCTCCGGAGCATGCTACAGTCCAAGCAGTGCACAGCCAGACTGCGTGCACACAGAGCTTGGAATCATTCACTCCCGAGCACATCCCGCAGCCTTGCCAAGGGTCATTAAAGTCAATGGAGCTGCCTCTCATCAGCTTCCATCTGCATGGGGGCTCTGCCCAAACGAGGGTCAGGGGGAGGCCAGCTGAACACGCAGGGCACACTCCCCGCTCAGCTCTGCTCCATACCCAGCATCCAATACCCAAGCCCGGGGAAAACAGGGCTTCGGTGGCCACCACAAACTAACAGCCTGATTTGACAGGAATCAATTAAAAAAAATAGAGAGAAAGATCCCCTTCTGTGAGTACTCCAAATGTCACTGCAAGTTATCCGTGAAGCAAAAATTAATATTCAGCCCACTGCAAACACCTGCTTTGTTCCAATTTCCAACAGCAAAATCATTATTTCTGTTGCCCGCAGTAAAAGTAGGCAAGGTTAAATAAACCTTCCAAGCACAAAGACTTCCCCTCTACAGTGAGCAGCACTAGTTAAAAGAGTGGGGAATGGCTAAATTATTGTACCAAATGGCTGAAAATTAATCTCTGATGACGAGCTGCAATCTAACGAGGCATCTGTGTCCCAGGGAACCCGCAGCATGTCCCTGGCGGTATGTGCAGAGCACAGCCTGCCTGGCATGCTTTGTCCCCTCTCACAGGCAGCTTTTCCTCTCATTGTTCCCAATATCCTCGTGCATCTGTGACGCGTGGAATGCATTCACACTAACAGACTTACTATTGTCTTCCCTCCCAAGCTTTGTCGGGCGAAGACTGCAGCATGGTTCCTGATAATTATATTGCTTAATTAATCAAGACAAAAAAAATTTGCAAATCATTGCCTGGTTGCCAAGCAGGGAGATCAAAAATGAAAACAATACAAGCTGAAGCAACATAACAAAAGTAACAGCTATCTGATCAGAAATTCTTCTATAATGAAGCTATTAATGCTAAAGCGGTTAATGTTAACATTGCTCCAGGTGTCTCTACTTGGCTGCAAACAAAAAGGCTAACATTATGGATATAAAAGGCCAAATGTTGCCATGGATTCTGTAACCTGATAGAGAGGACAGCCTTTTCATTCGATTAGGGAATGCAATTTAAATGCCAGGGACTGAAGCCAAACAACAGACATTTCTCTCTGGAAGGCTCGTTCATTCACCCTGGGGTCAGTAGCTGGTGAACAAAAGGTCAGCTACACTTGCCCTGGAAATGTCTGGATTAATTTTATTACATTGTAATGGTTTGTACTTTAAATGTAGGGATAACACTAAATTTCCAGTTAGCTCTTATTCTAACTGCCTATTGGGTGGTTTTGACTAATATGTTAAATGACACAGCTTTTCTCCGTCACTTCAGAGAAGTCTCAAGCATGTTCCTAACGCTAAATTCTCATTTCCCCCATGGAACATTAAAAGCTAAAACACTCCAAAACTAAATTGCACAGCCTATTATCAACACCAAGCATAAAAAAAACCCCCAACAACCCACTATTAGAAAATTTTCAAGTTTGAAATGTCTACTGACAAAACACTAGTTGGCAATATCCAATATCCATCATTCACAACACAAAAAACAGCGTCTACAGCTGGTCAATATGGGATATGATGGAGACATTTACCACAGCTGGCTACTCCTTTGGACAAATACTGTCCCTTCTATAAGGCAAAAGGTATTTATCACACTGATTACTTTCACAAAGTATATTTTATGCATACTTTTGCATCCATAATGTATCAGACGAGCATCTACTGAAGCAGCTTTTTCACACACATGCACAGATGTACATACACACACCTCTGACATTTTGCAAAAAAAAGCTTTTTTTTTCCCAAAAAATGTCTCGAGTGTGAACCTCCCATACTTTGTTTGATGACAGGATGTCCAGTGCCTGCATCATCCCACCCAGTCAGGTGGGACAATGACAGTCCCACAGACGTGTGAGGTTCTGCTCGGTGCCATGTGTACAGCCGTGACCCAACACCACACAAGGAACTCAAATCATGAGTGGCTTGCTTTCACTGCCTCAGAGGAAATTCACAATGGTTTAAATATTGTTCTTTGCCCAGTAACTTCTGTGGGCTGAGAATTCTGAACACTGAATTCTGTTACACTCAATGCTAAGTATGGCTATAAAATGAATGAGCAGTCACCCATGAGTGACCATGAGTAACTCCAGTTTTAAAGTTAGCTCATTGCTCAGCTTATCTTGCACCTGAGATGGACAGACTGATTTTGTACTCACTGGGGAAAAAGTAACCCCCAAATTTTAAACCACTGAGCTTTGCTTAAAGTGACAGAAGTGCTGCTCACTTGCACAGCACAACAGAGCCAGTGAAGCACCCAGAACATACCTCGGGTTTCTTCATGATCTCAATGAAGAACATGTGATTCTTCATGGGGTAGATGACGATGAGGACATCCCCGAAGTCGGTGGGGATGATGCCCCTGCGGTAGTTGCGGGTGTGCTCAGACCACACGATGTGAACCTCATCATTTCCCAAGTGACGGAGCTGCAACAGCAAATTAGCTCTTTATTAATCCAAGTGATAACCATGCAGCACAAGGGGTCATGGCTCACAAATTGAATTACAATTACAATTACAATTCCTGCTCGATAGCAGGAATATTTCATTACAGAAAAGTTAAAATATTGTTTTTCTCCAGTTGCTCATGAAAGCATCAGCTCAATAATTTGCTTCATTTAGAACTCATTGTTGTCTGATGGCTTAATTAAGTCATTATCAAACTAGCCATTAGCATGATATGTAAATGTACGTTACCTACAGTGATTTAAGATGGAAATTTGAATTACTGGAACAAAGCATTAACAAACGGAGCATCGTATTCCAGCTAAAATAAGGCAGCTGTCACAGAAATATGAAATGCCTTGACTCAAAATGTTAAACTGCCTGTCATGAACCACTATAACTGAATTTATTATCCACAAACATCTCTTCACTGGCTGTGTCTGGAGGGGGCTCCTACCTGAAATGTCAGCAAAATACCTGGGCAGTGTGAAGTACAGAAGAATGGGAAATACTGTAAGAGTTACACCTTTTCATTTGGAGCAGAGCTGCATGAAATACGGATAAAATTTAAACATGCCATACACAGAAAGCATCCGAGAGCCTGTGTGTGTGTGCTTGCTCCGCTGCTGGAGGAGCTGGAGGTGATCTAACAGATGGCAAAAACTATTTGGCAATCATGTACAAGCCTCGCACAATGGTTTCAACTGTAAGCTTTAAAGTTAAAATGTAATCCACACGCAGAGTGGCAGCTCCAAGCATAAAGAGAATTTAAGTCCCACTTAAAGCTTAAAAGACACCCCCCACCCTCCAATTTGGTGCTACCCCTGGAACAATGTGCACAATAGACTGAACAAAGACGCCAAAATGAAGCTCTACTACTTCACTCTGTGTGGGGGGAGAGAAAAAAAGAGAAAAAAGGGAAAAGAAGGTGGTGATTTTCACTGGTAAATAACAACTAACCCCAACACACTTGGGATTAGCCCAAGCTGATGAAACTTCCCTATTCAGAACCAGGCAGTGCCTTTAAAAGGAAAAACTTTCACTCCAACGTATTCATGGCAAACTGGACCCCTCAGTCATGAGAGAAGCATGGCAAAACCAACACATTGTGAAAAATCAAAAAAAGCTACAACTGTGAACCTGGCTTACAGTTCATGTTCCAGCAGAATGAAGTAAAGTTCAGTTCCCAGGAGGACTGAGATTCTCAGATTATTTTAAATTAAACAGAAGATAATAATTCTGTTTTATTTACACCATGAATAAAAGGTAATTTCAGCTCTGTTTGAAGAAAACATGAACCATTTTTGTCTTGCAAAAACATGTGAACACTAACAATACTATTACTAAAGCTTCTTACATGTACAAAGCAAGTAGAAATTACTGTTCTTGTGGCCACCTTGATATCTGTGCAGAAGCTCAGTAAAAACAACACAACAAATAAGAAAACAATCACATTGGTAATACAACGAACTGACATGTACCAAAGGCAGCACGAATTTACACACAGGACAAAACCTTGATGCTACTCTCCGTGACTAGATGCAGCCAGTTCACCTCCAAAGTGATTAGAAGTGAGATGTCAAGTTTAGTCTTACACACCCCTAAAATCCATGTGGTTAGCAGACTCTGTGCACAGCAGATCCCAGATGCTGAGGGTGCCTGACCAGGCTGTCCCACTCCAGGACGGGCCCAGTTCAGCCCAGCTGAGCTCAGGGAACCCCCGCCAGGGATCTGGAAGTGCCCATGTTTGCCATGCTGAGCCCAAGCTCTGACACTGGCTTCCCAGCACAGAGAGCCCACAATGGTGGCACCCAGCAACCTCTGCCACAGGAAGCCCAAGAAATAAATGTGGACACGGAATTCCATAAGGCAGTGCTGTTGCCCAGTTGCAGATCTATTCTGAAGAAAAGGCTCTGTACTGTCATGCCTCCTATGGCTTCTGGGGTGACAAACGGCACATACTGCTAAAAAACAGTCATCAAAGTGTGTCCAAATACTGCTTGAGGGACCCTTTTTAAAATCCCAAGGAACGGTTCTGATAATAATCAAACACCTTGTACTGATACTGCACCTTTCAGAACAAAATTCAGTGATGAAGGGAACTCAGCTGAACCAACACTTGCTGTGCTCATGAGTCTGCCACAATCCCCAGCGTGTGACAGTGACTTGTTTTAGAGCTTGAGTTACTGCCCTTGTTTTGAAGCCACAGATCCTTAAGCACCACAGTTACAAGGTATAATGTTACAAAGAAAAAATTGGCATCAGTCAAAAATATTTGTTACTGAGCGATAACTCCATTGATAAAAAGCCGTTACAATAATCTCATCAGTGACAATAAGCCAGCTGCTATTTTCCTGTGTTGTTTATTCAAAACAGCAGCTGTGGGGCAGACTCAGTGCCCTGAAGGACTTCAGCAAGTTGTGCTGAAATGTCCAAAGCCCCACGGCCGATGCATGCAGAGCCAGAGCTCCAGGCTGTGCTCTCCACCTAGTTTAGGGGTGGGGGAAAGAAAGAAAAAAGATACATTATAAAATCCCACAGCAGCCGTGAAATCAGATTGGTTTTAAAAGCAAACCCCAACACTGGTTCTGGGGCGATGGCTCTGCCGCTGGCTCTGACACTGCCGAGGGAAGGCAGTTCTGGCAATGGCAGCGTGTCCTCCCCGGAACGCAGGAATTTTCTCCAAGCACAGGAATTGGCCCTGGTTTGGCTAACGAGGTGCTGGGACACAGCCCCAGCCCCACGCCTGGGTCAGCCCCGCTGTCCCCCCGGGTGGGCAGCTCCAGCTCCGGGCGGGCAGCTCCGGCCCCGAGCTCTGCGGGTGCCCGGGCCGGCAGGCAGCACTGACACTGGTCACAGTGCACACCTCCGGCATGACCTCCTTTCTCTGCTAATTGCATTACACAGCCAGCTGGCTCCAGAGAGGAGTCGTCTGTTTGACTGAAGAATTCCTGCTTTTGGGGAGGCATGGCTGCTACTTTTGCTAAGTAACAGTGGGGCCTGACATCCCCATTGTCTGGCTGACTGTGTGCCCACCCTAAAATCTAAGTTTTATTTGTAAATTAACCAAGAAACTTCCTGCCAGAGCAGGGCTGCCTGGAGACTGATAATGTGTGCCTTTCATTCCCTTTCACTCTCACTGTATCGCTGCCAATTTGTTTTTCGCCAGCCCGAGGCCATAAAAGCCTTGTAAGACATAAGTGCAATTATAGTCCTGGAGTCAAATGAATTGGACAAATCCAATAGCACAGCTCTGTCCTCACTCTGCAAACCCCTACAGCAGTCAGATTAGCTGCTAAAAATCTAATCTAGCCCCAGCTAACAAATTTCTGCAGCAAAGGAGCAAGAGTTCAGTATGGGGTTGCAACCAGATTTCTGAATTGAAAAAGTTCTGCTGTGACAATGGAGAAGATGGAATAAATCACTGAGAAATTTGGCAGCACATCTTTAAACCATTAAGCACAATTTGAGCAGAAAAAGACAGGGACAGTAGGATGCCATTCCTGGGATTGATTTTCACTCTTGCCACAAGACAGGCAGATAGCTTGGAACCAGTGATGCTGAACCCTACAGCAGCAAAAGAGATCAGCTGAATTTTGTTTACTCCACTGGAATAGATTTGTCATAGCCAAGACTTATTTGGAGAGGGTTTTTCTTTCTTTTTTTTTTTTTTCTTTATTTCTTCCTGAATTAGCAATATAATGTCAGCATATACCTCAAATAAAAAAATGCAGAAGGCAAATGACAGCTCTACTGCACAAAAACAAGGGCCAAGTTCATCCCCAGTGGAAATGCACTTATTCTGGGGAATTCATATCAGAATTTAATTTATCCTTGTGTTCAGTAAAGAACCACAACAACATATTTAAGTAAAATTACTGCATCTGCTGAATTCCCCAGCCCCAGAATTTATGGCCTTGCTGCAGCTCCCCAGGCCAGCAGGTGGTCAGTCCTTCTGTTCAGCTGGGAGTGTGCTGACAGGGATGAAGCTTCTCTTGGTCTGAGGCAAAATAAGCAGAGAAGAAACCCCAGCAATCACAAAGATTTCAGAGATTAGGGGAAACCTTAGATCCCAGAGGGAGGGCAAGAAAAAAGAAGCTGTGGCCCCCACTGCATCCTGATGAAGCTTTCTCCTCCTAGCACCACTGTCCTATATCACCAGGTACAGTTCAGTTGCAGGAGCAGGAATTGAATGAATGCCATGGGCTTCCATCTTTCTCTCCCACACTCCCATAAAACAAAAGCATTGATGGCAATAAGTAATGATCAGGAAATAATCTTTTCAACCTGGACATTCTGCCCCAACAATATGAGGTAACGACCTAAGCCCAAAGAGTTGTCTACCTTCCAGAAAGTGCAGAGCTTCTGAAAAAATACACCTTTTCTCACTCACAACTGCAGTTCTGTAAAATCTGTCAACAATCCATGCTGATCTGCACAGAATTGCATGTTTGCTCAAAACAGAGCTGTGACAAACTGAATGAAACTGTTGTGTGCAGAACCATGGATGAGTATACACTAAAAAGCCCTCTGGAAGTCACCTGGTCCAAGCCACTGCTTGCAGCTCCTCAGGTCCATGAGCTTGCTCGGAGATTTGTCCTTCACTGGAAGTCCCAGTTTGATCCTGGCAGGGTTCCATTCCTAGAGCAGATCTCAGTTTTTTTGAAAAGGTCCCAGAACAATTTCTTTGCAGTTATTTTCTGCAGATATCATGTGCTGGAGCTGGCCTGGCGTCCTGGCATTACAGAACTTGGAGACTGACAGCTACTAAATGCTTTTCGATTCTGTTTCTGACAGAGAAGGAATTTTCTTAGAGCAAACACGCAGAAGACCAATAGAATAACTAGACCCTCAGTGTCTGTGATGACCCCTAACACAGATAAGAATTAGGAGAATGAGTGGACTGTTAGCAGCTAAGCTCCATTTTTCCCCTTGTGGCAGCTCTGCCACACTGTGCTGTCCTCTCCCAGGTGATGAATTACTCAACAGCCAGACCATATCCCAGCATCTTTGCCAGGCTTCCACAAAAGCCAGGACTTATAAGGGAAGGTTAAACTACATAAATGGCCAGTTTGAGTAGGAAAAAATAAGTCTGGGAAAGACGTGGCAGCAGTCCTCAGACATGCATAAGTGTGTTGCAAAATAATCTCCCCTTCATTTCCACGTGAAATAGGATAAGAATCAACAGGCTTAAACTGAAGCAAAGTAGGTGTCACGCTGTTCTTTTACAATTCTTCTAGCCTTCTGAAATGTTTACATACTTGGAGTCAGACTCTCAGAGTTCTCAAAGATTTTTCATAAACAATTATATTATTAAGGTAACGACTTTTTGCTATTGACATTCTTCCTGGTTAGGAGGAGACACTGATGGACTGTGACTTTAACCAGTGTGGTGGAAGGGGTTGAATCCCTTCATCCAATCTGGTCTCATTTTCAAAACTGAATAAATACTGAAGTGACAAATTTAATCAGGCTTTTTCGTGCTTGGGCATCTGCGCTGTGTCCGTGTCGTTCTTTGTGTCCGTAGTGCGTCAAGTAGGCACTACCAGAGATGTTTCTCATGGTACAAGAAGTGGAGCATAGGGATATGGAATATGTTGCCATGGGAAACTGTAAATCATTCATCACTGGAGTTTTGGTCTAGCAGCTGGACAAATACTGGTCAGGAACAATAAAAATACAGGCAGTCCTACCCTGGTATGGTCACAGAGACTCTACAGCCCTGTCCTACAGACCACTGCTCCATCCTGAAGCACACGGAGTACTTTTTTCTGTACCCTTGTATCCACAAAGGTAGCAAGTTAGATACAGAAACACGTCATTTTGCTGACCTTTTTTTTTAATGACAGCTATCACAATAAAAAGACAAGATCTGACTCTAGCAGGAAACACTGGGCAATTTTTCAGAACCAGTAATCAGAGATTCCACCTTTATATTTCAAAGAAAAGCACACATCACTCTGAAACCAACTGGACACCAAACACAGTCACCCAGTGACAGAGTTACAGACAATGCTCAGAGCAGAGCAGTATCCCATGGTGCACTGGATGGCTGCTGCAGCATTACTGATCCATGACAACAACCTCTGCAGGACAAGTTGCCAATCCTAATTAAAAAGGCAGAGATTTGGTATGCCCCAAAAATCTTCTTTGAGTCTAACCAGCAGCTGGCAAACAGCATAATCTGAAATCACTCCTTGTTAGGAAGGACAAATGATTAAGTACCAATACCAACAGAATTTTGGGCTGGGTTCTGGCTGTCTGAAGCAGAGGCTGCTTGTCAGAGTTGCACCTAATGGGCTACTGGCTTGAACTCTGAGCTGGCTGCTTGGGTTCCCGAGCCTGTCAGCCCCCCTTTCACTCTGTTGTTCCACATGGGATGAGCCGTCTGGAAGGTTTTATGATGCTGCATTTGGTTGCTTTGTTCTACCAACCTACAGCAGTTTTGGCAGGCAGACAACGTACAAATGAAATTATTGCTAATATTATTACTCACGGTGGTATTTGAGGCTACCATGGAAATGCTGTGTTTCAGAACCCAGAATTTAGATGCCATTTAATTCAGCTAGCCCAGCTGCAGAGCACCACGTGGCATTGCAGGGACAGCCTGCCAGGGACAGTCAGCAAAAGCTGCTTTCAGTTCAGACTTTCACGGGAGCACTTGGTGACTGCAGTGGTGTGAAACACACTGGAAAGACTATACCTTTTTGGTCAGCAAGTCGTCTGAGTCGGAGGGCATCCTGGTGGACACGTGGAAGATGACCTCCACGGTGGAGGTGGCGTAGTAGGGCGCGGTTTGCCCCGTGCTGCCATTGCGCTGCAGGCCACCCATGAACCCGCCATGTGTGGACAAGTCGACCTGGGGGAGCCAAAGGCACAAACAGCAGCCATCTGAAAACACTGATGCATCATCAGGATTTGCCTCTGTATCAAGATTAATGAAATCACCACCCTAGGTTTCCATGTCCGCCCTGAAAAAAAGAAGTCTTTCCCTACATAGGGTCTGCGATCTTTCAATTAGATTTGTCTTTCCTGTACCCATATTTGACATTTACTAAAAGTAAATCTCTCAGAACTAGGTCCTGAGTCATTATCTATCCAGCTATTTTACCTTCCTCCAGCAAAGAGCAGCAAGGAAACAACAGCATTCTGCCATACACTCTGCTGGCTAAGGGCTCTGTCCGGCTCAGGGCTCCCACTGCCAGGAACATCACAAAAGGCAGAGGGAAAAAGAACCAGAAAAACTGCAGAAGAAACGGAAGATTTGTACAGCAAGAAAAAAAAAACTTAGAAGAAGTTATTCCAGAGGTTTATTCAGAAGAAACACCTCTCTGAAGTCAAGCCTGAGTCCAAAGGCTTGTTTGTTTTCCTAACAGCACCAGCCTGGGGATTCTTCATCTCCATGTGGCACTTGGATCCTTTAAAGTGACATGAGCTTACTCTGGATTTCCCAAACACCAAAATGTTCATGGCATTTAGATAACAACACACCATTTTGACAAAGCAAATTAAACCCACACATGTCATAAAGAACGCCTGTGCTGAGTGTGTGCTCTGACCATGGCAAGAGCTAAAAGCTGCCAAGCATCCACATGCAGTGATTTTTTTGTGTGTGTGTGTGAATTAAAAACTGCCCAGTGCTACCAGCAACAAGGTAGCTTGTCTAAATTATGGTTGTTACCTCCCAGCCGAGCCCAGCAACAAAATCTTCATAGGCCTGGCTTCCCCTGGCATTGGCCAGGATGGAACACTTGTCCTCCTGTCCCTCGGCAATGTAGAACACGGCGATCTTGTGAGTCTCACGACTGTCACAGGATGGAAAAAGAAATCAAAGTACAATAAGCTTCAGCTCAGAACCTTTTTTCTGATTCCCCTGCACTCCAAACATACGAGCAAGTGCCCACATTTAGCTCTGTATGTCCATTTCTTTGATGGAATACATCACTCATCATTCACTTTCAGATTTCCCCCCATTTTTTTGCCAACAAAACCTCACTGCAGAGACACCCCAGTTTCAAGAGCAGAGTCAAGCCAGGTCCTCCCGTGCATCAGCCACAGAACTGGTAACCAAACTCCAGTTACAGGGTTAATGACTCAGATCTGTGCAGCACTGCATAGACAGTGAGGTGGCACAGGTGTTAATGGGAGCATAATTTGACCTACAGAATTTTAATTACAGGGTGATGACATAAAAGGCAGAAGAAACATTATTGACTTTCAGAGACTGGGCAGTGTTTTACAAGGCTGACAGGGACAGCTAGCTTCTCTGAAAACACACAAAACACATTTGATGTGGAAATTGTTGGGATAGAAGAAACTCAGAACTCTGAAATGCTGGAGATGTTTTTCAAACAGCTCTATGTCAAGTAATGAAAAACAAAATGTAACATTCAGAACTCCATTCTGCCACTTCCTGACTGGGGAGCACTTCTGGGTAGACCACGCCTCAAAGTACTGCTCCTGACACAGGGATCACCCTGTAGAAAATACTGTCAGCTGAAGCCAGGTCACAATCAATTTGATTCCCACCCCTCTCAGAAAAATCTGTCTTATTATTTGCCACTGATTTGGAATTCTCTGTACACAGAGAATGTGCCAGCGCAGGTGGCTTCTCCATTCAGGCTACAGAACTCTGGAGAAACAAACAGTGCAATTTTCATACCAATATTTGGATTCAACAGGAATGAAGCTTTGGTTCTGATTTGATGTCTCATTTGTGTTTCCTTGGAAATGCAAACCTTATCAATGGTGTGTTCAATACATACCACTTACCATTGGCGGGAATCCAGATTTTTCAGTTCCCGCAGCAACTTTGAATTTTTCTTCAGTAGATGAAAGCTTTTTCTAAAAATAAATAAAAAAGGTTTGAAGGCAAATGCAACACAGTGCAGACACAGTATTTCATCATCCAAATAGCTAAGAGAATTAACGTGATATGATTTCTTAGAATTATTATAATACACAATCTATTAATGTCTATTTCAAATAATCACTGAAGTTACACAATCCTCACTTTCTTAAGCGTGTCTGCATTTGGGGGCAAAAAGTGAGAAGAGCACCCTCAGCATGTTCTGGATCTTCTCTTCCTACCTTCTATCCCAGGAGTTCATTCCCAAGTCATTCAGCAGCAGCCGACAGAAATAAAAGGAGGCCTGGGGCTCGGCAGGAGGCGGTGGCTCCTGGGGGGCCACCCTCATGCTGCAGTCCGAGCTGCATTTCAGCATGAACTCCCTTTCCTGGGCGCTCTGCCGCAGCAGGGCCTCGGTGATGGCGCGCTCCTGCTCGGCGCTCATCCCGCAGGGCGGCGGCGCTGGCTCGTTCAGCTTGCACTGCGGGTGCAGGAGGCACTCGGGGCTGCTGCTCCCAATCCTCTCCAGCAGCTCGTCCAGGGCGTCCTCTCCCTCCTCCACCTGGGAGACATCGTTCTGGGTAAAGATGTGCTGCTGCTTGTCGCTGGAGGTGACGAAGGCGCCGGCCGTGCTGCAGCTCGGCAGGCAGCCCTCCAGAGGCCCGTACAGGATCCGGCCATCCCAGGAGTACTTCCCTGAGATATCCCTGACGATCACCCGCACGTCCGAGGGTGCTGATGCTGGCTCGGCGCCAGCCTTCTCGGCAGGGATTTGGAGGTAAGAGATGAGAGTGCTGTCGTTGAACACGAACAGCTGCAGGTTGGGGCTGCGGAACACTTCTGAGCACAGCTCGGAGGACTCCACGTAGGAATTGTCATGGTTCTCGCTCAGGAGGCTGTGGAGGATGGCAGGGCCCCCGCTGAGCGGGTAGTGGCTCAGGTGATTCACCAGGTGAGTCATGACCATCCGCGCTGTGAGAGGGATCAGTTCCAAATTCCTCCTCCTCTTCTCTGAAACCATCAGGAAAACACAATGGATCGGTAAGAGCAGCAAGATGCAACACAGAAGGAGCACCTGCAGATTTCTGCCACATTGCAGCAAGCTTGCTGTATGCGACCTGCTGCTCCTTCCTGTTCAAGGACAGATTTCTAACAGCTTTCCAAGAAATCCTACCTGTCCCGCAATTTTATTTTACTTCACCACATCCCCACAACCATCAGAGCAGGAGGATGACATGGCAGAAAAGCCAAGACAAAGCAGAGATGACACTGCAAAGCTCCTCCATCCCTGGAGGGTGGGAAAGTCTTGTGTGAGGCGGGGAGAGACTTCGTGGATGCTCAGATGGTCCCCTCAGCACAGGCACATCCATTAGTTATTTCATAAAATGACTGGGCTCTTAAGCTACTGCTGTGCCTCCACTTCTCCCATGGGGATGTTACTCCTCTTATAGCCAGAAACCTCCCAATTTCTAGGTTTGTTTCATATTCGGTGTAAAACTATTTCTCTTTGGTTTACAGTGTTTCTCTTTCCCTTTATATCTTCTGAACATCTTTTTGTTTTAAGGATCTAATGCAAACATCCTATCATAGGAGAATCTGGAATTCATCCAGAGAGAGCTGTGCCCGATTTTGAAGGAGCAGTTGCTACATGCAGGAAGGAGAAGCATGTTTCCAAGGCACGGATGGAACCTGGAACACTATTTCCCACTGCTGCTCACACACGCTGGCCCAGCCCATGTCGTGGGCATGCCCTTACCTTCAGCCACGGTAAGTAGGTTGCCCAGATCGGTGGAGGAGGGGCACTGGGCTGGCTCTGAGGAGCTCCTGACATTCCCCAGTGGCAAGAAGGGGTCATAGTCAGACGAGGAGAGGTCGGCCAGGCTCAGCACATAGTGGCTTTGCTGCAGGTAGGTGCTGGAGCCGTTGACGCAGCAGTGCAGGACCTGCGGGGACAGAGAACCAGTGACCAACCCGGGACAGTCCCCAACACACCCAGCAAACAGGGCCTCCAGTTCTGACACACTACACAACCCCATCCGTGTCCAAATTTAACATTTTTAGATTAACGGTCTCCATCTGCACTGATTCTAATCTTTAACAGCTCACTTCAGGGCTTGTTTTGTATTTTAACAGCCCACTTCTAGTAATCCAAATATTTCTGCAAAGATTATTTTCCCCAGCTCATTGTTTTAAGCATTTTACCTTTGTCTTCACCATCCACTGTCTGTTCTACATCTCTAATTTTATTTTCTTAACATTTTGTATTTTTAACGTGGATGACATGATTTTCTAGTGCTTGACAAAGCTGCTTCTGTGCCTTCAGGATGTGTGAAAGGCACCTTTAAACAGCCAGGCAGAGTAAATCACCTTCCTTCCCCATACTCACTCTGTAAATATAATCCAGCAGAGGGGATCTGGATGCATATTGATCCTCCACAGGACCAGCAGACACAGGCTCCAGCAGCATTTTCATGGGCAGTGCCATGCACCAGTCCAGCAAGCAAAGCAGCAGTGAAACTATGAACTGAACAAGAACATGGAGCATCATGTTTAGGTACATTCTATTAAATTCACTCAGACTTTAGGGTATGAGTTAGAAAGTTTAAAATTCAACTCTGGTTTGGAGCAACCTCATTTAAAACCCCCTCAAACAGCACAAAGAATAGAGACAGCGCTTTTCAGATACACACCTTCTTATCTGCTTCCACAGAGGAGTGTTCAGCACCAGGCAGGAGAAACGCGATGGTGGCCACCAGGATCTGCAGCCAAACAAACCAAGTGTCAGAAGGGCACTCAGCTTCTTCCTCTGCAGAGACAGACCTTCACTGCACAGGGCACGGAACAGGTTAAGTTCTCCTA
This sequence comes from Hylia prasina, assembly GCA_013397195.1. NCBI lineage: Eukaryota > Metazoa > Chordata > Aves > Passeriformes > Sylviidae > Hylia > Hylia prasina. The sequence continues at coordinate 112,885 of VYXD01008407.1, forward strand.
GGAGCATCCAACTGCCCGTCCAGTCAATGTCCAAGTGAAAGAAAACATTTAACTGAGCACTTTGCAAACAAGTCACTACAAATGAGGGACCTACACTGGTCCAGCAAGTGTGGCAAGTACATCCCTAACAATAAAAAAGTGCAGCAGTTGCCAAAATCACAGCAGCCCAAGGAAGGGATTAAGATACACAATTTGCATACAAACATTTTAAAGAATCTCACGTACTTCAGTAATTTTGCGGCACAGGGAGGACTCGTACTCTTGAAGCTTCTGCCAGTAAGACACCAGCAGCTGAAGGAGATCACAGGCAACCTGAGCTACCAGCTTGTTGGAAAACTGAAAGGAAAAAGGTGATTAAAAGTCAAATAAAACATCCCGATACAATATGCTGCATTCCATTTTTCTACATTTCATTACTGTGCATCTTTGCAAACAATGAAAAACCTTAGTGTTGTGAAATCACATTGTCAGCATTAGGAACCAGCAGGTTTGACATTGGCTATGTGATCTTTTACGAGAGTTTGCTGGGGAAGGAGTCTATAGGCACACAGGCTATTTTTGCAAATGTTGTGCATGCTTGCAAAGGACACCACAGCAGCAGCCTATGCCTCAGATCATCAGTGACTATTTGCAAAGGGAAAATGCCCTTTTTTTCCAAAAGCACATTGCTCAGAGCCCACCACAGCAATACCTTCAGTGTCACACCTATGACGTTGATGGCTTTCTTCACGTGGGGGTGGCTCGTGCACTGCGAGAGCTCCTCACAGATCCACACACCAAGGCCACAGATGGCTATACATCTTTGTGAAAAGAAAAAGGGAGCTGGTCAGGAGATTTAGAGGAATATTTAGGGGGTAAAAAAAGGAAAATATGCACAAAGATGAGATCTCTCTTTCCCCTCCAACACGACGGCACCTTCATGGTACAGAGTAAGGCTCAACTTCACAGGACCAAACCACAAGGCAGCAGCAGGAGATAAGCAGCAAGAAAGACTTTTCCAAGCCATAAATGGTTGGACTTGATAATGTTAAAGGTCTTTTCCAACCTAACCAATTCTATGATATTTTCCCATTTCTTTTACTCAATATTTTACCTTGCAGCTTCACTTGGCTCCTCTGTAGCATTCTTCAATAAAATATTTATGAGGCAATACTAAAATAACAAAATAAATTAGAATAAGCATCTTTTTCATACATTTACTTTAAAGGTGTTTAATTCTGACTTAATTACAGGTGAAGTCACTTTAATTCTCTGTTGCTAAAGCATCTTTAGCTCACGCCAATTGTATTTTGTGACGGGAGAAACACTGATTACAACTCAAATATACAGGCCCTTGAGGACAAATCAAATCAGCTTACAAGTCATGTACAGGCAGCAAGAGGAAATCAATTCATTTACAGTGTCAAGGGGCAGTTACAAACAACAAGTGGTGGTCACCCATACAAACTGTAGTGCTTAGGTTCTAACTAAAACATGTTATGAAAAACTTAGTGTATTGTGTAGTACAGAAAATCCAAAACAGTCTTAGTTTTAGACGTAAGACACCTCCAGTGACTCTCCAAGGCCTGATGAAGAGCCAAGAACAGGAGCCAAGCATGTGAAGGGATTTCTGCACCCTCTCTGGTTCTGCCTGCTCAGGCCTCGTGAGGAACTCAGGGATTCCTCCCCAGTCATCCCTGATTTTGAGCAGTGGATCACTGCAGTGCCTCAAGATTATCAACAGTAACAGAGGCTTGTGTGAGGGCAACCATCTGGGCAGGAATGAAGTCATTGCATAATGAAACCAGATTAGGTTACCTAAGGATTTACAATAAATGCAGCTTTACCTTCACATCTGCAGTTCCTGTGATGCTCTCGCTGACTTCAGAGACGGGTCCCAACTGTGGGATTCCTTGGTAGGTGTTTGGAAAGCACACAAGAGCACCAAGGATGGTGTGAGCTTCGGAGCGGGGAGCCTGGCAAAGGGCAAGTAGGCAGAAATAGTCAGTAAAAAAAATGCACTAAAATAGTCACTGAAAACCCTTCACATGTGAAAATGCCTCCAGCTCCGAGGCCGGCGTGCACTGCCGTACTCAGCCTACTGGATCTCCTGTTTCGCATTCAGCTGTCCCAGGCAATACGCCCCTGGACCTTTTCCTCTGCAACCCCAGCAAGAGCTGGGTGTAAGCAGTACCTAAAACACACCTTCCTGCCTGTGCTGCTCTATTCTTCTGAAGAACAGGGAGACGCTGAGTTCCTCCTCCATTGGCGCCTGGCCTCACTCTTGAGTACATCCTACATCTTTAATACTTTCCCTCATTACCCCATCTGACAATCAGCCATTTGATGCCAAGAGAAAGTACAGAACCCCCTGAAGAACAGCTGAGTGAGGGGGCGAAGCACTAATCCAGCACTGCTATGAGGTGATCCTGCACAGACAGTGGGTGCAGAACCACTCACACTCGCTGCATAGGTGATACGAATGTGCAGAGAGATTCCTGCTCCAATAAAGCCATCAAAAGCACCACAACACAAGCTATAAACACATTAACTACTGTGTAATGTTGAAAATGCAATGCATGACCAATTTTATGCATGCAGGAGAAATTGAAGGGGTTGTTTTGGTTTGTGTTTTTTCCACAAAAAATTGAACATTCATTTCTTATTAGCATTTAAGCTTTGGATCAACAGTGAGGTTGACCAAGCTCTTTGAGGGCCAATGAAAGAAGCATGGTTGGCTCACCATTCCAGCTCTGCTGAAACAGGAGAGGGCTGTGGGCCTGCATAGGGCCACCTGCTCAGCCACACAAATATCAAGAGCAGCAGCAAAAGCCCTGAGCCAGAACAGACAGAAAGGTCTCCCCTGAGCTGGTGTTTCACATACAACAGAGCTCTCCTGTTTCTCCCAGGACTGCCATACCTTTATTTTGGCAACCCCTCATTGATTTGCTATTTTACTTATCATTCAATAATTGAATCATTTAGAGTCACGTTTCTGTTAGTGCTGACATTTAGCCAGAGACGCTGCATCACCCAGAGAGCTCCCCGCTCTCTCTCGGTGTTTGCTCGTTGCACTGGCGCTCACACGGCTCTGTGGGCGTGCGGCAGAGTCACCCAGGACACGCCTTCCTCACACCTCAGCCTTTGGATCAAACACCTCTGCAGCACCAGCGTGTTTCCTTACCCCAGGATTCCCCACCCCAGTATCCACCCCAAGAGCCCAGTCAGTGTGGCTGTGCCAAGCCAGCCGCGCTCACCTCCGGCACGTCCGCACTCAGCACACGCGCTGCTGCCCCAAGGAAGTCCCTGATCAGCATCGTGAAGCCAGGCAGCCCCAAGAAGAAGAACCACGGTGGGCAGTGCTTTATAACAATGTTTAGGATGTCCTGCAAGAGAAGGCACCTGTGAGAAAAGCCAGGAAGGCCAAAACCAAAAGAGAGAGTTGGAGATTTAACTTTGAGGTTCGAGAAGATTTAACTTTGAGGTTCTCTAGTCCCACACTGATCAAGGCGCAAATTTCCAGAGCACTGTGTGCAAACTGACCTCCACGTAATCATCTCCTTCCACTTCAGGGGTATGGAGTAGCCAAAGTGCATTTGGTATTTTGGTAACATTTGTACCCCTAAATTCCTGTTCAAAGCCCACACCATGATTCATGTCTCTTCATGCCTAAGGACAACCATTCTGTTAAACAAGATTTTGGATTCAAGCATCCAAACATGTAATGCATCTAAGATGAAGCACTGCAGCAGTCCAGGAGAGTGAGTTCCTCATTCTGAGAATGAGAATTCTGAGAGACTTCCATACCACAAAAACACGAGCTGCCTCCCAGGCCTGCTCCTTGTGCTCTGAAGGAACAGGCCCAGCAGCCTCAGCTTTGCTCACCATCACCCTGTGGTACAGAGTATATAAAGCATTTCATTTTTAATCCTTCCACATTTCAAGTCTTCACAGTCTCTCCAAACCAGAGCAAAGTTCCTATATTTGATTCAAGATTTCTTCCCTGCAAGCTTTCAGGAGGTTTAAAATTAGACATAAAACCTACGTACTCACCTGCGACACTGTATTTGCTGAAGAGTTACATCAAGCTATTTCTATACTGAGTAAATAATTATTTTCCATCAATAAAATTTTGAAAACTTGCAAAGGATAACCCTTTTCCATGTCCATCTTCACTGGTTTCATGATGTGTTAAAGACAGCCTAAACTAGAGACCCCCTGACAATGTGTCTACGTGCTTGATCTCCACAGCAGAAGTTAGAGCTGACAAACCAAATTTTCTGCACACGAAAAGATGCTTTAAGATCACTGCTATTTTCTCAAAGCCCTGCTAAACACCTGCACAGCCCCTACTTAGTGTTCCACTAAGTGTCTGCAACACCAGAAATAACCTTTCATATATCCCATGAAATAACTGCTATATATTCAAATAAACAGTATTAGTTTTTAACATAGTAGCAGATAATGCTTTCACTTTCCTGAATAAGCTAAAATGCCACTCAAGTTAATGTTTAAACTTGTTTTAATTACTTCCTTTCATACATTTTGAGTCAATATGGGTCAATGCAAACATTGAGAAGCAGAGCAGATGGATGCAGCTGCTCATAAAGCGGGTGGCAAACTCTCAGTCAGCACAGAACAAAGGACCTACCTTGTTATAATTAAGGGCTGATTAACGCTCTGTGCCAGTCCAGCACAGCACACCTGTACGGCAGGGCCAGGTAGGGCTGGGCTGGCCTCTGAGCCGGGCAGCAGATGGGAGCAAGCTGCTGCTGACATGTGCCACAATAAAAGAGCCCAGGTTAACCTGGCCAGGGAGGCGGCGGCGCAGGGAGTTGCTCCAAACAACTGCATTAACTCCTGTCCTCAGCCCAGCACTCCCATCTGTCACACACCAGCGCACAGGTCCCAGCCATGCTCCCTGCACAGAACACTTCCCACAGGGGGGCAAGGAAGAACCACAAAACAGTTCCTGCCATACATGAACGCTGTGACAGCAAGCACGGTCCGAAAGGCTGCAGGGATCTATTCTCCGGTTACGAGATGTAGCGCTATTAAAAATAAATCACTTCCCATAGCAAGAAACCTTCCTAAAATTCCCCTTGAAAAGCTCTTGAAGCAGTCCTCAACTTCCCTTTGAATTCCCAGCACGGGCTGCTGGCTGCAGTGACGCACACCCAGAAACCATCTCCCAAGGGAAGGCCTGACACAAACCTGCTCAGCCAGGCTCACCCCAGGCACTGAGCACATCACCCTGCACACTTTGGACCACTGCACTTCAATTCGGGCTAGGCAGGCTGTCTCCTGCCCGTGGCACCACTGCTCTGCACCAGCCCAGGGCATTGCTCACAGGTAGCCTGCCAGGTTGGTCCCTTTTTGCAGTCAGCAAAGCACCCTGCTCACAACAAGATGGGATTTGGGGCAGCAATCTGGGGACTCAAGGAGCTTATCAGCAGAGAGAGGCTTGTAAGAAGGCAAGGGAGCCAGGACATCTGTGCTATCAGTGATATGGCAAAATCAGGTAATTCAAACAGAGCCGGGCTTCCTTCCCTCCCTGCAAACGTAAACTCCGAGCAGCAGCTCCCAGCCTGGTCAATGAATCACTTTAATTGAATGCTATGTACACAGCAACTGGAAAACACAAGCCATAAGAAAAACATATGGTGATGGCCGTGACTCATTCTGCACAGTGTTGTTGCTTTACTTCTTTCATAATTGACCTTTAGAACGATAAATGTGTAAAATAATTTTGGTTTATTATGGCTCCAAACCTTTCAGCAATTACACAAAATGAAAATTTAAAAGGAAGTATTCATTCTGGAAGCATTTCCATTGTTTACATAATTGCACAGCTATAATTTAGTGTTCATGTTGTTAAAGAAAAGTGAAAACAAGGACCATTATGGACTATTTCAATTCAGAATGATGCTTTGTGGTGTTAAAGCTGGGGAAGAGGGGAGAGGAGGGGGCAATCGCATGCATGTTCTTCTCAAATGCATTAACCCTATAAACGGCATCATATTTCACTATAGGTTAATCTAGTAATTCAAATTATAAGGTTATAAACATCCACTGAGTAAGTGAAATAAATTTATGCAAGTTCACTGAAAGGTCAATTGTAAAAATATTCTTCACCTAATTTTTGTTCAAGCTTTTGCAGATTACAGGTGTAACCAAATAGCCTGACAGCTGCCTTCCTCATGTTTCCAATTGTCCCTTGACAGGAACAACACGGATTTTTCACTGAAAGTTCACTCTGTTCCTCACCGACAGACACCTCACTGGCAGCTGAGATCTATGGCACAGGAAAGATTATTAATTTACAGAAGGCTTAAGACTTCCCTTTTCCTTTTCTACTTTAAAAGAACAAATGCTTCCATTTATTTATGCCAAGTTGTAAATACCATGACCTACCTACCATGACATTTTAAATAAGAGTTAACTTGTCAAAAATTAGTTTCCAACACGAATTTACAAAGTATTTTGACAACCTTGGGAGATCCAGGATTAATTTATCAGAAAGCTCCACTTCAAGGTGCCAGGTAAAAACCTAACCCCAAAACACTTACGTTTTATAGCCCAAGTCTCTTGAGGCTGGAATACAAGAGAGAGTTTTTTAAAATTTCTTCCATTTTGGAGCATGCCTGATACTTTCACAAGTGGGGAGAGCATTGGGATAAAGGACAGACATAAATATTTTGGTTGGTGCACACACAGAGCATTCCCAGAGCACGCAGTGGATACAGGGACAAGGGTGTGGGTGCCAAGGCCACGGCTCTGCCTGGAATGTGGAGGTGGCTTTGTGTCCCCACAGCACTTCCTGGAACGTGGAGGTGGTTTTGTGTCCCCACACACATCTCTTCCAAGTGCCCATGGCAGCACCACTCTGAGCTCTGACAGACAGAACACTGACCGCAAAACTGGAATTTGGGTGGGATGGATGCAACTTAGCAAGGGCAAATGAATTGAAACAAAATAAACAGAAAAGAACAAAACTACCAAAATCATTCCCAAATGCACATCTCCTGCAGTTGGCAGGACCTGGCTCCCCTTTGCTTCCAGTCCATCTTCGAGGTCTTTTCTCCAGCACTTCCCACTTAGCCTGCTCTGGGCAAGCAGAGGGGGATGTGAGAGTTCCTGTGAGACCCTGGCATTTGGACTTTTGTTTGTCCCTACTGGAAACATGCTGTCTGTTAACACTTTTTCAAAGCACTCAAAGCACATAATGGGAGCACACAGGCAAATTTCCTACAGAAAAGGAGATAAGGGGTGGATTAAAAGAGGGAGAAAATCATGGCAGCCATTGGAAAGAAGTCTTGAGAAGCCAAAATAGGGGAATCTAAGCCTTAACAGACTACATTAAGATTATTTCCTTTCAAATGGCAGTCTGGGAAAGAATCTAAACAGCACGATGGTTTCTGTACAACCGAGGGCCCTCGTGTGCAACCCCATCAGGCAGAAATCCAGGCAAGAAGCATCCGTTCCACAGGGGACAAAAGCAAAGGTACTCATTTATTGTACCTTTAAACAGTTGCTGCACGCTGCTCCTGGCTGCTGAGTGACAGCTGGACAGAAAGGTACAAAAGCCCAGAAATGCTGGGGGCTTTTTTAATGTCAGACCAGTGTTAATACAAACAAGTAATTAATGACCCCTCTGGTAGCAGCTCTCCTGAAAAATGCTTCCTATTACAAATTAGCCATTTCCCATCCAGAGAGCTTCAGTGGGTGTTGCTACAGAAGCTTAGAGCTGCTGAAGCTTCCTTTCCATCATCACCAACAGTGCCTTTGGAACAAATAAAGAGGCTTATGGACAACAGGCACTGGTAGCTCAGCACCTCTACTGACAGAGCTTCTCATCCATAGCATCCCTGCACTGCTAAAAGGAACTGAGTTAAAACAAAGCTGTTGAGCGCCCTGGCTGCAGCCAGGCTGTGCTCCATGGGCAAGCCTGCTGCTTGTGCTGACATTTAATCACCCAGTACATCTGCCAGTTTGGCTGGACTGCAGCAGTTTTCCCCTTATTCCATATTTAAAGTTTGTTCTGCTCTTCATATCACTGAACTGAAAAAGCCACCAGCAGAGTCTCCTTCCTTGGCTGTCCATTGTCCTTTCCACCTTCAGAGAACATCTGAAGTCTCTACCTTTGATTATGTTCTCTAAAAACATAAGTAGCCTACTCCAGAGGTCCTCTGGCAAGTAAGTATGATCATATTTTAATTAAATTTGTTTGATAAACTCACTCCCAAAGTCAGGAATACAAGTGACCCCCCTTGCTCACTTCGCAGGTAACCCCTGAGTGTAAGGTGACACCTCAGTGTTGGTGGCAGGTGCACCAGGCACAGTAACTGACACTCACCCTGGTAATAGGGTGAGACTGGTTAAAAAAATTACACTGAGCAGCAGAGGGTTGAAACCTGAAAAATGATTGAAAATCTGCCTCTTTTTACAGTGTCCCTTCTAGGTAAGTATCTCACCCCCACTGCCTTCTCCTCTCAGACTATGAGCAAAAATTTAGACAGAAATAAGAAATAGCAACACAAAACTCCACAGAATTCTTAGGAGACAACCACCAGCAACCTCAAAGGATTATTTAACTGCCAGAAAGACTCAAGCTGAAGAATCCCAATTATGCCAACAGTAGATTTTCTGAGAAGTGTTTGTAGCTTTCTGGGATTGTGTTTTGGTACTTCTGTTATTCAGCAAAAAGGAAGAAGCTGCGGAGCAAGGAGACACTTATCAACTTTTTCACATGAATGAAGCAAAAACTACTGTTACAGTAAGGAGCCAGCAGCAGTAATAAAACAGCAATAATAAAATACATTTCTTTTCATGATTCAGGTATTTGTAAAATCTGTGTGTTGCAGTGTCAGATTTTAGTTGATTAAAAAAGCATCATTTATTACCCAAACCACAAGACACACCTGGTTGCAGTTGCTGGAACAGGAGTTTCCAATCATCAGGCTCACCTGGCAGTAGAATGCAGCTATGCCCACCCAAACTGCAGCAGGCTATCCCTCCAAACCACCCCCCAGAAACACTTCCTGATTTTCAATCCCCTAACCACAGGTAAAGTACCTTCCCTAAACCCCCAGTGAGGTAGCAAACATCCCAGTTCTCTTTCCTTCGCGCTGGAAGCCAGGGAGGGAAGGATGTGAGCCTCAATCTATGTCATTCACAAAAAACCAGGAAGAAAGCCCAGAGTAGCCCAGCAGCAGAGCAGTGCCACAGGCTGGAGCAGTGCAGGAGAGAGGCACCTCACAGGTGGTCACTCAACCCCTGACCCCAGGCCCCTCCCGTGCTCACGCTCTGCGGCCACGAGTGTCAGGGCTTCTCCCACCTGGAGAGGTGATGCAATGCTTGCAGAGAATTGTTCACCTCTCCAGAAATGTTTGTTGGTAGACACGTCCACATGGACAAATTAGCTGCAGCTCATTATCCCGCTGTCTCCTCTGCTGAGCTAATTGCTATATCTCAGGCTCGGAGCACCGTGGGAGCCTCCTATAAAATATACCCTCACACTGCTCTTTTATGCACCCCCCGAGACCAGGCTGCAAAGCTGGGCTACACTTGCTGGGAATGACACTGTACTCATTTATAGCATATTCCAAATCAGATTATTTTGTTTTTCTATCAGCACCAAAAGCTACAATACAGCAGCAATTTCCAGTTCACACATCCTTAAGTGAGTGAGGAGTGAAAAGAGAAACAGTTCAAAAAAACATTTGTCAAGCAAACCAAAACACTGAAAACCATTCAGGTTGAGGAGGTTCCTGACTGAAATACTTTTAATTATGTATCCACCTAGAAAGCTCTTCTGAAGTAGCCAAGGTGATTTCCTAGAGCTGGGCTGTCTTTCTGTGGTTTTTCCACATAAATGCTAAAAGTTACACTAGAAGGAAAATTCCTCCACGAGACACCTCCTACCCTTCCTTCTGTGAACATTCCTTACAAGAGAGAAATTTATGCCTGTGCTTAGCAGACAAACCCAATCTGCGCTAAAAAGGCCAGCCCCAAATTTATTTTATTTCTGAAATTCTGGAAAGCACACTAGGATCCCTCTTCCAGTGATCCTGTGTCCTGTGATTCCACACCCTCTCTGATAAAAAGGCTCCCACTCTCTCAGCACCCAGCAAGCACCTTAGAGCCAATCGCCCTGGAAATACAGGAGCAGGAATAAGGATTCTGCTTCCCATCAACACCTCGCTCCAAGGCACTGCCAGCTAACACTTCACCCAGTTCCACAGCTAAGAAGAGCACGGCAGGAAGGACACACACACAAGCCAACCTGTGGTCAAGTGTGCCACCAAGAGGCAAACGCAGCTACCAGAGCAGGGAGCAAGAACAAAGAGCAGCAGCAGTCTGCAAAATATCCAGGGAAACCACAGAGCGATTGGCAGTGTAGGGCTGCAAAATATTCAGGGAAGCCATGGAGGGACTCCAGTGTGGGGCTGCAAAATACCTGGGGAACCCTGGAGCAATGGGCAGCAGCAGCAGCAGGACTTCTAGGCTTTTTCAGGAGAAAACCCCTGCCTCTCTGTTTAAAAGGAGTGTTTTCCAAAGGCTCTAACCTTTCAGGAGGGAAAACCGAGGGGCAAGAGTCTGATAACAATTCCTTCTTTCCCTCTTTCATCTCAGAAACAATCCAACCTGTCTGATTTCCTAAAGGCATCATCAGCAACTCCCAGAATTTCCTGAGGGGTCCCTGTGCCCTTTGCTACCAACCCCAGCAGAGCTGCAGCCCTTGCTCTCATTCCTACAGCCATAAAAACCTGGAAGTGCTCTTTATTTTGTCCAAAATTTCTTAAGAGTTCTCATGAGCACTGAGCTGTTTCTGTGCAACAACCATCATCTAACAGTCCGATTAAGTATTTTCCTCGCCTCGCACCAAACGCTTTATTCTTCAAGCCAGCCCAGGACAGGAAGACCTGGAAAAACTTCTGTGCCCACAGCTACAGCAGCAGGTTTTGGCAGCACCTCCTGCTACCACGGCAGTGGCAGCAGTGGCACAGGAAGCACAGCTCGTACCTGGTCCTCGCTGGTCAGCCCCAGGCGCAGGACGAAGTAGAAGTGCACCAGGAAGTCGGAGTTGGGCAGCAGGTCCTGGCGCCGGGTCATCATGGTGCAGAGCAGCCGGAACGCCTGCAGCTTCCCCTCCTTGTACTTGCTGGGCAGCGTGGCTGCCTGCAACAACAACAGATCCTGCAGCACTCCTTGCTTTCCCCTCCAGCCAGCCCATGCAATGTGTCTCCAGCAGCTCTCCCACAAAGCGCACATTAAATTATGTTCAGCTCCAAAGAGCCTTTGCAAGGCACGTGCTGTCTTGACCAGCAGTGATTGTTAAAATTAAAAATAAGGCAACTAAATATATACCCATTCAGCTCTGATATAGAAGAAAATACTCCTGTGTGAGACTTTCAAAACTGACCTTGAACAGCCATGATGCAAATATCCTGAGAGGAGGGATCAGGACGGGAGGAGAGGGAGTTGACTGATTGTCCACACTGATAGCAAGGTTGTCCCGGATCTGATGGTTTTTGAAGAAGAGTGTTAATAAAACCAATATCTTTTTTTAATGCACTTTTTTTTCCGCATGATTATGTTTTAATTTTACTTTATTTACATTCAGGCACTACACCCAGGGCTATACAGAGTTCCCACTTCAGCCAAAGCCACCAGGAAAGCTTGTTCTATGCTGCTGCTTCCTAGCCAAAGTAAACGTTACCAATTTGAGTCACACTGTGGGCTTTTACACAAATACCAATGTCTGTATTTTTTTCTTTGCTACTGTTTCCTCACCCCGTTTAAATTCTCGTCATTGGACACGATTCTCTGTTGGAGTTAGCTGCTGGAAACCAATCAAGACAAAGCTTCCTTTACATCAGAGGCTCCCAGGCCGTGCTTATGCTCCAGGTGCTAACACAGAATCCCATTTAATAACTACTTCCACAACAAAAGAAATGCGTCATTATCATTAGCTGTAAGTATTACATACCTTTGCAAGTTTATACCACAGCTCATAAAGGTAGCCAAAAACTTTTGCATGGATTTTAGGTGACTGTATGTTGTTCACATCTCCAAGAATTCCCAGGATCCTCCTCCACAGCACAGCAGCAGAATCAGGATACCAACCAATAAGGCTTCCACCAGCAATTATACTGCAGTCATCAGCCAGGAACTCACTGCTGTCTGTAAATTTAAAGTGTTCCATTTCCACAAGTTAGAAATGCAGCCTAGGCATGAACTTGGTCAACAAAATCTGGTCATTACTCCTCCTAACCATCTTCCATCTTGCAAGAATTCTCTCCCCCAACTCTCTTTCATTGCTGGAGCTGCTTGTGAGTCAAAGAAAAACACGGCAGCAAACATAGGCAAAGGAGCTCACAGGTGACAGTGCCACAGGGCACAGCACTGCCACACCACACTGTCCCCACCCCAGAGGGCTTTTCAGCAGGGAGGCAAATGCAGTTAAATGCAACATTCAGGTACCTGAGGGATGTATTCAATCAATAACTAGCTCTTACAGGTAATATTTCTATATTTATAAAAGTCCTTTGTTTTGTTTGTTTGTTTGTTTGTTTTTTAAGATCACACAGTGTAGCAAGACCTGGCAATGCAACTGGACAAAGGAATAAGGAACCACAACTGAAGAGCCTTAAGGAATGTGTTCAGGCATCACCACTCACACAGAGCAGCTCCTGAGAGAGCAGAGTGCACAGAGAGCAGGGCTTGGAGAAGACTGTCAGGGTAATAGGATTTAAATTCTTAAACAGTACAAACAGTACATGTGCACACTGAAGTGCACACATTAATGACAAGAGCTGGTAGTGCTCTCCTGTCCCAGGCAGCAGCACAGCCATACTCCAAGTTGTACCTGCAGCAGCCAGGACATGGAGGGAGGGTTGCAGGAAACCTCTACACAGGCAGAAGTAAGTAACTCATGTCCTCTGAGGACTCAAGGAAGGTTAGTGAAATAAAAGGTATTTTAGATACTTTTATGTTTGAACATATTTAAAAAACAACTTTGGGATTTTTTTCCCCTTTTTGTGTTGCAGCATTACAAAGTCCCATCATAACATCACCAGATGTTAATTACTAAGCACATTAGAATGATCTTCTACAGATCTGTGCTCAGGGAAGTGGCATCTCTGCTGCTCAGTGGCGGTGTCAGTGTTGCTCTGCCTTACCCCATCAGGTTTCCACAGCTAAGTGAGCTGTGACTTGGCTGAGAGGCAGGAACACAGTCCAGGGCACTCTGGCTCTGCTGGGCAATGACATCTGTTACCCCACTTCTCCTTTCACTCCACATTACCTGCCAGGTTACTGCACGTGGTTCTTTCTCTTTGTTGCCCAAAAGGAACAATTCTTGCACCACAGCCACAAACAATGAATTTATCATCCACGATCATCCTTACCACGGGCAGTGTTACCTTTTTCACAGCAGCAGTCCGAGCAGTTGGACTGGGTGTGTTGGTTCATTAAAGCACAGGTATTTCAAAGGAAATGTTGACATGAAAAAGTACCCTTGAAATTGTGTATCCATTAGGAAAGCAGCTTGTAAGATATTCCTACGTTACTGCATTCAGTTCCTGACCTAATATCTGACTCACATCACCAGATGAAAGCTACCTTTACAAATGGCAAAGAATGAACCACTTATTTCCTATCGGTCAAAAAATACAGTAAGACATTTATTTCCTCAGACCATGCTGCTATGAAATAAAACCTGTTCACTTGAAACATGAATTAGTGTGCTGTACTTTAACACTGGGGCAGGCCCACAAGTGCCCAGCTACCACAGCCTGGCTGGGCACTGTAAAAAAGCCAGTTATTTTCAGCTGGGTGGGTGGTGGCTTTCAGGATCATCATTTATTGGCAAATCAATTGATGATCCCAATGCTTTCTGCTCTGGGTGTGCAAAACCATTTTGAGTGAGCACGATGAAGGGTGCTCACTTGATGGCACGTATCACATAAGCCAAGTGAGGAGCACAAGCTCCTGTTTGGGGCACAGGTGTGATCTCACACCTGTGGGGCCCAGGGTACCTGTGAGGTTGGCGGGCTCCTGCGAGGGGCTGAGCTGGAGCCAGCGCGGCGCCACAGGATCCACACCCGTGCCCAGCCCGGCCTCGGGGTCATCCTCAGCTGCCTGCCAGGCCACCAGCGCGATGTCCACGTCAGCTGCACAGCCCAGGGATGTGTTGCTGCTCAAGCTCTCACCTGCAAACAGCACAGCCCTGCTCACACCTGCACCCTGGGTTCTGGCAGCAGAGAGCCCCGGAGAAGCATCTCGGCTGTCTGCAACAAAATCACAGCACTGATTTCAGGTGCTGCACTTGACAAAAACACTCTCTGGGCACTCACTTTTCTCTCTCTCTCTGCAATACTCGTGTGATTGCTGCAAGTCTTCTTTCAGATCCAACTCAGCTGTACTGCTGCTCCTCCGCATTAGCACCTGCAGAGAAAAAATTCATCTCAGCTTATACAGCTTTGAGCTCTACACCACATTCTAGCAAATTTCACACCAATGCAGTTAATTAGAAATTAACCACAAACCACTCAAGACATTCTCATGAATATTCAGACTACCCAAGTGTTTGTCAATGTCCTTAGGCAAACATCAGGCATTTCATTCTTAATCCTCCCTTTCACAACCTCAGTTTTCACACCAACAAGCAGGACTTTTTACCTATGTTTTTCAAACACATGTGAAATAATTTGTTAAGATATTAAAAAAAAAAATCTTTCAGCCTTTATATTTTGCAGAGATGACCAGGCTGAGTCATTTATTGTTTCAACTCTTCACTCAAAAGTTGCCATTAAAAATGTATGAAGTTTGCCTGTGCTAATGTCAACTCACACTAACATCTGCTATGCACGGCTGGTGATAGGAACTGTGCTGAAGAGAAGCATTTTCATCAGTATTTTAAACCATCAAACATTTATTCCAGTGTCCTATAGCTCTGTAATAGCCATGAATTATTTATCTTTTAAAAGTTATGAACTTCTTGTTGATGTTTAATATTTTAAAAAAGGACCAAAGCCTTGTGTAAGACTAGAACAGAGATAAACCTGCAGAAGCAGCTGACAAGATCAGGAGACACAAACTGAGCACACCCAGCAGGACAATAACACACTACACAGCTCACTTCCAGATTTCATGCTAGAAATGGGATTAATCACTTTTCACACTTTTACCTCCTACAGGTTCTGAATGCTAAAAGGCATCTGATTAAAAAGAAAACACTGCTAGGATCTCATCAGAAATTACTTTTGGGTTTGCCTTACTTGCTCAGCTTCATGCTCCTTTGCACATTCCTTATTTTCCTGAACTGATTTGGAGTACGAAGTTGAATTTCCAACCTTTTTACCTAGAAGTTGCAGAAAGGAAACAAGAACTATAAACATTTGCCGGACCAAAATACACAGCAAGTCTCATGTAAAATTCAGCAATGTTTACACATCTCATATTTATACTTAAGGGCCACACAACACTTAAATGGGATACAAGATGCTTTGAAAATCCTTCAGAAGCATAACATACTTAGAGGAGAAGAACTAAACTCCAACCACATCCTGAATACACAAAATTCAAATGCAAGTCAGGCAAAAAAAAATCCAAGAGTTACATACAAAATGCACACACATTCCAGGTTTCATTTTTGGCCTCTGTTTTACAAAAGGTCACATCCTGCATTCATGGTGTCTAACTTCTTAAAAAAGGGTTCTTTCAACAACTTACCAACTAGGCAGTGACTAAGAAAATGAGATAAAACACATTTTAGAGGAGAACTGGAAACCAAAGTAAGAGCAGCATGTGTGAGGCTGGACAAGTTTCAACACTTTTCCTTGAAAAACACAGTATTGAGGTATTTTATTAAAATTACCTTGAAAAAAATCAGGTGGAATCTGATCTGCAATATCTGAAGTGCTGCTGCTTCGAGTTAGCTGCTGTTGGTCTGCAAATGGACCTGCAGCTTCTGGTCCTTCCGAATTTTCCAGCTGTTGAGATTCTTCAACTTCTGTTGATTTAATTACAACACAAAATATTTTCAAGAGCTCATACATACATCTGTGATCTCCTTGCCTAAGAAAGCTCTACAAAAAAGTGGCCCTTGTAAATATTTAAAATTCCCAAGGTAAAACTTACAAGTTATAATTTAAGTTCTATAAAAAATCCTTAGAAAAACTATAAAGCTTAGAGAGAGATGCATGAGCAGTGTAGAAGGTCTAGAAAGGGAGAGAAGTGATTTTGGGAATTAACAAACAGGAGGAGGTCCCATGAACATAGTTGGGTTTTCAGTACTGGAGACCCCAGCTGGCCTCTGTTCATTGTGGAGACAGAAAGAACAGAGCAAAGACAACAAAACTCTCTTAAATGCAGTGTGGGAAGAAGGTGGCTCCAGAAAGAGGGGAAAGGAAGAGGAATAAAGAGAGGCAAAAAATCAGACTAAAAAAAGCTCTGTAACGTATAACTTGGGTTTAGCTTGTGAGGAGCAAACCCAACCAGGCAGCTTTTGGTTTGGCTGTAACTGCAAATGAAAAACAAAAGTAGGAGAGAGAGGTATGAGAATTCCAAAGAGAAAGTAAATTGACATGCTGGGGAAGGAGCAACAGGAACTCCTGAGATTGCAGAGCAATACAGCACTTCTAGGAATGCATTTCTCTTAGCATTTGGGAACAAAAAACCAAAAAAGCTAGTAACACTCCAGTGTTTCCATCCAGCAGTGTGCAAGTTTTAATACTGCTTTACAACTTAATAACACTACAACACTGTAGGTTTTTCAGAAAGTTATCTCAGGAGGCACGTGCACAAAACCTAATATTTCTGGTATTTACTGACTTCAGCTGACTTTCAATGTCTTACAGAAAGCAATAAAATAAAACATTCCATGCAACTGACTAACTGGAACAATTTTGGCGTCTCCCCCAAGATAACTTGAGATGAAAACACAACAAAGATGTTTCACCAAGCAGGAATCTCCACAGGGTCATAAAGCACCACATACAAAACTCTTTTCTCTTGCTACTGCAGGTAACAGCCCTGGGCAGGACTCGGGAGTCACAAATCCCTCCCAAAACATGGGATATTTTACTTTAGGTACTAGGCAATGTAGATCTCACAGCAATTGATGGTAATCTTTAATATCAACATGAACAAAAACTGTTTTGCTTGCAGTGCTGCAAACAGTCTGAGAAGAACCAACCAGACAGAAAGGGAACAGACAAGAGAGCAGTTTAAAAATATAGAGAACACTGACATCAAAGATGACTTTAAAGTACAGTACCTGACAGTCTTTGAGAGCAAGAAGTGTAAGAGATACCAGGGAAGAGAGAGCTCACAGTGTGAAGCAGAAGAGGTACACTTTTAGTGGCTGGGAAAGCCTCATAAAGATGGACACAGTTGCTGATAGACTGGCTTCGCTTAGCTTACAGGAAAAAATAGAGCAATAATTATATTAGGAGCACGATGAAATATTGCAGTTCTGAGTGTCACAACACAACAAAACCCAGTGCTTTGGAATAAAGCTTTACAACAGCAAGCCCAGGGGTATCTCCCCTGAGATGTAAGCTAATACTGTGCAACACTCTCTCTCACACTGAAAGGGCAATAATCAGGGATTTCTGATCCACAGCAAGTGTGGAAGTGCCTTTAATTTGAACACACACAAACAAGAAAAGCCCTGGATCAACACTTCCAGGTCCTCCCTACTGCTCTGGGAGGGTGTTAAAGGGGAAAATGCTGCAGCAGTAGAGAGAATCCTTCACTGGAGCATGAATGGGGACTCACTGAATTTAAAATTAAAACTCAGACTGAACTGGTTCCATTGCCAAAGTGCTCTGTGACCCAGACTGGAGGCTGTGGCTCAGCCATGGAGCCACAAACCACCGTGAGTGTCCTCCCTCCTTCCAGCTCTCCTGGTAAGGAACCTGGGAGGGAGCTGTGCAGCCTAGCAGCTCCTGCTCAAAACAGGGCATTCCATGGGAGTCTGACCCATCTAATTGGCAGATAGAAAAACAGTGACGTGAAATAAGGAAAGGCCAGGCTGCTGAAATGCTTGAACAAACCAGGATCTGTTCCATGTCGGGCATCTCAGTCATTACCCCAACACTCCTCACCCCCGTCTGCCTCCTGCTTTCCTCTTTCCAGAAGTAAACATGAGAGGAAAACCTTATCATGCAAAGAAAAAGAGAGCACACAAAGCAACTATGAAAGGATAATATTATATATTAAATACCTGGTTTACCTTGCGTTCCAAGGAAACAGTTGTATCAATATTTGTTATCTGCCTGACAGTAGTGAATGCTTTCTTATGAACCAATAAAAATAGCAATGTACCTCTCCAGAAAAACCCCGAATGTGCACAGGCTTAACTCACAATTCAATGTCCTATAGCTAAAAACTTACACAGAGAATTTCCCCAAATACTCTGACTCTGTGATTCACGCCGGCCAAGACATGCAGACACGGACGTGCAACCTCTCTGTTGGGGCAGTTAATAATTAAGTTGCTTTTGGCAGCAGCCACCCCTCAGAGGCAGATTTAAAACTTGAGTATTAATGAGCGTCTGGATACCAAAGCACTCAGCTATGGTCTAACCTGTGGCTCTCTGACGGACAATGTTTCTTGCCTTCTCCACGCCTGGGGCCCCAGAGGTTGTGGCACTTCTGAATCTCATTGGCTCCACAACTTCAGGGTGACTTTTCCAGCTTAATGAAAAGGATCTTCCTACTACAGCTGTCTTCTGAGGCTCTAAAACACCACCTTAGGACAAAGAACACAAAATTTTCTGGCACTGAATGCTTTGGCATGTGTTTTTGATAAAGTACAAATGGACTCAGACATGGCAAATATTAATACTTTGAACAACACAGGTTAACTTTTACTATTAATAAAACCCAACTACTACTTCCAACTATGTGCACCTATTTCAAGGTGACATGCAAAGGCAGCGAAAGTACTGTAAATTAGAAACTTTACTAAAAACACACAGAAATGAATTTTTACAGAGTTGCCAGTGCCAGCCAACAACACAGGAAATGACATTTCATCTCAGCTATCCGAAAAACCCTAGCTGTAGTTGCAGACCCCAGCCTTCCAAACAGCTTGATCCCAACTACCTCTCCTCCCCAGTGAAGAATAACAACACACAAATCCCAAGTGCTTCACATTGGATTAAACAGGTTCTTATGCCAGATTAAGTAGCCAACATTAAATTAATCTTTAAGATTAAACTTCAATATTTAACCAGTTTGATACAAAAAGCACTGAAGCACAAAGACGAACCTTTGCCTCTCTGCTTTTTTTCCTTCTGTTCACTGAGCTTGTCCAGGGGCAGGTTTGTCATCTCCACGCCATACACAGTCCTGGCCAGCACCACTGTCAGGGAGTCCATGATGTTGGCCCACTCATTGATGAGCTCCTCCCAGTCCGTCAGGGCAGACAGGACACTGAGCAGCTCATCCCACAACTCCCGGGAGATGTAAACGCTCAGGTTCGCTCTGATCCAAGCCACAATGAGGGTCTGAGGGAAGAGGCACCAGTGGCAGCTCAGGCAGGGCTGACAAGATGAGTTCAGCACACCAAGCCCAACCCACAACTCCAACCTGCACATCAGCCCGGGCTTTTGGTGAGGCACAATTGATGTGCAGCACTTTCTTCCCCTCAGAACACACTGCCAGAAATAATGTGGAAAGTTACTGATAAAGGCAATTTAGACAAATTTCAGGTTAAATTTTGTCTGGCAAACTGAAATAAGACACTGTATAATAACAGCAGAATGAAGGACTGTCTTACACCCACAGAACGACTGCAGCAACTGAGCTCTGGGGCAGCACTACACACCCAGTTACGCTATCCAGGCTGGAAGTACAGTAGGAAGCATAAATGTCTCTTTCACTCAGTGTGACTTAGTTTTGACTTGCCAACTGGACTTTTAGGAAAACCATTACTTGAATCTTACACTTTAGAAACATTCACTGAAAATATCCCATCTGTGCTACCATAGTTTGCGTTACCATAGTTTGTAACAGAGCAAACCCATTTCTCCCTCCGTTAGTAACAGTTTACAAAATAATTCCTAGCAAAACACGAGAAACTCCTCCTTCACAGTAATGCAAGTAGGTTTATAGTACTCAACTAACACTGTGGGCAGTTGTGACAGAGCAAACTGACCAGCCCCATTCTAACTCACTCGGAACAGCAGGCCCGCCATGCTCTGAGCAAACATGTTCTTTGTCTGGTTCTCCTTTGGCTTCTGCATCACAGCTTCTGTTATTCTGAGGAGTATCTGCAGCATCTGTTCCCTGATTCCAAAACAAAAGGTGCTCTGTTAGTTGTACCTGTTCATTAATCCTGCAGCAAAGCCTTATTTATTGACAATGCAATACCTTGGACTTCACAGATAATTTCTAAAATAACTTGGTTGGTTGTGTACTGTAACAACTTTTTCTCTCAAATGATGCCATGTTAACCTTACCACGTCTTTCTGTTCATGGACAGCTCCATGATCATGCGCCTGAAGATGCTGAGAACGGCTTTGCAAGCATCCACTTGCTCCTTCAGCAGCACAGGGACGTCAGTGCACGGCTCCAGCAGGAAAACATTTGCCGAGTTTGTCAGGAATACCTGGTATTGACAGCCCGTTTGCACAGTGTTAGGAATGAAAATGGGCAAGACTTACAACAAAATACTTGTGCTGCTTCAGTCAAACTTTTCCCTTTCCCTAGAGGAGGCTTCATGTTTTACCCATCACTTTATTTTTCTGTGTTATTCCAGCAAGGAGCCAGGAGGCATCACAAACCCACCAAGGCTCAGTATGGGGTTTATGGGTGTCTCCTCTGCTTCGGCAGGCAAGAGGACGTTCCTCCAGACACCATATGCTGAAACAGCCACCAGTATTTTCAATAAATGAAGCTCAGCAACAGTAAATGCATTCTGATTAATTCCTAGTACTCACAGAAGGAAAAAAAAACACCCTTCTGTGTTAAAATACAGATCTCTGGCTTTAAGACACAGTCATGTGGCTTAATATACACGTTCCAGAGTGATACATGAGAGTACAAATTGTGTCTTACAAAACCAATCAAGCCCTGCTGTTCTTTTCCTCCATCTTGGAGACTGTAATGGAATTTGCAGTGCAAATCTGAGTCCCACCCAGCTCACCTGCAACGCAGCCTGAGCACCAGCCTTCACATCTCTGTCCTCATCCTCCAGCACGCAGCCCCTGCTGACAGCACTGGTGAAGGAGTAGGTCCTGCCCCAGCTGGAGGAGCGCTTGTGTCTGCAGGGCTCCAAGGAGAGCTGCCAAACACAGCCTGGTTAGCGACAGGGCACAGAGGGACACATCCAGACTGAAAAAAACATCCCCGAGGTCAGCAGCAAAAGTGGGGGAACTGGCATGGCATACACTCATTTCCACAGGGAATTCCTGGCTATTATTTATTCATTTCCAAACATGGAATTTAAAGGCTCATGAAAGTTTTAAAAGGTATGTTACTTATAATATTTTATACCACTTTTCTTAGTAGCACTTGAATTAAAGTTTGGCAAAACTAAAAATTCTCTACAAAACAAAGTAAAAACCTTGTAATTCTCACTGTTTTACAAATCAAATCTCTTATTCAGTACTAGAAAACTTCCCTTTAAACAATGTCGCAGTGTCAACAGTGTCAAAGAACTTTTACTGATGATTCAAAACAGGATATTAAAAGATGATGCACAGGAACTGTATCTACAGTTAAATTTCCTAGATTAAGGTCTCCAGTTACAGTATACACAAATTAACACATATTGCCAAATTTTAAGTACCACCACCAAAATGAAATAGTTCTCCAGGCCCTAGGCCAGCAGACAGTTAATTTTAGCACTGCAAAACCCATCAGTGTTTCTTCCATGAAGTTCCTGCTGTCATATTTATACACGTAGGGAATAAGCACGAATGATGTTTCTCAAACGAGCTGCAACCCTCCCCTGCACTCTAAGTGCTACTCATTTCAATGCTGAGTCCTTAAATAAAAGCATTTTTTAACCCCTATCCCCCACAGGCTTTAAACTGTTACTCCTGTACAGAGTGAGATGAAAAGCCCCATATTGCAGTGGACAAAGTAAGGAACAGGGATACCATACATGTTTACCATCTGTTTGCACAGAGGAGTCTTCCAAGGGAACAACAGCATCCTGGCTGTCCTCCTTCTTGTCTGGCTCCTCCATGAACACAGGTTTCTCCTGCAGTATCCACTTCTGATACACCTTCACCACCTTCCGTGTTGCAGATACATCAGAAGGTGGCAACAAAAAAGCCTGAAATGGGAAGTTCACTAATTTCACTCCACGTAGGACACAGATGTGGTGCAAACACACACCCCACCACTCACACTGGCATTATAAGCAGCAAGCTTCAGCTCCCACAATTCCAAAATCTGATTGTTAAACTAGACCTAGTCCCACCTCCAAGGCTGCTGCTGTGACCAGCACCAAGTTTCCCCAGTGACCAGCCCCCCACGGTGTCTCTGACACCCGTTCCCTTCAGAAACAAAAACCAGGGCAGCAAGCAGTCGCGGGCAGTGACCTGGCGGAACACCTCGTTGACGAAGTTGACGTATCCGCGCGTGGAGAGGAGGATGCCCTGCACCATGTCGTAGACGCCGCGGTGCTGCTCTTCCACGCTGCAGAGGCTGCAGCTGCTGAGCCTCCTGTCCAAGAGGCTGCTGCTGTTGGAGCTCCCGTGCTCCTGCTCGCCTGCCAGCGTTGCGCCACTCTCCGGCTCCGCGCTCTTCTCCTGGCTCACGGCAGCTGTCTGCAGGCACAGCATGGCACAGCCCATCACTGACTGCAGCAGCGCCCACCACACCGCTGGGATCCTCACAGAGAGCTTGGGATACCCTGTCTAGCACAGCACTGCCATCCCAGCAGTCAGGCACAGCAAATTTCAGTCTAACCACTCCATCCAAGAAGGAGTTTGGTCTTTACAAACTTCCTTACAGCATACAACAACGCACTGAATTATCCATGCCACATTACGAGTGTAAAGGAAGGCACAGACACAGTGGAGAGGAGTCCCCAAGTCCCTTTATCTTGGGGAAAAGATGGATTGTAGCACTACACATTATTATGCCCAACACCTTTTTGCCAGGTTTTGCCCTGGCAGTGTGTGCGTTCTGCAACCTCTGAAACTGAACCCACAGCTGACACTCACCTGTGGTTCAAGACTGAATGTAAGCTGAGAGTAGTTCTAAATTCTTAACAGGAAGCTGGAGAGTCTCTCAAAAGCATCAATTTATAAAATTCATTCTGAGGCATCTAACGCTAGAGAAGTATCAACCATGAGTTTGTAAATGAAATATTTCTCTAATATCCCACTGTAAACAGCTGCTATAACTGAGAGGAAAACAAAGCCACCCTTTGATGTTGCTGGGAAATGGTCCATGGAACCACCAAGTACGACAGTTTACAGAGTAAATGCCAAAAGTCTAAATATAATACTGCTGAAGCTAGTAACACAACAAGTTATGAGGGGGAAAAAAATGGTGAATTACCAAAGGGTTTTGCTTGGAGATTCCCTCTTCCACTGAAGAAAAAGCAAATCAGATAAACAGCTACATAATTTATTCATTATGGGATAGCATTTCTTTTTGTTTCAGCTGTCAGTGCAGTGAGATCACCCACAAGGTCAGCACATATGCAAGAAGAGAGGTAAACTTCAAAGCCCACCTGAATAATTTTAGGGTGCATTTCTCCTCCATTTTTTGTATTCTGAACAGCAGTTAAATAGTTCTTTTCAAGGAAGAAGGTAACGAGCCACTTGATAAAAGCCACTCGAGCTGCCATGTAGGGGATTTTTGTGCAATAGACATTCTCATTGTTCCGTGTTGCAGTGACATACACTGGTCTTGGCCTGATATCAGGGATGTCTGGGGGTGGGGGGACAACAAGGAAGAGAGAAACAAAGTGGAATCTTAGTAATTGCTTCCCAACTCCGGCTAAATGTACTGAACACATTACCCAAGAAATAACAGATGAAATGACTTAATGCTTTTGTTTCATTAATGCATGCATTTTATCCTAACTTACTGCTCCTCAGGAAAACGTAACATCACAGCTCTGTCCTGAGGTTATCACTTGTATCACTCAAAACAAAGGAAAGCAAATGAGAAGGGCTGCAAAAGGAAGGGCAAAAGCTGAAACAAAGAACCAGCCCTGCTACAATGTCAATTAATTTTACAGGAAACCAGGGAGGAAAAACTCCTCATCCAGCTGTAGTAATACACCAGCAGGTAACAGAGGTGCCACCAAGAGCAGGCTCTGGCCTTTTCTATTTCAAAGGCAAAACCCACTACTTACCAAGCACAGGTTTGTAGAGGTTGGTTAGCTTTGTAAAAGATGGGAACAAGTGAGGAAGATAGTATTTTCTGAACAAAGCAAAGAGAAACTTAAAGCCAGTGTCTTGGTTCTCCTTGTTCTTCCACTCCAAGCTGGCAGCCTTTCTCACAGTTACAGAGAAACAAACAAAAAGCTTTAAGTTAACATGTTATACCAACAATTGTTTCCCCCAGAACACAAAAAACAAGCAACTATGCTTCAGCAAGAGAAGCAAAAGCAGCACAGCCCCACAACCCCTTTTACACACTGCAGTAAGAATGGAAAGTAAGAATAAAGCAGCCCCTCAAAGCCACTGAGCTCAGTGAAAGCCAATGTATTTTTGCTGTTCTCATCAGGGAAGGGCAGCAACTGTCCTGTTCTGCTCTCAATAAATTTGCTTCTTACTTTCATTTGAGCTCTACTTTTATCATAAATATTTTCTTCTTTTATCATATATATATTTATTTACTTTTATCATAAATATTTTCTTTGTCAGAATAAACACAAACAAACAAGCACTGGAAGCGCTGAGCAATGGGATTTGTAGCCTAAGCAGGTTTGTTTAGATTCCACACAGGTAACAAAAACTATAAAAAGACTATAAAAAGAAGAGTGACATTTTTGTTTTTAACTGAAGTGTTGTGAGACTCTGATATGTAAAGCAAAGGGGGCTGTGGAGGAAGCTGATAATTTCATACAGCCTCTTTTAAAATAAAGCATTTATTCAAGATGACAAAACCCTTTCCAAATATTATTTTGGTCTTGCCTTTTTATCGTAGAAAGTGTATCTCAAAGTATTTAATTATAATTTATCTTTTTTAATAACAAGCTCTTTAATGTTCATTGCACAGCTTCCACTTTATTTCAAATGTTGCTTCATTTGTACTTTTAAAATATATACATTATCTTAATTTATTTCCTGTACAGATTCATCTGATCTCCTTCTAATTAAATTTTATGTACATGTTACTTGCATCCTTTTAAAAACACAATAGAAGCCATCTCTATCTCTTCCTCCACTGGTCCTTTACATTCCTTTTCATCTACGTATGTGTCCAAAGAGAACAAACTGAATCTGTACCCCACATCAATTTTCTAAATGCAACCACAAGCACATAAAAGAGTTATTCTGCGAGTTTGGATAACATTCATTAATTCTTAACACAAAAGTGTGACAATATTCTTATTTTCACCAAAAAGGGCATGAGGAAATACATTTGGGATGATTTTCCATTTAAAAAAAAGAGTGAAAAGTAAACCCAGCTCCAAACAGATGCAGTGTAGGTTTAACTTTCTACCACAAATGCATCCTCTAAATATGAACAGTTTCATACATACATCGTCCTCACCTGAATAACCATATATTTTAACAGGAGCTGGAGAAAATAGCAAGTCTGGTCTTCTGCAACTTTCTCTCCAGAGACAGCTGGTAAAAGCGGTGTTATTTCTTCTGGAAAAATCTTGGCTAAAATCAAATATTTTAAGCATCGCACACATGAAAATACTGAAATAAAAGATAATTTCTATAAAAGATTGATTTGAAAATACCCTCCAAACCTGCTTGTGGGGCAGTGAAATGCTCCTGCTTGCTGCTGTGTCTGAACTAAAACCACCCCATAGCCAAAAATCAAACCCTGACCACTCAGAGGGACAGGAGCAGGCAGCTCTAGAGCCGCACCGGCCCAGCAGCCAGACACACTCTGGCCAGCTTGGAATTAATTCTAGGCCAAGCAGCTCCAGCTAGCTTGGAATTCCAGGGGCAGCCAGTATCACCCACCACCTCCTCCCCCTGGAGAAGGCTCACCGTCGGGCACGGCCGGGGGGCTGACCAGGCTCTCCAGCGTGCAGGGCCCGCGCGGGGACGGCAGCGGGGGGAAGCCGGGCACCAGGCAGGCGAACATCAGGATCTGCTCCTCGCCACAGTTGGTCTGCAGGGCTTGCAGCCACAGCAGGAACAGGCGGATTCCTTCACACCTGAGCTGCAAGGGGATGTGTCCTAGGTTAAAAATGTAAGATGTGCCCAAAATATGTATTCTATCACCATCTTCATGAGCTGTTGAAACCAGGTGGGGCAGCGTTTCCCTTATCTTCTGCTAATGGCCCATCAATGCCTTGCCCCATGACTCATAGATAACTCCCTCCGTGAGCTGTCTCTGTTTAATGGGCCATCAAGGACCCATTACATGACTCATAGAATGACATCAGCCCATTGTGAAATGCTCCACCCAGGGGGAGGAGCCAAGCCTTCCCACCTGCATATAATCAGGGGTTTGGGACAGCAGAGCAGCCTTTTCCCCACTGGATTCATGGAGGACAAGAGCTACCAGACCTTTCTACAAGATCACTGCTTTGACAAGACCATTTCATCTGGACTGCTACTACCACCTTAACTAACAGGGTGACAGGTTGTATTCTGACTCTGTTAGTGGTATTTTGTACTATTGAATTTATTTTATTTTACTTTATTTTACTTCTTTTCTTTTCCTCTTATTGTACTTCTAACTTGGAGTCTCTCACTGGTTTTGCTTTCAAACCAGCACAGGATGCATTTAGGGGAAAAGGCAGTAACACAGGTCTGTAAGTGCAGTAATGCACTTACACAGGCAGGGCGAGTGCTTCATCCCAGCAAAGTCTTGCCATCATACCAAGGGTATTCACATTATTAATATAATCCTAGCTCTAATGCCAGAGAAAGCTCAAAAAATTAGGTGTTAAGCAATATCTGTTAATACCTTCTCCAGGTAACTTCACAAAGGTCATTAGAGCAGCAAAATTACTCTAAACACACATTAAAATAAACAAGAATCACAATAATAAAACTTTAGATTAAAAGGTGAATAAGAAAAAAATTACAAAGCCTAACAATCTGGAAAACACTACTATTGGAAAGCTGCAAAGTAGCATACTTCACAGGAATTAAAGTGAAAAGAAATATGAAAACATCAATGCAATACCTTGAGAGAATTTCCAGTGTGCAAAAGCTTCTTCAGAATCGACCCTGGATTAGGAAAATTAAGTAGACACTATCAGACACTTCCTACCACAATGTTTTCAAAAATATTCCATGAAAGCCTATTTTAATTTACTCTGGGGCCACTGTGCTGGATTTGAAGACAACCATGGGGGGAACCCCCAACTGAATCTAATTACAATCACCACCACCCAAGGTTAACTGTGATGGATCTTTCCAGTGAGGTCCTCTGGATTTTATCAGAGGACCATGCCTGAAATGATTTTCATTAATAGTAGGTTCTGTGAATTCGGAACACATTCCATTCTATACATATTCCTTAAATGGGCTCCTTCCTTCGAGATCTCACCATTTCACAAGACCAAATAGAAATTATTAACATGTATAGGAAATGCATATTAATGCACATGTTAAGCAAACGGAAATCACGAGGCAGAGGTGTAAATAAATGCACTGCCAAATTTTGTACATCTTTTTTGGACACAGATAAAAAATATGCCACTATGACCACTTGATAGAAGCATAAAGATTATATCAGCTACAGAGCAACCAACTGAAACCAATTTGGTCTGAACTAGTTCAGCTGAACGGCTATGAAATGGCCAGGCAGATGTCTCCTCTTGTTTTTTTGTCAGTGCTGAGTGGAAATGTGACAACACCCCTTCCCTTGACCTTTAACTTCCGTTCATTGTTCTTCTGCAACAGCAAGTCCTTGTTCGGATGACAAAAATGGCAGCTGGTCAGACAGTGCTGCAAATCAACCCCAACTCCCCAGTAAAAGTCCTAATTGGAAGGAACAGAGCCCCCCATAAAATTTTAATAAGCAGCATAAAAACCCTATTAGTGCCACATTGGTGGCATTTGGAAGCAGAATTTGAAAAGTGGTGATGAATCCAAGGCATTAGATTCAGAGGAAATTATCGCATTAAACCACTTCACTGGACTTCAAGGTGTTCTGGGCATCCAAGGCTGCTCTGTGCCAGACTCCTCCTATTCCCTCACTTCTTCCAGAAGCTCCAATACAACTGGAGGGTGGGGAAAAAGCAGTCTTGGTCTGAGGAAGCCAGCCATGGCTATCTTGTGTCTGTCATGGCCAAGGTCATATTCTAACAGGATGCTGGGAGAATCCTCCATTTTGTGAGAATGTGGGAAAGCTGAGGCCAAACTTGCACATATCCCATCTATTCATAACTCTACTCATATACCACTTATTCAAAGAAAAATTCATCCAAAAAAGCCACTAAAAGTTTGTATTCTTTCTGTTTTAAACCATTTTTTCTTACCTATACTGCGAAAATGCCATCGATAAAAAATCCGCTCAGGTAGCAGCTGCAATATTTTCTGCAGGAAACAAAATTAGTCAAATTTTCATTAACAAAACTGGTTCATCAGGGGATACAGAGAAAGGATACACAACACACAAATGAGATGGGAATATATACACAGTTTCTTTTTAAACTACTGGCAGCATGGACTAGGGCTTGGCCACAGGTGTGGCACTAGCACAGCTCACCTACTGCTGCTCCGCCTCGCAAAGGTCTGGGAGTACACAGGGCTTCACACAGGCTCCACACAAAAAATGCCTCCATCTTACAACTTTTCAGCCATTGAAATAAGAAATCAGGAAGATATATTTAAATGGGAAACTAGTTTTGAACATTTCCATTTGGAAATCAAATGAAATTAAACAATGTTATAAATGACTGACAGTCAGAATTCCTTGCAATTATCAAACAAAATGACTGGCACAAATTTCTGCACAACAAAGCACCTCTAAGTTGTCAGCAATATCACATGCAGGATGCAAATGGATGATACCTCGCTTAGGCAACAGTGACCCATTTGAGGGTATTCTGCACACAAAAGCTCACAGGAAAAAACAAAGCATCACAGCCCAGAAAGCAGCTGGCACTGCAGGCCACCCCGGGGAGCTGGGTGACAGAGTCAGCACCATTGCCACAGCGTGTGCTCGAGACATGGACCAGGACAAACCTCTTTTGACAATACAGGGCTTTAGAAATTATATTCAACACTCAGAATAGCCTTTTTGGACACGGAACATTTCTTTCTCCATGGCAGAGGATGGAAGTCATGACAAGTTCATGGGCATAGGGAGCTAGACCTCAGGTCACAGACAGGCTGGTCCTCTTCCACACCTTCACCATAGCATGTGCTCCCCACACAGTATTTAGCCTTTCTAAAAGATTAACCAGAATAAAAATGCAAACCAGGCACGTCCTTTCCACTTTCCCTGTATTTTGTTCCACTGTCACTCCCCCAGCTCCCTCCCCAGCACACCATGGCAGCAGGACCTCAAGAGCAGAGGGTCCAGAGGTCGAGCTCCCTGTCTGTGGGCAGCAGGAATGCTTGGGATGAAGGATCTGACTGGCTAAAAATGAGGTCATGACTCATACTGGGGCTTTACCTGTTAATTAAGCACCAGGCTTCTGCTGATCAGACTGCAGGATCCATGGACAGAGTTATTGTTATCCATCTAAACATTAAAACACTGGCAGCCCACCACTCCTCCAGACTATTTCTGGCATTAATCATTACTTAACTTGGCACAGGGCAGAAAGGACTCCTATGCTGACCCAGAAGCACTGTATGGGACCTGGGTCTGTGCTCAAGCTAACCACAAGCCGTGTGCCCGAGGTGCGGGAGGAAAAGTTCCAGGAAACAAAACCCTATGGCAAACCAGCAACAAACACTGGGCTGGACTCAGGTGTTACACAACACACTGCAGGGAGGAAGTTTCACACATTGGCACATTTATCATGGAAAACCAGACAAAACCATACGTGTTTTGTTTCCATTGTTTTAGTCTGTTACAGTTTCACCTGAATTTGGACACGAAGTTCCCTTCCAGAAAGTGAGCTGTGATGAGCTGCATAGGTGCAAAGCTCCATTATAAAGACTCGTTTGAAAAAGAATTTGGTAACAATTTTCACATCCGAGTCTCAGTGAATTTTAGGTTGTATCCAGAGAAAAGCAGGAAAACAAATGCAGCTGCACAGTTCAACAATGAGCAGGAAAACCAAGCCTAAACTCTAAACTGCACAAAACTGAGGGGGTTGGGGCAGAAAACAACATGTTTACTGTTCTTTTCTCTTTACAAAACACAGAATCCAACAGCCCTGTCAGGTGACTGACTCAAAACAATTCAAGGGTTCAAACCATCAGTAAGAGGACACAAGTTCCTATCTGAGAAAAGCTCCCATATCCCAAAGTCTTTTCACACAGCAAAAATGGAGACACTTAAGTCACTTCCCTTGTGCTCTCCTTCTCAGCATCTCAAAACCAGAAAAACAATAAACATATGTGTTTTGAAAAAAATGCAAGGGTGTGACTAATCACTTGCATGGTCCTGCCCCACAGCAACCAGGCATTCTCAAAAAGCAACCTGTATCCTCCTGCACTGCAGACAGCACAGCTCTGCAGCAGAGCAGGGCCACTCTAAATGATGTAAATGCAGAGCCCAGATCTGCTCCTGCAATGCAAAAAGAAGCCACCAAGGTGCAAAGTCTACACCATTAAATACAAATTCTGAAGGTTACAAGTTAAGCCCCAGTCACACCAGCACAACTTCCAGCTGATGACTTTTGCCCCAAGCACCACAGTCACAGACTGAGGTGGTGTTGCAGCGTGACATGAATCTGCACAAGTCATGATCCAGCTCCAGTTATTCCCTTTGCAACTTCACATTTCTAGCAAGATTTTGTACACCTTCCCCACCCCTGGTGTTCTAAAGAACATGCATTATTATTGCTATAGAACAAATGACAGTTTCTTCCCCTTCAGCCCAGGCTGTCAGCCACACTGCTGTGAATCTGAGCTGGCTATTGACATCTTGTTCCTAGTTTCACACTACACTAATAAGAAATATTTTAAGAAACCCCACAGTGTGAAATAATATTGCTTTTTCAGAAAACATATAGATCTATTTAATGCTTAGTGCTTTGCTGCATCTATATGGTAATCCATTATAGCACACTTGAAATAGAAATTAGGTATTACTACTGATCAACACATCAGGGTATCTGTCAGTTCTTTTAACTGATTATCCATAGTTCTTTTTCGTTTGGACTTCCTGCATGACTAGGAATAATGTTAAGTTTAAATCTAAGTTTACAGAGGATGCTGCCTTTTGGAAGCTGCATCTCTCTTATCAAAGCAAAATAAAAACCACCAAGGTTTGTATTTCAATAGACTCGCTCTGATTTAACCAAAACTGCTATTTCTTTTACAAAGCCTTTTGGTTTTGCCCCCCTGGTTGAATCCGCCTGTGCTGGCTGCCCTGCTGCAGGACACAGGGAAGGCTGAGGCTGGGTCCACGCCTCACGCGGGATCCAAGGGGATGTTTCCCAGCCCCACAGCCACAGGGGGACAAGGAGCACTGCTGTTCTGCTGCTCGGGACTTGCCAGGCTGGTCTCAGGTCAATGACAGCCACCCCAAAGGGGCCCTCGCTGAGCAAACCCACTCCTGGAGGCAGAACCAGCAGCAATGCCAACAGCAAGCCTGAAGTCACATCTCCTCAGGGGGAATGGATTCGGAATTTCCAGTACTAAGTGGCAGGTGGATCTACTTCAAGCCAAGTCAAGGCAGAAGAGCTCTCCCAGGCCTCTCTGCTCAAGTGCAGCTGGTAGTTTCAGGGTGTTCAACAACCAAAACCTGCAGCAATTTAGAAATTTTCCAGCTCCTATTCACAGATTCAGACAAGCCAAGAGGCCAACGGAGTCAGCATGCTCACAGCAGCTCAATCGCAATGAAGGGATACTCCATCTATTGCATCAATAAATTATTTACAGTTATTTGTTGAGGGAAAGTATCTGCCCAAAGCACACAGGGCACTTATCACTGCCTCAGGCATAACAAGAAACAATAAGATCTCTGAAGTAAAGTATGTGAAACGTACAGCTAGAATTTATCACAGAATGCTGTAAGAATAGCAGCAATGTTATTGGAATTATGGCAGAACAAATTTTAAATGGTTCCCAAAGTAATTTTCTATGTGTAGAGAAGTAGAGCTATAGGCACTTTTACTGTTATAAACAAAAAAGCCCCTTTGTTTCTCTATGGAAGTCAAGACTCAGCATTCACATCTGCACCAGGCTCAAGAAACCACAAATTCCGCACAAAACACGCATTTTGGGAAGCTTTTCTACATCTGAAAAATTCTGAGTGTAAAACATTTCATCCAGTGAACTTGTTAGGTCAGTGGAATGACTTTCATGACACCATTAGCACAACATATTTGGTCATTCTTAACTAATGAAGAATAATTATAGAGAATGGGAGGAAATTGATCTATGTATCTCAAAACCATCAATCCACTTTTACTTCATTAGAGATTAAAAACCATAGTGTCAGAGGAATCAGCACCTGATGCTGCAAGAAAGAAAAAACATTTTATTATTAAAAAAAAAAAGCACCCCAAACTTTCATAACCAGATGATGGGACAATACTGTTACTGGAGCCAGAAAATGGACATAAATACCGTGCACCTCCTGGGAGGTCTGTGACACACAGGGCTCAGAGCTGCCCTCAGATCTGAGGTTTTGAGCTGCTCCCTCAAAAGGGAACAGGGACACAAGAAACAACAGTAATCTGTTCTGCAAACTCACTGCAAGTAGAGCAAGCCACGCCGTAACAGAAAAAAAAAATTGCATGTCACATCACTTTGGGCTTTTAGCTGAAACGGGGAAAAATAACAGTACCACTGCCATACCACAAGTATCTATCTGGGAAAAGACAAAGCCAAAGTACCTTATAGAGTTAGACCCAAGCATTTTGCAATATTAAATACAACAGTTAACCCTTCACATTCCTCCCTGCTGGTCAACATTTCGTCTTTGAGTAACATGTTGTTTGAAGTTGTTGCTGTGTGGTGAAGCTGTGCAGCTGATGTGTAAAATTAGAACTTCCATAAATTACTACCAAGCCAAGTCAGTTTCCAGAGGATTTGTGGGAAAAGCCTCTGTTGCCCAATATACACACTAGGTGTCACTCCACAACAGCAGCACAATCCCACCAAACCTCCAGGAAAGGCAAAGGCAATTCCCTCATAAATATTGTTATTGATTTTTAAGCTCTTAACCCTCAGAACAGGGATCTCAGGATTTGCTAATCCTCAGTAACTACCTATTTAGCTAATTAGCAGAAAATGCACCATCCCCCTGGCTCCTGCAGCCATCACACTAAATATGGAAAGCTTAACAATCAATTGTGTTTCTTACGGCTTAGAGTATGAATGTTTCATCACTTGGCATTTCTGCCTCCCTGTCCTGTGCTGAGGCTATTGGGCTGTTCTCACTCAGGGTTAGCTATCCACGGACTGCACATTCAATCCAGCAGATCCCCACCATGAAGGAAATTGCTCCAAATCCCACACAAACACTGAAAGGACCTCCTCTCCCCCAGGGTGACTAGGCTGCTCCACAGCTCTCCTCCACTGGGACACCAAGCAGCCCCTGGTTCAGACACAACCACAGATTTTTTTCTCCTTCAGACAGCAACTTCTCCCACTGCTTTTAAGGAGTATGAAGGGGTGGTTATTTGCCACCCCTTTCCTAGCCTGTGGAATGCCCAGTTAGTCCATCTACCCAGGTGAACAAGCATTGGCTATTTCCCATTCAATGGCACAGGCACAGAAATGTCATTCCTTACTCAAGGCCCCAGCGTATTAACGAGCTTCCATTAACCTGCACAGGCCTGATCAGTTACATGGAGACACCTCCTCTGCTGGGCTGGGGACTGAGGAGGAAGAGTTTCTCCCACCCCAGTCTTGGCAGATTTATGATCTCATGATCTTTGCCACTGCCTTGGGCACAACCCTAGAGCAGACCCATGCTAATGTCACTAGGAGCAGAAAACACAACTCATATTTCAGTGTGAAAATGCAGTCTCATAAAGGGGAGAACCAGGAAGAAGAAGAAAAGAGAGACATCAAAGTGAGAATTTGAGATCACAAAACCCCAGGATTCAATGTCATCCTTTTCATGGCCATTTTTCCCACTACAGGCACATTAGGCTAAACAGCATCATTCTTCTTGTCACTATAAATATCATTCCAACTACAAACCACTTATTAATGTAAAACCATGAAGCCACATACTTCTGAGGGTCTGGGGGTCTTTCAGAGGGAGTGAGAGGAGCTGAGAACAATTAACCTTCGTTTTAGCTTCAAATTCTAGAGTCCCACTGAAAGTTTGAGGGGTTTTATCCTACCAAAAACCCTCCAAAATATAAACAAAGATGACATTTCTATGATGCAACACTCAAGTAAAAAATTAGTAGTTGGAGTAACAGAGAAAGAAATAAAGAAAAGAGAAAAAAACCAGTAGATGATGTGTGTTTAACCATAAGAGAAATCTGGCCAATTATTTATCTAATTAACTGTCAAAATAGTAATAATTAAAGGTGCCAGTGTTTTCTGACCTGAGACAGGCAGAGCTTAAGCTCAGAATTTCAGTGTGTATTATAAGAACATTTTTATGCGTCAGGCTTTCATCTGGTCCAGTGATATTTTCTCACATCCAAATACATTTAGGTAGTAACTCCAGTCAAAGAGGTACCTTGGAAAATGATCTATCCCAGACTATTCTCATTTAAATTAAAGCAATCCTTATTTGATTGTGCAAAAGTTAACTAGGTAACATTTTCTCCCTAGACATTGCCAATGCTCTGATGTCCAGTGCTGGGAAGGAGAGAAGGACATGCTTCAGGAAGTGGAAGATGTTATACTGAATTTAAAAAAAAAACAAATTAGCATTTCACACACTCAGATCAAACTGATGAGCAATAGCTGACAACTCCTGTCCTTTTATTTCTCTTGAGCTGCAAGACCCAAGGCTACAATCATAACAGATGCCTCCATGTGAGGGGAGCAGAGCCCAGCCTCCTGCTGTGACACATGCAAAATAAACACAGCACAACTTCACACTGACAGAGAGGAGGGGGAACATGCTGCTCTTCTGAACTGGCCCCCCAGGAAACACAGGGGCAAACTCTTGTTTAACTAAAATAGAAAAAAACCCAACAGAAAACAGACTTTCTGAAAGCTTTAGCTAAACAGAGCCAATGCAACTGACAGCAGTAGTGCTCCCAAATTCCACCAAAACCCCCGGCTTGTTTTCAGATCATCAGTCCCCAGATCCTCGGGACAGAGGTGTTCTTGCTGGATTTCCAAGGCATTTTGGTAACAGATCTTAACTCAGGTGACTGACACCTCGTTTCCCCCCTCACTGCAAAGCTCTAAGTAAGCACAGAATGACAGAGATTTAAAATACAAATTAGTTTTCATAGTATGGAAAACTTACTTCAAAAAGAAAGAGGATAGAGTCCAGCTCCTCCCTCTGTGATTTATTCCCTGCAAGACACAAAACAACATTGCTTGCCAGAAACATACAATAAAGACAGCAAAATGAGGCTGTTGTTGTTCAGCTGAAGTCAAAGATGCCACTCAGTTTATTTTTCATCTTTATTTAAGATCCCAAGTGTGAGCTGTGCCCAGGCTGCAGTGCCTCTCTCTGCTCTGGCTGTGTCTCAGCAAGCAGAGGGAGCTGCAAGAGCCTGGAGCAAGGTGAGAGGACAGATGTGTGAATGCTGAAACAAACCCAGAAATGTGATCAGCTGCTGCTCTCATTTCAGAGAGTGGTTTTCCATGCTTGTCTTTAATTAAAATTAAATCTAATTAAAATTAAAATGATTAATACTAACACTGTACTGCAGGAAACTATTAGTGTAAATACAGATAAATGAGGACTCGACAACCATTGGACAGGTTCTGATGGAATGCTCTGAAGCACAGTTATGGAACACTGACCAACAGCTGCTGGAAAAACTCTAAAACTTACCTTTTTGTTTCAAGGTGTTTTCCAGTGTTATGAAGTTTTCATAGAATATAAAATAAATTTGAGAATAATTGTTGTCAAAAAACTGCTTCAGGTCACTTCCATCCACAATATCTGAAAAGAGGAACAAACAGAGCAATTACACAAGAACAGAAAGACAAGAATTTCAGGCATTCTGCAAATTTAGCATTAAAGAATGAAATAAATGCAATACAAAACTGTTCTAGTGAGTTCACTGAGTATTCTGTACTAAAATGTGGGTCCATCTTTGCAAGGCATTTCACTGAATTTATGAGTGTCTGCAGTGGGGCTTTGGTTAATTTGCTTTCCATTAAAAAATAAGGGGGGGTGGGTTGAGTCTTAGCTGTGTAACCAAGTGGCTTCTGTACCATCAAAACAAGCACGCACTGCTGGAGAAAAACACCAGCAAAGATTCCTGGATCCAAATTCAGTTCTTGTATTCATCAGGCAGGCAGATCAAACCAAAAAATTACATATTCCCAATTAATTTCTTAGAATAATGGCAACTCGAGCATGTAGCACTTCCCTAACTGTTAACTTCGGTCTGAAATTTTAAGTAAGCTTATTTTCTACAAAGAAAAAAAACCCTATGTTTTCTAACCCTGACACTTGCCAAACACACATTAATTTCCTCCCTTTGGTCTTTACTGCAACTGATTTGGTCAAGGAAAATTGGGTGATTTCCCCCAGAAGAGGGTGAAGGGCAGAAATTAACATCACATCTCCTAACTGAAGCCTCACCTTGCAAAAAACCCATTTGTTACCCAAAATAAAGCTGATTCCAGCAAGAAGGCTCAATAACGTCCCATGACTATGGAAGACAGAATAACTTTAGTCCTGGACAACTTAATTTTTACTTAAATTAATACCTTTCCAGCAGTAAGGCTCTGCTTGGATGCTTGTACTATGGAAACAATTAGAGCAGGGAAACTCTTTAATCTGATATTTGTTTCCTGCAAACTACTGGTCCTGAATTTGCAAGCTAAGTGCAATTATTCCCCTCCATGAATGCGTCCTGTTAAACACAACTCCAGGGGAAAACAAGGCTTTCATTTACAGGGATTTCATATGAGGGAATGAGGTCATTAAAATCTAAACAAAAAGGAAACTTTCCCTCTAAATTTCGAAGGGAGGAGAAAGGAACTGCCTCACCAAGAAAGCAAATCCTCCTTTTTCCTAAATGTGGCATCTCGGTGGTGACTCATGAGTGAGTGTAATGTGAGCCGCATCCCTACAGCTACAGCCTTTTCTCACAGATGTGTTCAACTTGTAGCAGGCTATGGCACATTCCTGCTTCTCACATGGAAAACACCAGGAAAAGTTTCCTGCGTCATTTATCACTTGAGATAACAAGATAAAACCCCGACTTTGGGGAAATGCTCTGACTGAAGGAGTATTTATAAGGACTCAAGGAAATGAGGCAGCAAGCTTGGGGCTGAACTGAGGGAATTCGGGTTTATTTTTGTACTTATTCCCAGACAGCTCCCAGGTTACTACAGCTGCACACATGCACCCAGCACTCACCCCTCAGGCGAGCATCAGCAGCCATCCCAAACCCATGGCATTGCCCCTATTTCCACACAGGACAAGCTCACAATTCTAGCTAACACCTGACAGTAGCTGCTGCAGCAACACTCAGGAAAGAGTGAGACACTCATGAGGGTCACACCCTGTTTCTTCTCTATAAATAGGACATGTTGGCTCACTGAATAACTGTCAGTCACACTGGCTCACCTTACTATTAAATTTAGGGTAACACTCAGGTACCACTTAGTAAGAGCCTGAGTCTATCGCCAAACTCTCATTACTCTTCCTCATATTAAAAAAAAAAAACGACCCAGAGCGGACACCAAACCTGTCCTTAGCACACAGACCTGCCTTTTATTTTCCTGTTTACTGTCAAATGTTATCATAGTCACCTGTTAGAAATCACCCCTTTATTCCATGAACTTCTAAAGTCACTTTATGCTATTTTCTCAAAGCTCTCTTAATCCTCAAGTTCTTGAAAAATTAAAGGAGATTAAGGGAATTTGACAGCCACACCCTGGTTAATGATAAACTTTTATGACAGCCTCACCCCAGAAATAATGTACAATTCTTACTTATCTTCAAAAAAAGTATGTCAGCATGAAACAGCCCATTACCAAAACATCGCTCCAACTGCAACAACTTCCAAAATAATGTTAACACCTCAGCTTTCACACAAGCTCTATGGAACAACCCCAGCTCTGAACTCGGCAGGAAGTTTGCACACATCCCCTTTTGACTGTAAATGAAAGTTTCCACCCAGCCAGCTTTGCCCCTGCAGCTGTACAGACCTGCAAGGCCAAGCAGTGCCAGAACTGAAACCCCACCACTCTCCTTTGTTCTACCATCACTATGAAGGCAGTTTCATGAAAAGCATGGGCTTTCCGAATGGGTATGTTTTAAAGATGACAATTAAGGATTGCACTTCGTAACCTCACAAACTTCATATTTAGTCTTAACTCTGTGTGGTCTCCCACGTATTTGCCCACTGCTCAACAGAGAAAGACTGAAAGCACTGGACAAAGCAGCATCCCACATCTGTTAGCAGCAGCACTCCTGACTCCTGAGTATATCAATTGTGCCTGAGGAGAAAACACTATTGAAAGAGATGTTGCAATATGAAAAGAATATTTTTACCCAAGAAGAGCCATAGAAAAAACTTCTTAAGGCACAGCGATCCATTTTGTACTACAGAAGTCCCACAGAAACCACTCTGGGAAAGAGCAGAGGCTTCATTTAAGGCCAAGCAGTGGAGAAGAGCCAAATCTGTACATCCCCACCACTGTTTGTCAGGCTTTTTAAGCCTATCTTATTAAAAAAAACCAAAAACCGCACTTCCACAAACTGTATTTAGAACTTCACTAACTTAACAGACGTTCTGGCCACGAGTACATCTCCATAGCAATAAAAAATAAGGAAAATGTTCTAGTCATTTCTCAAACACAACAGAACACTCACTTTTAAGTCCTGTTGTTGTTCTGGGTAGTGTTTTGTCCTGCCATGTGGAGAGAGCATCCCACAGAACAGGAGCTAGGATCCTAAGGGCAGCTGGAGGATTGAGACATGTCATAACCAACACCAACTTAAATGGAATATTTTCTTTCACTTTGGGCACTGGACAAATTTACAGAGGGACCTAAAGCAATCCAAAGTTCACGTGAGCCCTTATTTATGAAAACATACATTCCTTTTTCTCATCCCTCCCCTATGATCATCTTGCCTCTGATCTGCATCCTCATGCACCAGTGGGATCACAGAAGAGTAACTGACATTTTGTTTACAATTAAATTCCCATGAATTAAACTAACAAAGGAAGAGGAGTTGGCATCGCCCAAGGGAAACCACATGAGCAGGAGCAGCTATTTTGGGGAATATGTGGCACTGTGGCCCAAAGGAAGCAGTTGGAGTAACAGACACACACATTCCTACCCCTGACCAGGGCAAGGAGAGACACATCTGGGGAGAAGGGAAAAAAAAAAAAAGAAATCAAACCACTTTTGAGCCTTTCTACCAAAAACTTTACACGCTGGAAAGGTTCTTCCCACGTGTGGAGTTTTTTTTTCTGTGCTGAACAGTACCACAGAAGACACCCTAGCAAGGGTATGTATCAAGACAGCACCTTCCAGAAGCTGCTCCCGTGCTATCTCGAATATTTGTGTGTGTCTTGCCAAGCACAGACATCCCGGGGACATACCCAGAGACGCTCAGACAGTGCCTGCACTGACCAGGTGAGCAGCTGGACACACAGCAGCCCCCACCAGCCCTCTGGCTCTGCAACAGCCTTCACCTGAAAACAGCACCAACAAACACCTTTAACTAAGATGTCACCAAACTCAACAGCATGACACCAGGCCATATCTACCCCACGCTCTGTCCCCGAAGCAGCTGCCCCTAGTCAGCTCCCAAAGAGCAGCAGATCACAAGGAACAAGTCCGGCACACCGGCGATAATCTCTCACCCCTGGAACAAATCGGCATCACCTAGAAATCAGCAGGGGCCCGTCTAGCACTAACCGGGCACAGACACTTCCCCTCAGGGGAGCTTGCTCCTGCCGCATTTGAACAGCCAACAGAGGCCAGCCAAACCCTCCCGAACTGCAGCTCACAGCTGAAACTCATCGGCGGCTTTCCACCTCCAGCAGGATCACAGCTGAAACTCATCGGCGGCTTTCCACGATGGTGAGGGTGGAAGCCTCCACCTGCAGTGCGCCCAGAGACACATCCAGCCTTGCCCCAAACATGGAGTCACCACAGAACACCACACCATGACTTCTTTCGGAGTTTAAACACCCCACACAGAGCCCCGAGTTGATGTTATTGACGAGAGCAGAGTATCTGCGAGCGCGTCTCCGAAACTGACCGGGGCTGCGCGTGTCCCCGCGGTTCCGCACCCCGGCCAACGCGAGTCCCGGGACACGGGCACACTCGAGTTTCCCCGGGCACCGAGCACCCCGAACTTTCAGACGCAGCGCCCCACGGCGGGCACGTATCGGGGCTGCCTCAGCGGCTCGGGAGCCCGGCGCTGGTGAGGCACTGTGCCTGCAGTACGGACAACTGCTACCACCGGGCTCGCTGCTGTCTCCCCGGACACCGCAGCGGAGGGCGAGCAGCGCCCGCAGACGCGGCCGCGGCTCTGCCCGAGAACCCCACGGAGGGCTCAGGGCCCCGGGGCCGGGTCCCCCCGATCCCAGCCCCCGCTCACCCAGCAGCGCGCGGAGATGCTTCAGGCGGGTCAGCACGTCCCGTTTGGGGTCCAGCGCCTTCTGCGTGGATTTCCTGACGTCGGCGTGGCTCTTCCTGGAGAACATCCCGGCGGCACGGCGGACTGCCGTGGGGCTGCGGGGACGGAGGAGCTGCGCCGGGAACCCTTCCCACGCCGCCTCCGCTCAC
>VYXD01008407.1:154516-175390 GCA_013397195.1 Hylia prasina
ACCCCTGTCCCCCCGGGACACCGCGAACCTCTCGGGGCACCCCGGCCCCGCCAGCGCCAGCTCCGGGCCGGTCCCCCCGGGCACCGCTCCAGGGACCCCCGCCAGGCGCAGCGGAGAATCCCGGGAGAGCCGCGGGAATGCCCTGGCCANGCCCCATCCAACCTGGCCTAGAACACTTCCAGGGATCCAGGGGCAGCCACAGCTTCTCTGGGAAACCTGTGCCAGGGCCTCCCCATCCTCACTGGGAAAAAATTCTCCCCGATATTCAGTGTAGATCTCCACGAGAAAACATTCAGGTCTTGAGTAACCGCTTGCACTCTGAGTGTATAAATATATAAGTATACAAATAATATGTGCTGTCTGCACACAGGGAAGGTAAATGAGCAGGCTCGTAGTCACACAACAAAAGCACAATCCATCCCAGAAGCAGAAGCCAGCAGGGTTTCAGTTAAAGACCCTCAGATGCTCTCAGTAAAATTCCTGGGTTAAAAAGTAAACTCTAGTAAGTTTCGAAGCAGGCTGTGGTCCTAAAAAAGAAAACAAGGGGTTTCAGGGAATTGACTTGTGTATATACTTCTTAGTTTTTAACAAAAGTACTTGAAAATCAATTTACACATCACATAGAAATTATTTTTTCAGCTGTGAACCGGTGTAGAAAATAAAATGTCAGAAGAATTACTATTGTTAGAAGCAGAAAACACAGCACTGCCACATCTCACTTTCTCTGAGCCTTCTCAGGGATCACTTCTGCTGCAGAGGCCTGAGGTGACGGGGTCAACAAGCCCTAAATACATCCCACTGGGGACAGGGCAGTCCCAGCTCCACCCCTGCGATGGCCCCGTGCACGCGGGAGCAGGGAAAGGCCCTGGGTGGAAGTTGCAGTGGACAAGTAAATACATAAATAAAGAAGCAGGCTAGAGGAGCAGGCTGCAGGCAGTGCTCCTGCACTCCCTGCTTGTGAGGGTGGCACAGCTCTCCCCCTCTGCAGCACAGGTGGGGTCTGGAAGGGGCAGAGCAAGGGCTGGCTGTGCCACCAAACCCTGTGGTAAGAAGTGAGAAGTCTCTTGTTGGAGTCAGGAAGATGGGTAGTGATGATGCACAGCACTGAAAATGAAAAAAAATGAATAACCTCTTCTTACACAGAGGTGTAAGGTTGAATGTTTGGAGTCAGCCACAGAAAATTCACTGCTGTCGCATTGTCCCTCGCCTTGGACCCCAGCTCAGGCTTACCGTAATTCCTGTTGCACACCCTTCCCATCACACCATGACACACCAGTCTCCATTGGGAGCAGTTATCATTCTGCAACAACTGTCTCAAATTTTGTGGTGCTATTTCAGCATCAGCAGCATCCTGAGGAGAGTGAATTGGGCTGTTCTAGCTTTCCTCTTCCATTGCCACAAATCAATTTCTGCAGTTGGCTGAGGAAGGACATAGCTGAAATTTTGGCTTGCTCTTGTTTATTCTTTTCCCTTCCCTTTTATTTTAATTAATTTACAAAACTTACGGCTTCCAGCTTGTCTCTTCTGGTGGTTTTTGATTGTTCCATGTTTTTGTCGTGTTCTGCTTTGTTAAAAAAGGAGCCATTGCAGATTCAGGAATTGTGGTGATACAGCTGCTCCGATGTCTGATAACTTGTGTGATAAGAAGGGCAGCCTTGTGGTGCTTAGCACCAAACTACATAGCTTTAGGCACTTGGTGGTTTGAAGTGTGCCAGAAATTCTGCCTGTGAAAAGCTCCAGGGAACAGGGATGCTATGCCTGGAATCACAGTCTTAGCTCTTCCTTTGAGTTCAAACATCATCAAATACAATTTTTCAAATGATTCACTTAGGAGCTTGCTTAGGACAGCACGAGCCAGAGAATGCCAGTAAACCTGTGGCAGTGACTTCAGCCTGTGCAGGAGAACCACTTGTACAGTCCTGTGACTTGTGTTTTCTAACAATATAACAATTTCCCAGAAGTCAGATGATGCGTTTCCGAAAGCCGATGCTTAAGGTAGAATAATTTCCTGAAAGAGATTTGGTCATTCAACTTTCAGGATCTGAGGTAAAATCTATATAAAGCAGTCACTTCTGACAACAGAGCAATAATCACTTGTGGCAGAACTGAATTGTTAAAGGCCCCAGCACCATGTGGTGTCCTGAGGGAGGTGACAATACCAGCACAGGCAGGGCAGCGCTGTGCAGGGGTTAGTTATTCCTTGGGAAAGTCCCTCCTTGTGCAAGACTGCCCCCTGCCTGGCTGAGCCCATGGGAGGAAGACCAGCACCCGTCAGTCTGGGGGAGAATTCTGGGGCGTCATAGCCCCGCCAAGACTCACTGACCAAAGGTAAGGGCTTGCAAAGGCTTTGCAAAGGACCTTGCAAAGGCTGTCCCCGCAGTGCCCGCCCCACCAGGCTGCTGGCACTGCCCTGCCAGGCTGCTGGCACTGCCCTCTGGGCTGCTCCTACAGGAGTTTCTATTTCAGGTATTGCCTTAAGTAGTACAGGTGAGGGGCAGCACATTCCCAGTCCAAAATAGAATGGCCTGAATTATTAACATGCATTTGCACCCCAGGCCAGCACGCTCTCCCTGAATTGCACAACTCGTGTCCTTCCTTTCTTCCCCCCCATCCTGGAAGAGGCCTGGTGCTGTGGAGTTTGTGGAAATGTGACACCTGCTGCCACCTGAATTTTGCTGGACCTGATGAACAGGCAGGGTTGCTTTTCCCGTGGAGCCTGAAATTTTAATGGCAGATTAAATTACGGAACTTCTCCTCTTGCTTGTGTCAATATAACACTTTATAGTGAGCCCAGGAAAAAGGGTAAGGGAAAAGTAAACATAGGAGGCCTGCCTTCTGAACAACCTACAGGTGAGGTGATAGTTTCCTTAGTGCAGAATGCCGGTACTGACTTTCTGTCCTTCAGACAAAATGCTTCAAATTGCTTTTAGGAAGTTAAGTTGGTTTTGTGTCCTCTTGCATACCTTTGGTCCAACACATCCATTAAGGCACCCGAGCTGCTTATTCCTGCATTGGAATCAGCTCCCTGGATGCTTCCTGGCTCAGGTACAGGGGCTTGCCAGAGCTCTGGTGCTGTGCCAGCATGCTGCATAGGGAAATGAGGCTCTGCCCTCTCTGCCCTGGTATGACTAAGCGTGTGGAAAAGACTTTTCCCATGGGCTCTGGGTTTGAGGGCTTATTTTCCTAACAGTGTTCCTGTAGGGCATGCAGGCGTGGACCCCTAGTCCTGCAAAGCTCTGCTTCAGGCTCAAACCACACAGTAGGTGCTGAATCTCTGCTAAGTGCCTGATTTGCTCTGTCTGGATCCTGCGATCTGCTTTCCATGGAGCAACTTCTACAAAGGTTTGGAGTTTATGGTATATGGAAGCAAAGGTGCCTCATCCATTTAACCCTCACTGAGAGTCTCCCTCAGCCCTTCTCATTTGGCACCCAAAGGAGTTCTCACTGTCCCTTGGCCTATGGAGTTTTATTTAGGAAAAATCTGGTGGAAAATTTCCACCCACTGCAGCATATGAGGCAGTCAGATATCATTCTTACAGTAAAAATGATAGACAGGAGAAATCCACTGTCAAAAAACCCTGTGAGATTTCCTTCTGCCAGAATCTCCTACTGTGTAGAGGGGGAAAGAAAAGGATTTATGTCTATGGATGGAAAAAAATCCAAAATAGAAAGAACAGGGATTGCATGTCCCCTGATGCCTTCCAAGGAAACAGTATGGAGGATGTGGAAATTTTATGGAGTAAAAATATCAACCCACTAAGGAGAGCTCAGAGTGCCTTTGCCAAAGGTTGAACTGCACA
This sequence comes from Hylia prasina, assembly GCA_013397195.1. Lineage (NCBI taxonomy): Eukaryota > Metazoa > Chordata > Aves > Passeriformes > Sylviidae > Hylia > Hylia prasina. Next base: position 158,317 of record VYXD01008407.1, read on the forward strand.
AAGAGGTTTCTGGCACGATATGCAAGCCTGTAACCTACTGCTCTGTCCAAGATCTTTCCATGAGGAGATGTTTGAGCTCAACTTGAGACTGGGCTAAGAGATGGCTTACATGGTAAAAACAGGAAAATCATCCCTGTGCTTCCCTGCTCCTTGTGGTGCAGAACAGAGATAAAGTGCTGCTTGTCTCAACTGCACTAAATCCGAGATAAGTGTTGTTTACTTCACCCCTCTCCAAGAGGAAAGGTCACTCGTGATCTCGGTGGAGCTGCAGCAGCAATTTCCTCTTGGCAGCATTCACCTCTGGCCCAGTGAGGCAGAGCCCCCTTCCCCTCGTTTGGGGATGCTGTTAACCCTGTCCCTGCTGGCTGTGTCCCCAGGACTGGCTCTGAACATACAGGCACAGTCTGTGGGGTCTGAAACAGCGCTGAGATGCTGACGGGCAGGCTTACAGAAATGGTTCTGGCCCTAGCAAATGATACTCAGAGGGTGAAATAAGGGTCACTTGTTCCTGCAACTTACAGAGGAAGGGTCCTGCCACCTCCAGGAAGAGTCTTTGTTTTCTTCTTGTCCCCTCGTCGGCTTGCTTGGATTTATAATGCCATCTATTTAACTTAAAAACTTTTTTTTTTGACTGAATGTTATGTTCATACTTTCATTTTCCTCTCGTATTGGCTCTTTATCACTCCAAGGAAAAATAAATGAGGAAGGAAGCAGCTGACTGGGATCACCCTTAAGCTGGGCTTTGTTAACACGCAGAATGACGACTCTGATTGTCTTAGCCCTGAGTGCAGTTTATTCTGACAAACCAGGCTGTGTGGTATCTTCAGTTCTCCTTCTGAAGAGAAGATCTCAAATGCTTTTTGTACATGAGATGAAGAACAAAAAATCCTTCAAAATGAACCAGTAACACACAAAGCAACCACTGGCCACTGATGTTCCACACATTCCTCCTCCTTTTCTTCCTGTGCAAATGAATGACTGCAGAAAGCAGTGCAGTAATTACAGCCTGCAGGAAAAGCTTGGGTTTTCCTCCATGGACAAGCATGACAAAAAATAATAAAAAAAATTTTTTTTTTCCAACACAGCTGGTGTTCAGATGAAATTATGTGGTTAGCTTTGAAATGATATTAAAAGAGAAATTTTAATTAACCTGTACCACTAAGTCAGAAGATAATATCTGATGCATCTCACAGGCCTACAGACAAAATATGATAAAATAATTATTTGCAATTAGATATATGCATTACAGACAATGTTGTAATTAAAATGTACTTAATGTCACAGGAGGTCCCTTATTATCAAAATAATTTGTAGAAGGACTGTGGAAACAATGTGATGATTATCCATTCCTCTGGCAAAAAACAATCAGAATTTGCCAAGAGCCAGAAACATCTCTGTTGCAGCAGACACCAGCAGGGTCCAACAGCTCGACTCCTTTCACCCGGTGCTGAGTTCTACTTGTCACCAGGGTGGGCACAGGGCACCCATTTCTTGCTGTGCCTGTGTTCCTCAGTGCCCTTCCAGGAGGAGATGTCCCTGTGCTGCTGCACGACTCCAACCAGGAGTGGATGCAGTGCAGGTTGGATGAGGGAGAGATGCCACAGGTGGTGCACTTTTCTTCTGTGGGGAAAACTGATGTCTTTGTTCCATTATTTGCTTGCTAGCTGCAGCAAAAAGGAGTGATCAAATTTACTGGGCCTGATTCTTTTCCTACTGTGGCCCTTCCAAAGCACTTGGGCCACAAAAGGGCTCAAATCCAAGGAAAAAATAGATTTATAGTTACTTGATACTTCACTTTGACATCTCTGGAGGAATGAGAGTGAGGGCCTGACAAGCACAGCGCAGTAAATGTGGGGGGATTGCTCAGGCAGCCTCTGAGAGCCAAGCACCTTCGGAGCCTCCTCTGCCTGAGCCTGTCTGTCCTTGGAGCTGCCAGGAAGCAGTGCCAGTGCTAGCTGCCTGCTCCAGGCCCTGACCTCATCGGTGCTAATGAAGGCTTTGGCAAAGCTCTCCCCCTGATTAACATTTCCCTGTCAGAGCTGCTGCGCTGCAGTCGGGGGTGCTTGGCTGTTTCTCAGGCCTTTTCTCATGGCCACGGTTTGGATTCATTCCCCCATACTTGGAAAATGCCTCTAGACATCGATGGAGGTTTTGCCTGATCACAGAACAAAGAGCCAACCTCATCACAGGATGCACCATATCCTAGGGACACATCCTTCTGGGAAGGGTAGGGGGCAGCCAACAGTGGCATTAGTGTTTCTTTATGGAAATAGATATTTCGTCAAATCATAAATAATAAGGAAAATAGCTGCAAAATGCATTAAAGTGAAGGAATGGCTTGAGGAGAAAACAGCCTCCCAGTATATCATCAGCTGTGTCTTTATCTCCCTTATGCTTCTCCACTTCCCTGTTTTCTAGAGAACAAAGAGAATGTGCCAAAGCTGCTTTGGGATTTCAATGAAAAATAATGAGAATTCATTGCTAATTAGGGCTCCAATTAAAAAAACCTGATCTTTGCAGGGATGCTGTTAATGAACTTGTAAATTGAAGCTGCAGACTGGCATCCATATAAACATTCCCTGGGTTGATTCCGTGTGTGTGTGTGTGTGTGTGTGTGTGCAGGAGCAGTGAGCGAAGGTGCCTGGAGCTGGCACTTACGGCTTTGGTGCCTAGAACTGGTGCCCAGAACTGCCCGTAGCACTGGGCAAGTGGCAAGTGGCAAGGCTTAATGTGAGGAGCTGCTGAAGGCTAAGTTGTAGGCTTAGATGGCAATGGCATTTGTCTCACAAACTGTTTGGCTTTGTAAAAAAGAAGAATGGTAATTCATTATGTATTTTGGATCAGCCTTAATCTAATTAGAAACCTCTTTATTTATTCATGTCGTACACTGTTGAGAGTGGTGGACAGCCACAGGTGTTCGAAGTACTCAGGTGTCACTGCAAACAGCCAAGTGGTGGGAATCTGCACCTTTATCCACTCCCAGGGCATTTTATCCAGGATAAAAGGATGCCATGACCCTCCTGCACAGTGCATGGGGATTTGCTGCAGCCTGGGCTGTGTGCTCCAGCTCCTGGGTCAGGAAAGGAGGGGGTGCTGAGAATTAAATGAGAATGTAAACGTGCTGGGGGAAAAACCCCACTCCTTTTGTCCAGGTGCTGATTTGGGTAAAGGCAAGCAGAGCCAAACCTGGCCATGCTGGAAGTGCAGCAGCCACGGCAGCAAAGCCCCCTTGCCTGACCTTCCCTCCCCCGTTCTTGGTATTCACAGGAGGCACATCCCTGTGGCTTTTTGTGCCAACCCTATTTTCCCCTATCCCATGAGAACAGTGTGAAGCCATTGAAGGACAGTTAACAGGAGGGTGTAAGACACTCCTGAAACCTGATCAGAGGTTGGAGATGGCAAGAACCAGATAAAATTCATGTTGATTGTACACATTTTCCAATGAACTTACAATGAAATGGGAACCCACACAGTGGGTGGTGCTGGCAGGTGTCTCTGGGGATCAGCTGAGGCAGGGACACCCAGAGGAAGGAGCTCAGGACCATGCCTGGTTGGCTTTGGAATATGTCCAAGAATGGAGCCTGCACAGCCTCTGCAGACAGCCTGGGCCACCAAAAAAAGGAGGGTTTGTATGCTTGAGTAGAATTTCCTGTATTGCAGTTTGTGTGTTTTCCTTTTTGAAGGAGGTTTGAAGAAAAGGTGCAGAGCATAAGCATTAAGTACGACATGAATATCAGGGGTGCAGGAGGGAAATGAAACAGTTCATCCTTGTGCTGGTATTTTTTCTGTTTCATCCAAATGCATAGATTTTACTTCAGAAAGCATGTTACAGCTGATGAGATCCATAATGGAGCCATTCAGGGCCATCTCTGAACATGCACTTTTCCCACATATAACAATGTACCTGAAATTTTGGAAGATGGAATACTCATTTGCCAATTTAAAAAGAAAATGGAGAGAGCAAGAGAGAGAGGCTCACAGAGTTCTAAGTCTTCACAGAAAACGGATGGAAAAACACAGGTACATTTAGAATGATGTTGACATTTCTGAAATCAGAGATATGGTGTTTTATCTAAATTACACCAAAGCCCTCCAAGATAATGTGCTGTGTAATAGCTGCAGTTCTAGGCACTATTTCATTTTCAATTTTCTGTACAAAAAGCATGATTCTTATCCACAGTTCCAGTTCAGTGTTTGACAAATTATTTGCATGCACTGCCCAGCTGCACCCCATGTAGAAAAAGCTGTATTTGAGGGGAAGAGGCTGCAGCTCCCCCCTGCTCTACCCTGGCTTTGCCAGCATTCCTTGTTACCTGGAGGGGAGGCAGAGGGGCAAAAGTCAGGGCTGGGGTTGGTCTCTGAAGGGCCCTAAAGCACTGCAGATAAGCAGAGAAGCCTGGGGTGCTGGGAGGAGGCCCTCAGGAGCTGCTCAGGAGGCTATGGAGGAGCTGCTTTGGTGTAAAAAGCAGGTGAAAACCTGGTAAAAGCAGGTCCTGCCTCGTGCCCATGTACCCACAGTGCTGCTGGCAGGAGCACTCGTGTGTGGTGTGTGCTGGGCTCATCTTACAGAGGTGTTTCCTTCTCCTTAGCAGCTGGAAAGATAGAAATCCCTTTGGCATCTGCTTGGCATCACCAGTGATGCCACTGGCAAGGCCTGGTCTTTTCCTGGGAGTGACTCACCATGAGCTGTGGAGAGCAGGATACAGGTAAACCTAACAGGTGTCTGCAGGGTGCAGGAGGTCCCTGCAGTACTGCTCTGACTCAGAGGTCCTGTGCTGAGGGTGTGAGAGGTAAAATACCTCCCTCCTTTTCTTGTGGGTGTCCACAAGAGCCAGCGTGTGCTGGAGCAGGATGCCCAGGGAGGAGCAATGGGATGGTGTGACCCCCTCCCAGTCCCTTGGCCCAAAGCTCTTGTTTCCAGGACTACTTGGCCAATATTCTAGAAAAGTTTAGCAGCATGGGAAAGTTATTTCCCATCTCCAGGTGTGCCCCATGCCAGTGGTGCTGAGTGAGGGAACCTGGAGCCCGAGTCAGGAATTCTTTTTAGTTCTCATGCAAAGAGCAGGCTACCCTGATGGAGCTGGTAAGGGCCTGCAAGGAAGTTTGGTGATAGATGCCCTGTGCTTATCTGAAAGGCAGGATTTCCACTCACATCCCTGGCTGTAACGAGATGGAGAGCCTGCTCCCTCTGCAGGGAACTCCAGCTGCTCGGATTTGTCCTCATTGTAGAGGACGGAAAACTCCTTTCTCCTGAGAAGTCCCCTTTGAGATACCAGTGGATGAAATCTGGAAAGAAGTTATTTTTGGCACATATGCTGACAAGTGAGTGATCCTCAGCAAGCCGTGGGTGCAGTCCCAGGGATGGAGGTGGAAGCTGGGATCTGCGGAGTGGGAGCAGGAGACTTGTCATAGCAGGGGAAGGAGGGTTTTCATGACAACCAGAAAGCACCAAAATATAAATTAAACTTTGCTAGGAAATTAAATTCAGGGGACAGAAATAGTTACCTTGGCAGGCCAAGAATAATGCTGGCAGCACTCGGACGGGTTGCTAAGTGAGGGGGCAGAGCAAGGGAAGGGTAACAGTAGCTGTGATTACGGTTGCTGCCTTAACAAATATATGCATTAAAGGTATTAAGAGCCTACTTTTAAACCATCCAGGATTTCTGTGTTTGGAAACAGAGTAAGGCAACCGAGAAGAGCCTTGGTATGCATCTCAAAGTCAAAATAAGCGTGTCTGTTTCAGCTGGTCACTGGGAATGAATATGTATAAATATCTAAAATTGTGCTGCGGTTTCTGAACAAGGTTTAACTGGGTGCCTGTGCCCTGGCAATGGCAGCACAGCATTAGGAGGGGCAACTGTTATGAGGAACAGCTCATTGCAGACAAGTGCAAGGGAAATGGCTTTCATTAATTCTTGCCTTTACATTGGGCCTTGATCCAGGTTCCCCTGGGATGGAGGCAGAGCTTCCCCTGGACTGCAGCAGGCGTGGGATTGAGCCCTGCAAAGGGCCCACAGAAGGAGATGGAAACTGCAGTATTTTGGCCCTAGGTATAAAGGGTTTATAGTATTTATTTGTCTTTGTCAAACTTCAAGAGCCATGTCTGGAAAAGCGTGGCATGTTTGTCAAGTAGTTATGGAAAATACAGTGGCCACAGCTTATGCCAGCTTGCCCCAAGTCTGGTTTTGTGCATCTTGGACTAGTACAAGAGCCATGTCACTGTTCACAGCCAGGGCATAGCAGAGATGCTTCTAGAGTGGAAGTTGCTGACTAAATTAAGGGAGCTGCTATTTTGGGGCAGATACTCTTTTCAGTGAGCATGACAGGGCAGAGATCCCTGAGGCTTCCCTCAGGGCTGCAGTGCCTGCAGGAGCCATCCCTAGGAAAGGATGTTAAAGGTGTAGGTCCTTCTGAGCCTGCTTGGCTCACAGGCTTGGGTGCAAACTTGGAGTAAAAATATAACTGGTTTACTTGGGGAAGCTTCTCTGTCCCAGTGTGTGTTGTGATCTCTCTTTCATACACCCCCCTAATTTTAGGGATAGGTTGTGCTCAAACATTCATGTAAGTATAGAAGGCAGGGGGAGAACCTCTGGGCAAAAATGAATATGAGGTTTGAGATTTTCAGGTCCTACCCTTACACACAGTCTGAGGTCTTGTTGCAACTCAGGCTTGAGGGACACTTTGAACATTTTGGCTTTGACGTGCAGCAAAGATCTTTGTGTTTAGGGCAGTGAGCTCACAGCTGGATAGGTTTATGTTCATATTCAGATTTGTCTCTTAAAGAAACTGACTAGGGCAAAGCCAGGCTTGTGTGTCACAGGGCTCTGGAGAGCACTTCTCTGGAGGGTTTGTACCAGTCTCAGAATCAGTGATGGATTTCTTCCCATCCTCAGGAAAAGGAGAGTCATAATGGGATGGCAAAATGATTAACCCACACAGAGAACTTGCAAAATTAGAGCTCTCCTGGGTCATTAGGCCAGACACTTGTGCAGCCAGAAAAGCTACAAAAATGGCAGTGTAAAAGATGATACTCATAACTACCTGCTGTAGCTGGTACTCCTGTAGTACACTGTAATTTGATTTACTATTGATTTTATGTCCTAGGGTTATGGGCAGCAACCAGACAGACCCCTTGGTTTAATGCTTATTTACATGTTTAATTCCTCTATAATAGTGCAATAATTACCATGTGGAGGAATTACATGGTTGTCTGTACTCTGTAAACTAGTGTCAACCTCCTCTGCAAACAATTATGCAGCTAATATACCTGTTTAACTTCCCCAGGAATTTGCAGAGGAACAGGAGAAATGCAGAAGATGCAGTTGCTGTGGGTCTAAATTAATTAATTATAATTTTTCTATGTCAAATTCTTTGTGTGCCTGACTTTATCTCCTACTGTAATGTCAGACAATACAAACTGGAACCAGGGAAAACATTGCTATGGAATTAAAGCTGCTGAGGCTGAGCTCTGTAGCCATCACCAGTGTCATTTCAGAGCCTGGTCAGTCTGCAGCTGCAGGTTGTGATCGAACAAATGGAAGTATTTCCAAACAACTTCCCATGTTCACTGGCTGCAGCTCTGACTTCTGCAGCCTCTTCTGGAAGCCGGAGGAAAGCCACGAGGTGGCAATGTGCACCAGGAAATAAAGCTGCCTGGCACTTCTCAGGGATCAGTCACTCAGCCCTGAGATGTGGCTCCATGGACACTTGGCCTTCCACAGGAGCTGCGGCAGGACTTCAAGCACTTTTGCATTTAAAAAAATCTACGTTTGGTTTCCCGGGACTGAAAAAAAAAGCTGTAGAGGTGAACCTCTCCCCGTCCCACATTGTTTTGTGCTGGTGGATATCCTCAGTAAGTTTGTGTCTTTGCTTTAGGCTCAGATGCTCCCTATGGATTGTTTGGAAAAAATACTGCATCATGTTTCCCCTTTCCTCCCTGGAAATCTGCATTGCTGGTGCTTAGGACAGGAGCTCTCCAGCTTCTGACCCAGCCACCCCTCTCCTCCACTTTACCTGGCTTGTGGTGGGAAATGTTTGCAGAGCATGGTGAAGGAAGCAGTGCATTTCTGGGGTACAGCAGGACCCATTGGTGTGTTGTCCAAGCAATAGTGTGCTGGTCATGGGGACAGACTGGTTTTATCCAGTGTAAATCAAGTGTCCTGTCTGGATGATCCCCATGGATAATGGGAAACAGCATCCTGCAAGATGTTTCCTCCAAAAGGGTGCCGAGTTTGTTTCCTGTTGTATTGCTTTGGAGATGGCAAAACGGGCTACATCTGAGGGAATTTTGGGTTCTACCAGGGCTGGCGTGTCCCCAGCTGTGCCTGCTGCAGTACCTGGTACAGGGGAGGGACCTGTGAGGTGCTGGGACCCTGGGGGGGGCCCTGGGGGGGTGACAGGGCCAGTCAGAGCAGCTCACTTGTGTCCAGTGTCCTGGCACAGAGTCTGCTGGCCACTGGCCACTCGCTGCACCAGCCACAGCATGAGGAACACCCTGCACAAAGCCTCTGCTGTCACGTCCTCCAAAGTACACCTACCACGTAATCGATCTTGTTTCTCTGAGGGAAGGAGGATACTTGGCTCCTTGCTTTTCTTTATGAAGTCAACTCATTTATTTGCTCTTCAGAAAGACTCTTTACAGCCCCTTCAGGACCACTGGTGTGTGGCTGTGGGATGGGAGGCCGCTCCAGGGCCGTGTGCTGTGCCAGGACAGCTCTCCAGCAGCAGGGATATCTGCAGAGTAACACTGCAAATCCCCATCCAGGGGAGGCAGCGGCAAAATTGAGTGTGACTGTTACCCATGTTCTTCTCGCAGCCCAGCCTGAGGCATTCAGACATGCTGGTGCAGTGCAATGGCAATGTTAATCTTCCCAGCAGAACAAATGCTTGTTGCCTGGGGACTGTTGATTCCCCCCTGAACGTCTCCCAAACTCTGCCGAGGAGAAGCCCTGGCTGTTCTGCCTGTAGGCACCAGATGGCATCGTGGCGGAGCACTGGGAGCTGGCAGCCAGCACAGGCAGGAGGAAGCTCAGCTTTGAGTTTTTCTGGGCATGGTTCCAGGCAATAATATCTTTTTCTACCAGTTGTGAAGGATCTGAACTTTAGTTCACACCAGAAGCTTAAAAAAGCAACTGTTTAAAAACTTGAATCCCTTTTCCAGCTTGGACAGTGCTTGAGGCATCCAAGTGGTCACAGGCTGCCTGTGGGGACATGGCGTGTGAGCACAGCAGTGCCCTGGACCTGCAGAGTTTGTTGTGGGCCTGTGGCCTTCCCAGATGGATTTGGAGTGGGGGTCAGTGCCTGCATCACTGTCACTGGCAGCAGGCAGGACTCTCAGGACGTTGCAGCACGTTTTGGCCAGGAGGAGAGCAGGACTGAACACCTAGGAGCAGCACCGACCACAGTCTAGGCAGTGCTGCACAGCCTCGCTGGCACATCTCCACACCCAGCTCTGGCCACCCTCTGCAGATGGTTCTGCCCCTCTGACCACTCTCCTGTGGTTTTCAAAACGTTTTCATTTTGCTGTTTAAACGTTTTTGAGGGTAGTTGCAAGGCTTTGAAATGTAAGGTGGTGTGTCCCAAAAAGCATTTAGGTGGGTTTCTTTTCTTTCTGTCAAACAAGTAATCCCTTTAATTTTGGCTCTCTACAAAGTGCAAAGCCAGGATTTTCCCTGTGCAGCCCTTGAAGAGGCAAGCAAAAGCTGCACACTGCCAGTGCATCCCCGAGCTTTCAGCCCCTTGATTTGAAACAATTGGTTTTTCTGTGGGTTGATAAGGGTTCCGTTCAGCACAGGGACAAAGAGCAAAGCTGATGTTCTCTCACACCAGTTTTGTCCCACAAGAGGAAAGCGAGCTTCACCAGCCCAGATGATTTCCAAAGGAATCACAGGGCTGGGGGGGGGAAGTCAGAGGCGCTTTCCTGAAGAATAGAGTCCGCAGTGTCTGCGCCGCAACACTGCTGCCCTTCTGTCCATCTGTCTGTAGCTCTTTGTTATGACAACATCTGTAGCTGTGAGTAAATAGCGGCAAGGCAGAATGCAGCTTGTGGAGCTGCAGCACCGGCTGGGCATGGGCCAGATGCCAGCCAGACTGTGCCACCTCTGTCTGCAGCCGCGGCCCGGCGCAGTGCGTGCAGAGGAGAGGGCTCCCAAACCCCTCGGCTGGGGTGAATGGTGGTGCTCTGTGCTCCACTGACTGGCTCTTCAGCCTGTGTGATCCACAGCGGCCTCTGCCAGCCCTGGGGAGAGGCTGCTTCACTGGGGCTGAGCACCTGAGCCTGCAACCATGGCAGGACGCAAGTATTTGTCTTGTCAATCTGTGGAAAACATTCTTGTTATTTCTTGTCAGCCACCACCAGAAATCTTTTAGGCTATGCTGTTTTATAAAAATTGTAAGTATTTATAAGTGAATAAATGCTCAGAACTATTAGGAGAACTCATTTTATCAAGGGTAACTTTAAAATCCTGCTCTCCCTGCTCAGTGCCGCCACCTGCTCTCAGGCAGTTCCAGGCAGAGTGGCTGCAGGGCTGGTGGCGGAGCGAAGGGGCTCAGTGGTTTGTGTGGAACTGGGCAGGCAGAGGGGCAGGGCTGGGCGATGGTGCTGCTGTGAGGGGCTCTCACAGTCCCCAGAAATGCAGAGTGGGAGATTGACAGCCAGGGTCTCTCTGGCTCAGCAGCTCCCAGGAGCAGCGAAATGTCACCGGCTGTAGGAGGGACACAGTCTGGGCAGTGGCCTTCCCCGAGCCATGTGCTGAGCATGGGGAGCAGCCAGATAGTGCTGAAATCACCCCGTGGCATTTCCCCGCTCAGGGACCAGCTAATGAGCAGATGATTGTCTGTGTCAGTGAAACCTCAGAGCTGTTTCCAAAGAAAAAATAAGGTCATAGCTGCTTGTCAAGGAAGTATTGTTGTGAGCTGTTCGTTAAGCTGCAAGAGTAAACTTTGGAAGTTGTGCTTCATCTTTCTTCTCCATTGGCTGCTGTTGTATCTGAAATCAAAATGCTGTTTTCCCTGGAGCTGAGTCTGTCAGCTCTGGCCTCTTGCGGGCAGGGGGTGCTTTCTCTCGGTCCTGCAGTGTCAGAACTGTTTGGTTTTCCAGGCTCAGCATCCCTTCTGTGGGAATTCCCCTTCCAGGTGGGTTTGTGTCTTTGCAGCATCCCAATGCTGTAGGACAGTCCCACTGTGCTGGAGAGGGGTGGGAGGCTGCTGACCCCACAGTGCTCAGGAACACATTGGGAAAAGGGCAGGCAGGATCCTGGGGACCTGCCCAGGGCCAGGAAGCAGTGCTGAGCACAGAGTTGAAATGTCCAGGCTGAGGGCTGGAGCTTGGCTGAAATATGCTCAGATCAAGTTTTGCCTAGATCTGTGATCAAATGTGCCCGGGAGCTGCCTTTGAGCAGAATCACAGTGCCGGTGGCTGGGAGGCTGCTCGGGGAGCAGCTTGTTCCACACACCGCAGGGCACGTTTGCACCACAGGGCATGAAGGCTGGCTCACTTGTGCCACCTGTCCTGCCTGGCCAGGTGAGGGGCTCCAAGGGCCCTCTGTGCTGTTGTGGTGCAGAGCTGGAGGAGTGGGCTTGGGTAAATACGCTCATGTTGCACTGTTTACACAGCACTTAGTTATCTCTGATAGCTAATTAGTGTTTTCTCTGTTTTGCTGGTTCTGCACTGATCTGATACACAGTACAAAAGACTTTACATGTGGGATAGGGTATCCTTCACTTTGTCAGGAGCATTCACCTGTCTTTGTTCTGGTGCATTCAGAAATGATCCGCCAGGCCCACCAACCATCTCTTGGTTGCAGCTGATTTTTTTCCTCCTTTGGAGGCTTGACAGTAGATTTTGCTTCCATTGAGCATAAGGGGAAGACTTAAAAGCACAGAGGACCGTAAGGAATCTCATTTCACTGGAAGGTTGGGTGCCTAATTGCCCTTTGTGCTATTAAAAATCTCCCCATATGTGTTTTGTTTTGTTTGTGGGCTTTTCCCTCTGCACGCGGACAAAAATCGATTGATCAATGTTTGTTACAAAGTTATGAACAAACGTCTCCAGGCTCTTTGCTGCATTGATGTTGCTCAGTGTGTTCTCCTCGCTAACAAAATTAGTTGCAAAGTCAGCAGGAGGTTGGGAGAACAGAGTGTAGGGTTTGTTTGCATAGCACACAGCCTGGCTGCTACTTAAATAACAAACCCTGCCTCGCGGTGCCCACATCTGACCAAGGGCTGGTTTTTGGTTTTGTTTTAGGAATTGTTGTTTGAATAAAAGGTAATTTACTGCCTTACTGAGGGAAAAAACAACAGTGTAAACGTACAGTGGTGTGCTGCACACTGTGGGTTTTCTGTGGGGCCACACAGGAGACGGTGTGCAGGAGCTGTAAAGAGCCCGTGGGCACACCACGTGTGGGCAGGGGCTGGTGCTGGGGGGCTGGCTGGGCCCTGGGGGTGACACCTGCACGGGGCCAGTGAGCCAGTGACACCGAGGCGGGCTGTGTGAGGGGTCACACCTTCACCCAGTGGCACAGAGATGGGCTCTGTGAGGGCCTCACACCTGCCCGGGTTCTCAGGCACCCTACAATGGAAGAAGGGTGTCTGGGTGTGGCCAGGCTGGGTATCACCTCCCTTCACCTGTGGGTGGATCCAAAGGTGACTCTCCCCTGCCAGCCTTGGGCCATCTGGGCACACAGCCTGAACGCCTGAGCCTCTCCATGGGCGCTGCCTCCATGTGCCTCCTGAACTCCTACAGCCTTCATCTTTCTCTTCCCCTGCTAAATTTCAGCCTTTTAAGTCTCGCCGTAGTATCAAGCTGTCTTGTGTTTTGCTTCCCATACTTTCAATGCTTACATGTTGTTTCTAATGCATGGCAATGCATTATGTCTCAATGTTTACATGTTATTTCTAATGTGTGTAAATAAATGTTTCAATGTTTATTTTCAATGTTTACATGTTATTTCTAATGTGTGAAAACAAATGTTCCAATATTTACTCGTTATTTCTAATGTGTGGAAACAAGCATGTGCAGGGACACAGTCACAGAATGCCATTATCACTTCCTCCCATCTCTTTCTCCAACATTTCTCATGTTTCTGGCAGAACAGCAGGAACCCAAAATGTGCCAAATGAAAAGATATAATTTTAATTTATGGGAGTTCTTAAAAGGCTCCTTTAGGTTCAGATTAAACCCTACTGCAGGTTCAAGGGAAAGTTTAAGAAAATCAATTTTCCCAGGCTAAAAAGAGCAAACCCACTGCCGTGTATATAGTGCCCTTTGTTACTGGAATCAATAGCTCTGTTCCCGGGACTGAATAATCACTTTTTTATATAATGTTAGTACACACACAGACTTATCTCCTCCAGACTTTGTTGTTGAACTGGCAGTAAAATATTTTTGACATTTAACAGTTTCTTGCTCTTATCCTAGCTTAATTTTTTCCTCTATCTGAGCCTTGCTCTGAGCTTGAAATGGGGCGATTATTCCCTGCTGTGGCACTGGCATGGAGTATAGAAATGTTTCAAATTAATGTTTTCCCAAGAAATCATAAGAAGTGTCAAGCATGACGGTAGCTGAATGCAGCATCGTTTGGGTCTGGTTTTGGCCAGGAGTGTTTTCATGCTGCCTGTTCCAGAATGCTAGAGCGAAAGCACATGTGGACAGGAGCTGTATTCTGGAAGCAAATGTTGTGAGGAAGATCTGATTGCCCCTGCCCTGCACCAGGGGGTGTGTATTCCAGCAAACGTGGGCAGCAGGTGCTGTGAGGAGCTCCATCCCCATTGCCCTCGGCAGTATTTTCCTCCCGGACACTCCCACCCCTGGATGGGGATGGGAGTGTTCACAGAGCAGAGGTTACGGATCCATAGCAGGGCATGCATGCAGGTACCTGGGTGTAGGGGTGGGACAGGAGGCTTTTAATGTCCTTAATCTTAGTCAGGATATTGCAAATTGCCTTGCGAGGACACGATCCCTCTGCCAGCCAGGCAGGAACAAATGGGTTTGCTGGTTTGTTTCAGTAATTCAGGCTGATTTCTGCTCTGTGTTTTAAGCATCACCTTTCCCACTTACCAGCAGTAAGGCCGTGATTAGGAGTGTGTTGTGCACCAGTGGCGGTGGCTGGCGCAGATAATGGTTTGACATTTCGGATTGCCCACAGCTAATCAGCCGGACGTGGCGGCACATCACCGCCGGCCATTAGGGACACGCGGCTGCCAGTCCCCTTGCTGCCGGGGCATGGGGCAGGACTAGGAGGGCTTCCACAGGCCTGGGGAGTGTCCAGCCAGCAGAGCCTGAGCTATGCACCCTGCTCTGGGGTGGAGATTGGGAAGCACCCCGGCTTCCCTGCCAGCAAGGGACTTCCACCCTGGAGACTGCAGACTCCATCTCCTGGAGGGCTGTAGACCTTCCACCCAAAATAATGTCAGCGGTGCTTTCCACAGCTTTCTGATGTTCAAAGGGATGTTTGAAGAAGCCACATGCTGTTGGCAGTTTCTGGAATCCTCCAGTGTCCAGGCCTGGGAGCCCAAAAAAAAAGAACAAAGGGAAGAAATAACTGTCTTGCTTCTCAAGCCTCTTGCGTGGCAGAGTTGCTTGGGATATTTCTTAAAGCATTTGAGCTTGTTCACTGCTGAGGAAATAGGATTTCTGCTGAGGTGCAGGCTGGGCTTGGGATCTGCAGCTGAGTGGGGAAAAGCTGGGCACCCTCTGGGAGCCACCTGGGCAGTGGAATCTGGCATGTGCCTCTCCGGGCTCTGATTTTGTCCAGGGTGGGGGCTGTGACAGAGACCTTGTTCTGCAGATTGCAGGGCTTCCTCGAGGCTTTGCCTTTCAGGAGCTTTGCTGCTGCAGAGCATGCCCAAAACATGCTGAACTGCCAGAGAGATGCAGGTGAGGTCTCTGCTAATCTCCACTTAAACCTTCAAATGATTGAAGTATCCAGTGTTAGCGGTGGCATGAAGAAGTCAATGTTGACTGTGGTTCCTCCAGTGCCCACTTAAAGATAATGTGTTTTCATGGACACAGTTCAGCATATAAAAGACAAGTTTCTACCTGGTTACAGCACCTTGGAGTAAATGATGAGTGCTAGGACTCCTTTTTTGCTTTATTTTTTCCTCTTCAGAAACAGTAAAATCAAAGCCATTCACTGTGGCTGGTGCTTCTGTCAGTAAACATTTGCTCAGTGCCCGATTGAAGTTTCAGAGAGAAGGTGCCAGGGGTTTGCAGAGCTGTCCAGGTGTCCCAGACAGGCTTTGTCCCTGAGCAGCAGCACTTCCTGTAGGTGACACTGGGACTGGGGGCTGGCTCACCCACAGGGCATGTATCCTATAATACCATTTTCCAGTTCTGCACAGGGAAGTGATGCCATGCTAACTGGGCTGATGTCTTCCAGATACATCAAAATGCTCCAGAGGCGTTTGGAGCTTGGGCTGGGAGAAGGAAACTATGGGTGGGTGCTGAGGATATCAGGAATGAAGATCTCTGGTATAGCTGGTGGGAGACCCCCTCCAGAGTGCCCTAACATGTCCTATTCCATCACCAAAAGGATGCCTGGATACCTGGACTGCTTTTGGCCATACATTGCTCCTCAGAGGAGTTCCCCCTTGTGTGTGCTGTATGCAAATCACTTGTTAGGGAGCAGGCTGAAATCCCAGGGTGTCCCTGGGGATTCGTGCTGCTCCCATGCTCCTGCAGCCCCTCCAGCTCATGGAAACGCTTCTTCCCCTGCACTGCCCTTCTGTAACTGGTCGACTTCTGGGGAGAGAACAAGGAGAAAGCAGCAATGACACATCTTTGTTTTCTGCGGTTTCTCCTCATCGGCTTAATTGCAATAACATTTATATCACATAATATAGTGCAGCAGGGTTGTAATTTTCCTATCATCCAAATTGCAGGCTGAAAATGCTGTTAGGAAAGGACTGTAGAGACTGAATTGCTGCTTTCAAAATGACTCCTGTTTACTGACAATGTGACCAGCAAATGGCTCCCAAAGGCGGCATGGCTGGGAGCAGCCTGTGGAGCTCCAGCCTGGCATGGCTGCACGCAGCTTGGCACACACCGAATAAAATATTCGGGCCTGGGAGCAGCCATCTCTGTAAATACTCCTGCTCCTCGCAGGGACACAATGGCACGCCAAGACCTGCTTCTGCTTCTGCTTCTTGCTGAAGGAAAATGCAGTTGAACGGCGCTTGTGGAATTCAATTCCCACCATTACCCTGCGAATGCTTCTGTGCCTCTACGAGCCCCATTAACTTCCCCTGTTCCCTGGCTTTCCTGGCACTGTGATTTTGGTGGTGGTCATGTGGGATGCGAGGGACTACTTCCCCCAGGTGCACAGCCAGCTGGATAAGTTAGAGACTAATTTGTGTAATTTAGGTCCTTGATGAAATGCCAGTGCTTCAGCTCTGACCTCTGAAGTCCCTGTCTGGCTTGGGAAGCACTGAGAGATGGGCTGCAAACTGCTGGGCCAGTTGGTGACATTTTCTTCTACCTATACCTCTGATTCCAAATAGGCTTTGAAGTCCAAATGCCAGCAATGCAAAAAAGGGGTTTCACCCAAATTAATCCTGTCTGGTACTGGGCTTTCAGAAAAACTTGTGGGAAGGCATTTTTTGTGGGAGTTGAGTCAATAGCTCTGGCTTGGGTTGGGATGTTTATTTTTTTTAATGTTTTGGCTGCTAATAGAGGGTTTTGCTTGACTTCCCAGTGAATAGTCCCACCATGTGTGCATTAGCATGTGTCATAATCTCCGTCTTGCTTCCAGGTTTAGTTTTAGCTGTAAGAAAAATAAATCTGGTATTTGAGTTTCTTTTGAATTGTTGCATCCTGTTCCACACCACCATCAGGGTTTAGATTTTCTCCTAAAGATCCCAAGCAGGGTTAGCATAGCCCAAAGCATATGGTGGCTCTTGCTTGTGCTCTGTTGCGTTCTCCTCTGCTCCTTTTCGGGCCCGGCTAGCAGCAGCAGAAGTTGAGGGCAACATGCCTCTGAGTCCAGGATGGAAGGGGAGGTACAAGAGCCTTACTGGAGCCTTTGGGGAGAAGTCTCTTGGATGTGTGGCAGCTAAGAGCAGCATGTTGGCAGGCAAG
>VYXD01008407.1:175774-186800 GCA_013397195.1 Hylia prasina
CTGTCCACACTCTGTGGCTCAGGTCTTCTTGCTGGCTTTCAGCTGCACTGCACACCTTTTGCTTTTCCTTTGGCCTTTTAATTATAGACTAAATTGACTTGATACTTAGGATGGGGAAGAAAATGAAACTGTATTATTAAGAAAAAAAATATGGTTGACAAGAAGCAAAATGCAACAGGAATTGATTAAGACAACCGACATATGTAATTGTAACATAAGAAAACAAACACTGAATGGGGCAAATGGGTCCATGTTGCAGATCTTAAATGAATAATGAAACTCAAGTTAACTTTTTCTAAAATAGGTACTTAAAATGAAGTTGTTCATGGAACTAAACATGGGCCAGCGCTCAAAGGGGCAACTTGGTGGACTTCTCGCAGCCAAGCTACTGGCATTTAGATTCTCAGCCCTGTAAACCAATGGGGCATTTAGGGGCACTCCAAGTGCATTTCCGCAGCCAACTCAGTGGCTTTTAGGCTCTCAAAAGCTCTTCGTTCATGCCCCACATTGGGCGCCAGATAAAGCTGCAATAGATAATCCCAGCCTGGGACAGGGATCTCCCATGGTAGCCATGCTGGGAAAACAGCTCCTGTGGTTTGTCCCACAAAGATACTTTCCTTAGCACTGGAAGCAGCGAGGCAAGACCACTCAGACAAGCCAGGGCTTGCCCCGAGACTCGGGGTGGCGTTGGACCCGAGTGCGGTGGCACTGGCTGTAGCAGGGTAAATCCTGCATGACTCGCTCAGGAAGGCAGGACCCACAGTGAAGAAAAGAAACTGTTTCTGCTGAGGGCTTGCTCCAGAAGTTTATTTCAGCCCAGCAGGGGCTCCTGAACAATGCTACCTCCCCTGCAGAACAACTGTACACGCGGTCGCCTGCTCACTTTATCCAGGGGAGGGAGAAAGGGAAGAGGCACTGACCCCACCGATCCNGAAGAGTTTCCCCAATCCTGGGAGGGGAAACCTAAGGGAAAGCCACCTTGGAAACCTTAGGATAAAAAAATGCAATGCAACAGTGCTCCAACCAGTCTGCAAATTAGTTCTGTAAATGTCACTTAGAGCTAGTATCAAGGTCCTTTTGCCAGACAAAGTAACTAAATATGCTGGTAGTGAAGGCTTCCGCATGTATAATTCTGCTGCAGAAAGCCTACAGGGGCTTTTGATTATTTAAACCTTAAATTTTTTTTCCTTCCTTCCTTCCTTCCTTGCTTCCATGACTTCTCCTCCCTGGAAGAACTTTTTTTATTTTTTTGCGCACACATTGAGGCCTTAAAAGTTTTGAAGCACCAGCCTTCAAAAGCAATTTCATGCTTCACGCCACCACTAATGTCCTGTTGTAATCTGCAGCCAGCAAGCACCTTCCACTGAAGTTGGGAGATAATGAAGGGTTTAACTTTGCAGTTCTGTCAAATTAGTTTGGCGGGGGACAGGGGCACAACGAGGCTGCTTCTCTTTGGGGCTGCGGAGATTGGAGATTGTCTGAACGGACAAATAAGTGAGCATTGCAGGTGATTCCATCCCCGTGCTGAGGCAGAGAGCTCCTATTTATCGCCATCAAATGCATTAAGCTGCGAGTCAAAGCCCTCTGCTTTCTGCTCCCTTCGAGTCTGGACCAGAAGACAATCAAGCCATAAGGGTCATTTTCTGCATGAGCTAACCTTTTCCTCTCGTAGGGTTTGAAGCCTTTGTTGACAATGAGATGCTCAGTGGGAACATTAAATTAACACTTCATATTCGTGGCTGTAAATTTACTGGCAAGCTGAGGAAAAGTCAGGGAAAACAAACACTCCATCATTTCTGCTTCATTTAGTTCCTGAATGGGGACATTCTCACCTGCAGAGAAAAGAGGTCAGGGCAAACAGGGATAATTTTAATCTGACTCTCAGCCTAGTCTTTAGTGGCGATGGATTGTGTTGCATTCTGCACTGAAAGTAAAGGTGAGAGCGAGGTGAGAGCAAGAAAATGGATAAGTACTATGTGAAATGCTTGAGAGACCTTGCCACGGGCAGGCAGGGAGGGATGGCAGGCTGGTTACTACGGAAACTAGCAGGCTAAATACTATTAATTTTGCAAACTACAGAACTAGTTTGCTCTCAGATAATGGCTGCACCAAGATTTCCTTGTGCTGGCCAGGAGATAATGCTGAATTCCGCCGCTGACGGCTTTAAAAACGAGCTGTTCTTCACTCTGATAATGATGATTGGTGTGATTCCATCCAAGCCATGTGTTCTGTGTCTCCCGATTTTTTCCCAGGTCATGGCGATAGCTTTCAGGGCTTATGGGCAAATAATGCTCATCTGCTGCAGCGCTGACTAATGTGACAGCACTTGGTTGTCACCAGCTGTTAGTGTGTGTGTGACATCAGTGCCCCAGCCCCCAAAATGCTCAGGGTGTCTTAAAATGGCTGTTTACATGTTTTGCCTTACTCTGTCGGCAGATAAATACAGTAAATTCTGTGGAAAGGAAAACCTGAGTTCCAGAAAGGTGTTTGGGGGCGCAGCATATCTGACCTGCAGCACTTGGATCTGCTGGGGCTGCCAAGGCCATTTGTGTCAGAGAAGTTAGTAACAGGGTTTGGATATTGGAATTATTTTTGGTGGGAGTTTTTTCTCTGGCAGGAGGTGATGATCTTGTTAGGGAGGTGAAGGGGCCATAGGCTGCCCAGCAGGGCTTGCCCAGAGCATCCCGCTGGCCTGGCTGAGAATCCTGGGGCGGTAGGAGCACCGGGAGGGAGGCAGGGAGCAGAGGAGAGGTGGAGATTAAAGCAGAACAGTGAAAAGCCGATAATGAGGAACCCTTTCAATAGTTGTAATCCTTGTCATGCAAGGACAAACAGCGCTGCTTTTGTTTTCCAACTCAGATTAACTTTTGATTCAGGGGTAAAACTTGGAGTGACTTGGTGCTACTGCATCTCCCAGAGGGAAAAACACGGTCAGGTAACAGGTGAAGTACAAAGCACAAGGTGACTGTCACCCATCTATGACTCTGACTTACATTGGGGTAGCTTGTCCTCAGTGTGTCCAGCCTGGCTGTCCACCCCCAGCACAGCTGGAGGCATTGTTAACAGACTTGTTAGGGCACTTGGGAGAAAACAGCCTTCGCCAAGAGGTCAAATTTGTGTGGACACACAGCCCTTCAGGGAGGTCTGTGAGAAGAGACTTCCATGGAGTGGGGACATTTTTGTGATAGAATGTTATGAGGAGTGGTGGTGAAGGGGTAAACTGCATAAAAGAAAAAATGATAAATTCAAATACCACTTATTTTTGGCCAGACAGCTTTCTGATCCCATTGCAGAGGAATGCAATACCATCCAACAGTGCTATAAATTAATTAGCTTTCCTTGCCTGCTGACAGGCTGGAATGAATGTCTGTTTACCTGTGCTCAGGAATTTGGAGTGTGGGCAAGGAGAGGAAAATATGCTCCCCTGATGGTGAGAGGGGGAAGATTTTAAGATCCTGAAAGCAAATTAGGAGGAGGAGGGTCAATTAGCTAAAAAAGTGTCTCTGAAGGAAGCCAAGTGTGTCTGGTAATGTTGCCTGCAGCTTCCCCCTGGTGCCATGCAAAGGGCACCTGTGACACGGGCAGCCCAAGAGCTGAGCTACATTGAGCAGCTTGTCCGTGGATGAGGGGTTCCTGAGACCCTCACCAAAGAGGGCAGCAGCACCACAGCATGTCCCCCTGCCTGGGCATTCCTGCTGGTGGCCAAGGAGATGAGCTGAAGCGCCCCACAGGCTAATGCCAAGGGAGGGGAGAAGAATGTGGGCAGGCGAGGTGGGCTGGCCAGGGTCGGGGCATGGGCAGTGTCCCCAGGCTGGCTGACAGGGAGCCTCCCCTTGGCAGGGCTCCATGCTGGGGCCTCATCCAGGCAGGGCAACTGACAGCCTTCCCCTGTCACTCCCCAGCCACTGGGGACTCTCCCTGTGGAGGGAGAGAGGAGAGTTCTCCATGGAGCAGTGTTCCTTCCTCTCTGCACTTCTGAGGAAAGGAGGTTGTGGGCTTTGGGGAGTGGGGTGGGGGAAGAGAAGCCATGGGGCTCTCCGGTCCCATGCTGGACACGGCTGGATGTTGGAGATGCCTGAGCCAGCTGTGGGTGCAGAGCAAGAGTTGCTTGGCCTCTGTAAAATATTTCCATTTATTTTACTGGCCTCTTCAAAGATAAGGCTGAAACACAGAGTCCTGCAGTTAGGAAGGGAAAATAAAGAGGATCAAGCACAACCCCCATGTACATGATAATTTCTCGTCTTGGCTTATCTTGTAAGAATTATAAGAAACTGAGTAGGAAATAAATCATGATGTCAGGACCAAATGCCATTTTCTTGCTTGGTATGATTTGCAGCATCGCAGTCAAACCAATAGATTTCATTCCCTGGCGTAGAGTTCTCCCCTTTAATTGAATTATACCCCGGCGAGCGAATGAGATTCATTCTCTGAGATACAAGGAAATTACCATTTCATGAAACAATGCTTTACTCCTTGCTCACCTGCACAAACATCCTTCAGGAAAACTATTACGCAGATATCCTTGATTAAAGGCTATTGTTGCTTTTGATCTCCATTTGGTGTAGCAGGGCCCAGGGATTGTACCACGAGCGCAGCGAGCATCTGAACTGTCCTAGCAGGGTTTGCTGCCTGTTCCCTGAGAACCTCAGAAGGGTGTTTTGGTTCCAGTCAATTAAAATTCTCTCTGCTGCAGGTGGACAGTGGACAAAAAGGTACATCAGTGCATTGCTTCATGTGTCACAGCATCTTCAGTCTCTCCTCAGGAGTGGGGCACTGCGGAATAATTAATGCTAATGACCCCCAGGAACCCCCATTTCCTACTAAATTATTAACTTGGGCAGTCAGAAGTGATGGAAAAATTTCTATGCTCCCATCTGTGTTGCTTCCATAGCTGAGGTGGTCAGGGCTGCAGTTTTAAATCTGGAGTATTAGCTCCTGTCACTGCAGCCACAGACCTTTGAGGTGCATTCCTTGGATTTGGAGTGTTCAGTGGTCTTTGGAATTAAAACTTTCACTTCTGGTGGTCACAGTTGTGAGGAAACAGAGAGCCTTGAGTCCAAACCCCGGCAGGCAAGGTGGGGAAGCCAATCCATATAATCATGAATTTCCAGCTGAAGCCATGCTTTGGGAGGGGGAAGGCTGATTCCTGAGCCTTGTGTTCTTGTGGGCTCGCTACACTGAGATGCTTCTGCAGCAGTGTTGTGTTGTCAGCTGGTTTGTGCAAGAAATACATAATGCTCTTAAAACCTCGGATTAATTACCTTGAATAAACTGGCCTTGACAAGCTCTGAAGGTTTTAAAGCCATTTTCTCTCAGTTCTGAGCACGTGCCCAGCACTGCAGGTCCCCCCTTCTGGATGGGCTTGCTCAAGTGGGCTTCTAGTGGCGTTTGAAACATGAGCTGGTGACAAAATTACAAGGTGGAAGGATGGTAACTAATCAGAACACAATGATGCCGTTCCTAATTACTTAACCAGCAGCAGCCGCTGATCTCTGCCATTATTAGCAGACTTATTTGCTAATAATAAGTGCTTTTTGCAGGAGTTGAAATAAACACACAGAGCTTCCCTGGGAAAACTGTGCCACTGCCTCACTACCCTCACAGGCAAGCATTTCTTCCTAATACTGGAGCTTTTGAACCCATAAGCTCCTCCCTGGAAGAAGATTTTGAATCCAAACCAAAGTGCACTGACCTTCCAGCTGCTGGGAAGTCCAGGGAAAAGCGAAATATTCTTCCATTTAAAATCACTGGAGGGCACTGCTGAGAGTGGTGGTCCAGCAGCTGTCCAGAGCTTTGACTCCCCTTGTCTGTTGGCAGGTTTGAGGAGCCGAGGGGGTGGTAATAGACCTGGGATGCAGCAGGGGGAAGTCCTGGGGCCTTGCTGTGGCTGGCCAGCCCCCCAGCCCACAGCCTGGCACTGGGATTCTGGGCAGCGCTGTGTCCCTGTCCTGCAGGAGCCGTGTGCTGGGCTTTGAGAGCCATGACTCCCAGCATGCGCCGATGACTCCGTTTGATTCCTGACAATAAACCTGTGTTTGGCTTACAGGCCAGGAACAGCCTTTGGAGAGAGATTGGGCTTTGGCTGGGGCTGAGACATGAATGGCTCCAGCCAGCCTTCCAAGTGAGGAAATTAGATTTTGAGGCTGGATAGGATTAGAGGAGGGGGCTCTTTGCAGCCAGTGCATTCTCAGAATTGAGCAAACTTTCATTTATGCCCCTTGCCTTGACCAAGGCTTAAGGGCTTGTCGCTGCTCTCTTGTCCAGGGCCCTGTGGAGCTGACAAGGAGTGCAGCCCCTTGCAGGCCTGCTGTGCAGTGGGCAGGTTATTTTCAAATTTGTGTCTAAAGGATGAAAAGAGAATAAATTTTGACTGGATGCACGTGTCCTGCAATTAATCTTTCACACTAATCTGACATGAGTGAAAGCTCAGCTGAAGGTTGGGATGATTTTTAATCCCTGCTCATGTTCTGCCTGGCTCCAAGGCCTTGAGGTGTTCAGATCCTGGATGTGGGTGGGCAGAGGCAGCATTCCTAGAGCAGGCTCTGTTCAGTTTCGGAAGGAATGCGAATTGCTCAGCTGCCAATGTTTTTCCTGACCATCCAGTAACTTTGTAATTAATGTGTTAGCTTGTTGCCAATTAACAAGTAAAACCATCTAGGCTGCCAAAAGCTTTTCCACTCCCAGTGTATTCACTTTTCTCTCCTGCCTTTCATCTCTGCAGTGAGGGGGATACCTCTGCTCCAGCCATCTGCCCCTTCGCTCCAGGAACTGTTGTTGTTGGCTCCTGGCCTCCTTCTGCCTCAGAGCCAGCCCTCTCTGGGCTTGCTGTACTGCTCCAGGAGTTTTCTTCCTCCCCGCATCTCTGATCCTGCTTTTCTTCCCTCTTGGCTGCTTGCCCAGCTCTTTGGGATCATCTCCCTCCGTTTCAGACACCCAAATCCTGTTGCTCTATCCCAGACTCTCTCCTCCAGCTCTGCTCTCCTGCTCTGTTGCAGCACCAATGTTCAGCGCTCAGTGCATCTCATCCAGTCACCTCTTATTCTCTCCATATGTGGGGTGTGTGTCTCTGGCAGGATATTTATATAAATTCTTACTTGCCATCTCCATAAAATACCCATTCAGAGTAGGGCTGGCTGGGGTGACCCAGATGCACAAGAGGAAATGTTTCATATCTCAAGGAGTGCCGTCTGTGCCCCCCGGCAGCCCCTCCTGCCCGCCTATCAGATGTAGGGCTTAATGGGCTTAAGAATTAGAGCAGCTGCTTGGTGCAGAATTTATTGACTGACTGTGCATAACGAGGGGAATTAAAATCCTAGTTGGCTGAGCCGCTCCTGGTCACTTGGAGAATTTTTACTTTTCTTGGGGCTCCTGGGCTCTTCCCTCCCTCCTGCCTTGCTCAGGGCGATAGCCTGCCCAGGGAATTGCAGAACCCTTTACGTTGGAAAGGGCCTTGAAGATCATCCAGTCCATGTCCTTGGGATGGTGCCACCCTCTTCTCCAGTGGTCTCCAGGAGGAGGCCGTGGTGACAACGGTGTCTGGTGTCCAGGCCCTGCTGGAGTTGGCCACCTGCTGCAGCTTTTGGAGGAGGGATTTTCAGTGGATTTCTTGGTGTTGCCCAGCGCTGTGCCAGCGAGGCTCTGTTGCACAAAAAGGATGTTAACTATGCTTTGTGTAGATGTGGCCACCAGGCCTTCCTGCTGCCTCTCCTGGGAGCCAGGGCCAGGCCTCTGCTCTCGGCTCTTCTGCAGCTCCCAGAGACCAGGAGAGGCTTTTCCTCCTGCATCCCTTGCTCTCAGAGAGCCTGAATGGGCAAGGAAATGGCCTCACTTAAGGCTATGTCTCATTACTACATTAAGTCAACAACCACTTGAGTATCCAAGGATTTTGATCAAAGCTAGATATTGAAAGGGGGACAAAGAGTGGCAAACTTATTTGACTTCCACTTATTTCCAGAGCCTGTTGAGCACTCGGCTGTACTCCTCACCAGCCTGAAGTGTGTTCCTAGGGGAGCAGCCACCTGCTCTCTGCTCCTCTGTGGTCAGGAGAGAGGCTGCAGGCTGAGGGAAGGGAGGGCAGCCACCTCCCTGCCTGTGCCTCGCCTCTGGCACCCAGCGAAGGAGAGGGGAGGTGGACCCCTGTTGTCTCCTGTCACCCTGCTTTTGAGGTTTTTCTAGGCCTTCTAATTTGTCTTTCATACTGGAGTCAGAATTTTTACTTTCTCACACTTTTTACTATAAGCAATAGCTTTGTTTTCCTAACTGTCCTTCGTTGTTTACATAGTTTTAGGTAGGAGGAGAAAGTTGATTGACAGTTGTCTTGACCAATGTGGTTTGGAAGGTGGGATTTCATCCTCCAATCCATAGGCACCTTTGGAAATGTATAAAATTGAGTTCTGTAAATAAACTTGGGCTTTTCCTGCTTTGCTCATCACCATGCCCTTGTGAAGTTCTTTCGTGTCATGCTGTGGCATCTGGTGACCCCAACGTGGTGTGTGTGGTAGGGCTGTTGTGGTGAGCTCTGTTGTGCCTTTCCCTCCTTGCCTGGCTCTGTGGCTCTGCTGTTTGGCAGTTTTGCCTCGGTTTCTGCTGCATAATGCCCCTCTGTGCAGTTTTGGGAGAGGACTCCCTAGCTTTGGATATTTGGAGATCTATTATGGAACGAAAGTACGTCCTGGTCTCCTGGCCCGAATTCGAGAGTCTGTTTTCATGGGCCCATGGATGTGGTTTCTTTTGCGATCCTGTGGACACATTTTCTGGGGAGGTGTGGTGTAGTCTTGGCGACTGCCTTTTAGACTCTTTCCTCCGCTCTTACACTGGAGGCGGCAAGGTTGTTAGTTGTGTGGCAGAAACTATTTTTTCATACAGGAATTGGATTCCACAGCTCTGAGATTTCTGTAGATTCTGGGAGTGGATCCCCCTCCCCAGTGGAAGGTGGGGAGTTGGAGGGGGGCGGGGTCGTGTTGTCGGACACGGAAGTCCTGTCTGGGCTCGTTCTCCAGTCTCTGAGCTCAGAGGACTCCTTCCCTTCCCCTCCGGTTGCAGCGCTGGAAGGTTTCTCCCTCTCCAATTTGGACTTTGAGTTTTTGGAGGTGCGGTGGGCCCTGAGTCTGCCACTGCTGCTCGACCAGTGAAGGGGTGGGGCCCCGGAGTCAGCAGGGCCAGTTCCGCCCACTCCCACGCCCTGGCACTGCCGGGGTGGGGCAGAGTCGCCTCCCCTTCAAGCCTTCCTGGCTCTGGGGGGCAAGGAGGAACCAGTGGCGCAGCCCCCGCCTCTTTTTGAGCATGATTCGGTTACTGTGCTCTGTCTGAACTGTGGGACTTCCACAATGTACCCTCTGGATCCATCGGGACCAGAGTTGCCGCTTTCACCACCCGATCTGGCCCCACCGGGGGGTGCCCCTGGTGTTTCTGTGCCTGCGCTGCCTGTGGAGCACGTGCCGGGGGCGGACCCTGCCCCGGTGTGCAGCCGGCCCGCCCCTTTCTGCTCAAGGGGGCTGCTGCCTGCAATGGGGTGCCATGTCCCCAGGGGAACACTATTAGGAGTTGTGCCAGATGGCCCTGCTCCCCGTGCCAGCTCCACCAGGTGGAGCATTGGCTGGTGCAGGCACGGGAAGGGCCACGCCGGTTCCCGCTCTCTTCCTGGTTCCCCTCCTCCCTGCACCACTTGGCACGGCCCCCATGGTGGCAGGGCGGGGTGATGATGTGTCCCTGCCAGCTGCACCCATGCCTGCGCCCCGCTTCCCACCTGCGCCAGCTGCACCTGCGTTGTTGACCACAGCACGTGCCAGAGCAGTGGCCCTGGGGGAAGGAGGCTGCACAACGGTTCCGTTTCTTTTCGTGTCGGTGGGCACGGAATGTGCGGGACCTGGGCTGGCCCCTGCAGCGGTGGGCCCGCCGTCACCGCTGCCGCTGCCCTGTTGCCTCCAGTCCAGTCTGGTCTGCAGCAGGTTCGCAGCCTGCGTCAGGACCCCTGCCGACTGCAGGGCTCTCTGGGCAGTCTCCAGCAGCTGATGCCACAGTGCTTCAAGCAGGCTGCGACCTGGCTGGGGCTGGGCCAGTGCCAGCAGTGGTGGCCGTCCCAGCCCCGCCCTTGCAGCCTCCCTTCAGCACTGTGGCTGCGGTGGGAGCAAGTGTTGCAGTGTTTACCTTCAGCACAAGTGGCGACACAGCCGGGGCGCGGCCAGCCCCTTCTGGGGGCAAGGAACCCCACGCTCCTGGATCCTCTTCTTGGACACTCCCCCCCGTGCAACGTCACAGTGCAGCCAAGGGACCACAGCCAGTTTTGGGGGAGGTGAGAGCCAAGGTGGAGGAGATGGGCAAGTGTGTATGTACACTTGGAGTCTGAAGATAGTTTTGAAGATAGTTTTTCTAGCTCTGCTGCTGCTGTTGCTGCTGCTGCTGGACCCCCAGTGTCTGGTGTTCAGCTGGCTCCCAGCCACGTGTCTGCCCCTCTCCCTGTGGAGTCCACAGGACAGGATGTGGCAGGTGCTGCTGCCCCGCCAGGAGGTCTTCAGGCTTTCCCTGTCATTAGGGGTGTTACCCATGGCACCCATGAACCCTTATCTTGGAAAGCCATGATGGAGCTCCGGGATACAGTGGGGAAATATGGCCTGGGGTCTATTGAAGTCATGCAAATGCTTCGCTTTTTTAATGGTAATTTATTAATGCCATATGACATTCAAAGTCTAGCTTGTGTTATCTTTCCACCTGTCGAATACGATGTTTTTGAGTATAGATGGACTCAGTAAGCGGCCAGAGCCCTGGAGGGAAATACTGCTTTGGTCCTTTGGGTGATGGCATGAGTGCTTTCCTTATGGGCAGGTCTAGTGCTACCATTCAGGGAATCATGGTGCACATGAGGCTGATCGATGCGGATTTCATGGGCCAGATTCGTGCTATGCTCTCCACGCCCACCCCCGCTTTGACCATCCTGAAGGGGACACGTCTTGCTCAACTTGTTCAAGTCCTCTATTTACAGGGCAGACCAGTCGTGAGGTGGCGGTGGCTTTGGATCTACTGGGCTGCC
>VYXD01008410.1:0-110582 GCA_013397195.1 Hylia prasina
TATATTTTATATATATATATATAGTTCCTCGAAGAAGATAAAAGAAAAAAAGATAGGACACCTCCCTTACTTGTTAATAGATTTTGTTTACATTAAAAAAAATTAAAGTAAAAACCAACAGAAAATCAAATTTAGTATAGCATACCTGAGAAGAAAATCTTGGCCAGAAATCTAAATTTTATTGAAAAGGTAATTTTTACCTGACTATTTGGTAAATAATTGATGTAATTAGTATCTCTTTTTCTCTGGGGATAAAGAAGCTTCTGTAGATATTCAGATTTCTGTCATCTCATATGAGTTTTAAAACTGCACAACTGCTTTCCTCCAGAGGAAAAAAAATAAACTGCATTCCCATGGTGCACTAACCAGTAGTTTGGTTTGGTTTGTTTTTTTGTTTTTTTTTTTTTTAATAAACTAGTGAAATTACAGATAAGCAGTGAAATAGTTGTCACGGCTTAAGAACTGAGAAATCTGACTTCACCTCTGTGCTTTATTCTGACTTCAGTCTCTTTCTTCAAAATAGTCTTTTCTTTTTAAGGTAGGTTTAGTTTTCAAACTTTGCCAAAGGGGTTAGAGTGTTCAAAGTCACTGATAACAACCACCCTACTTGCCTCCATTAAGGGTTGGTAAAGCTTTTGGAAACAGTTGAGGTGGCACATGTATAGCAGAATGTCTAAAGGACTCTGAAACTCTTACTCTGAACAATTTGAATTCATATACTTGAATAACACTTGCCAAAATTCATCTAAGACAAAAGAAAGTTGGGGTCCCAGGGCAAGATATGTACATGCCTGTTGTGGTGAGCAACACACTCATTTGATAATATTGGAGGCTTGTAAGGCTAATATTTGATAATATTAGGAAGTTCTTGTTATGTCTTTTGGCTTATAATATTGCTGCCATATTTTAAAAATGCTCCAACAAATAAATGAGAAAACAAAACATGGCTCCTTTTTATTTCAATGTTTTTATAAGGTGTCCAAAACAGTGATATTACAAAAATAATCCTTTTTGCAATTGAGGTCTGCATTTTCACTGTCTGCCTGGACAGAAATCTCTTTAAATAGACTCATTGAAAGTTCAGGACCTTAAATTGAAAATTCCTTTGAATGAAGAGCATAAGATTGTTTCTTGATTAAGTCAGAGAATATAGATTGCATTAATACTGCTCTCTGTGAATGCTGACAGCAGAAAAAAAAAATTCAGTGCTATTTGGTGACTCAGTCCTATTCTGAAAACAAAGTAGTCAGATCAATGACCTGAATAATGAGTATTTCTGGGATATATCCTGAATACTTTGACCCACGTTTTTTTTTTTTTTCCTTGACTTGACTTTGACTTTGTTCCTTCTACATTGGAAATTAGGAAATTATATGTCCTAATGAAAAGTACATTGCTTGAAATTAAGTAGGAAGAGCCCAAAATTTGAACTGATAGACTATGTTACTATATTATTCACAATATTGGGCATATTAGAATTTTGCGTTATCAAGTGCAGAGCTCAGCAGTTCAGGTGAAATTGCTGTTTCCAAGCTGTGTTAGAGTGTTTACAGCAGACTCATGGCATTATGGGATTGCCAGCATCAAATCACAAATGGGAAGTCCACAACTTTTCCTGAACCTATTCCAGTGCTTCACAGGACTTGTGATAAACTTTCCCTGGTAACTCATGGTTTAGGGTTTCAGCTCCTTCCTAGTGAAGCATCTTTTGTACAATTAGTCAAATCAGGCCTTATGCTATAGGGAGGGTGCTTAAGGAGAAAGAAAAAAAAGTATTTTTTCATTTGTAAATTAATATCTTTAATGGTCAGAGAACTGTTGTTTCAACAACAGTTGAACTGTTGTTTCAACTACAGTAACCTAAGGAAAATAAAAAATCTGAGGAGGAAACCCCACAGTCTGAAGAATGGTGGTGCTAAGGCCCACATATACAATAGTTCTAGCTCCCAGAGAGGGGGGATAATTGTCAGTAGCACAGATTTAAAATAAAAAAATGCACAACCCTTTGTAGATCAGTTTTCATGGCAATTCATGATGCTCCATCTATTTATTGCTTGACTTTACATGGCACTTCTTCCTCTTTAAACTGCTTGCCAAGTTTTGTTTCATCCCTGGCTATTAAAAGCCTATTCCAGGAATAAGAGTGTGGAACAGCTGAGTTCCAGCTCAAGCACCAGCCTCCTTAGGCTTCACAGTTTGAAGGACTTGGCTGTTTTATATGCAATAAGCACTCTGTTAAGTGTTATCAGAGCATGTGTAATGGATTAGGATGCATTAAAAAAACCCAAGCCCCAAACCAAACCAAAACACCAAAACAACTAAAAAACTGGGAAAGTTTTCTGCTTCCTTTAATTCAGCAGTTAGAAGCATATTACTAGGGTAGGGAATAGATTAATTTCTGGTTACTGAGGGTTCAGGATTGCTGCTTATCTCAAAATCCACTGGGATATAGGCCACTGTGGGTGTCACAAACACAGTTCTTAGTCTGTCCCACTTATATTTCTTTAGCTTATATGGAATAATTTGAGATTCATGAGTTGAAAAAAAAAATTCAGGAATGACCATAGGCCTCTAGCTTAGTGATTAGGATGGCTTGCTAGGAATTAGCCATCTTAGTTCCGGCTGTCATGCATATTTCATCATTTTATCCAGGAACTGTAAAAGAAAGACTATGCACTTTTATGTAAAGACATGGGAACTTTTATCTTCCTTCATTTCCTCCCCAGCTATTTACAGCAAACCACAGTCCTTTTTCTCTCTGATCAAATTTGTCTAGAGGTGAATGGCCTACTGATGTGACTAACAGAGAGGAGAATTTCCAGCTCTTTCTTGTGGTACAGCATGAAATAAATCTGAGGCACATCAGTCACTTGAATCATTATCTTTAGTCCTATCAGTTGATAGGTGACTTGAAATTTGTGTGTGTTGATAAACAAAAAATTATATTTAGCTCAAGAAACATTAATTTCTGTGACTGTGCTTGTTATTATGAATCCTTTTTTAAACCTGCTCTCTCTCTCCAGAGATTTTGCATAAGAAATTAGTCTGTGGTTTTCCTGACAACAGCCAATGAACTAAAACTTATGACTAAAGTATCAGTGTAACACTCTTGTAGTGTGGAAGACCTAGTTTCCAGTTGCCTGTTGAATCAGGAACACAAAGTGAAACAAGACACAAGTGAAACCCTACTTTCCCAAGTCCCCTGATAGTAATAGATGTTTTTATCTCTCAATGAAATTCCTCACTTTTACAATGCTTTTAAAATCCAGTCATTTTTTCATAAACATTCTGGCCATTTCATGATACAGAACAGGGATACTTGAGTTTGGCTTAGTATGTAGATCATAGCAGAAATGAGATGTCTGTACATATAAATGCATAACTATATGGAAATAACTATATGGAAATACATAACTATATGAAAAATATTTATATATTTTTGTAACACGAAGTTCATTTAGTATTTTCAGACATGCAATATTTGCTGTAGGGTACTGTTTTCCTGAAGAATCTTTTTTGGCAACATTTTGACTGCCCTTTCTTGTCTTCTTTTGACAGCGTTTCCCATACAGAAGATAGCCTGCTTGACTTACATTATCCTTGAACCCCTTGTTGCCTACTTGACATTAATTTCTGTAACAAAGGCAATATCACAAGTGAAGTTAAAAAATCAAATCTCTGAGAATAGCCTTATCTAGATTGATTCTCTCTTCAGACTGCATACTAAGCAGTCACACAGAGCTTCCAAACTTATAATAGATGATAGAATTCTCCTTTTGATCCCAAAGGAAGAAAGTAGAGCCCTTCTTCTCCTTGCTTCCAGCATTTAATTACAATCTATGTAACTTTCTTATAAGTTTGTCCTTCAATTTGTCTGGTTCTGCTGAATATTTTGATAAATTAAATACTTTGGGCTTCTTTAGAAGCAAAAGGAAGATAAATCTTGTCATTATCTGTCCTGTTTTCTAGAATACACTGAACTGTGTGTCACAGGAAAAACTACAAAGTTCTCTGACATTTTACTGATGCTCAAGTATACACTTCCCATTACTGAAATAGCTGAACATATAATATTTAGCTTTTGTCTTTCCATAGAGTCTTCCATGATACAAGTAAATAAGAATTCTGATGACTTTAGAAAAGAAAACTGAAAAACAGAAAGAGTAATAGGTTTGGTTCAGGAAGCTTACCACTTCAGCAAGGAGCACCCCAAGGGTAATGCAATCTAATTTGAGTTTAGTTATTTAAAAGTTCAGTATTGTGTCTAGACATTGTCTAGGAGGCATGTCCAATGGAGAGGACAAGTCATCATTTCATCTTACACTATTGCTTTATTTCCCACAGGAAGGCCTTTTTTTTTCTTTCTCTTTCCATACTCTGTAGGCAATAGATTCTTAGGCAGTAGATGCCTAATATTTAAATAGCTAAAAAGAAGTAAGTGGAGTACAGTTGTTAATAATTTTGTAATATTTCTTATTATTATTGGGGGGTCATTCTCAGGGTAAAAATGTTTGATATTTGTCTACAGACTGTATTTTGTTAAGATTTGATTGAATGGGAGTCACTGGCACATTTTTATTGTAATTTTATCACCATGGGGCCAATCAAAGAACAATTACAATGATTCATATGACAACAAAACTGAACCAAGGACCTGGAAATGTGATCTTAGTAAAATTTAATTAAAATATTTTTACTGCTATGCTCCTATGAAACTGAAGAGAAAATAAATGTGTTTACATCCACTCATTTATATCTAAAATAAAGCAATAACTGAATGTGATAAGATTTGTAAAAAGATGCAAGAAGGGGTGGTTAGGAAGAAAGGAAAACCCAGGAGTTTATTAAAGCTCTTAAACCTCCAATACAATCCCTGTCTTTAAACACTTAAGCATGAGCTATGTCAGCTTTCTTAGCTCATATATTTATTGATTATACCCACAAAAGGTAAAGAGTGAGTTCATCTTTTTAAAGAAACATTAAAAGATGGCTCCTTACCACACACAAATGCAAGAACCATTGGGCTGAAATGTTGCGGACAACACTGAAAGATGCTTGAATGTGTTTTTAATCCCTGCTTATGTCCCTTATGCCATTATATGCTTTATGTATAATGTTTACATTATTCCTATTCTGTTAGAGATTAAAAATGTGCATCTAAAACATGCTTTGGTGGTACTGATATAATTTTGTCTAACAGAATTGGAAATGAAGGACACAAGTCATAATAGTCCCATCCAAAAAACTGCATAGTGACTTCTCAGAATACCCTTTAGCCTTCTCAAGAAGTTTGTTACTTGGAGCAGAGCTTCAGATCATTACTCTGCTACTAATGGCTTCTGAAACTGATGTTCTTCATGTGTATCTTTGAGTACAGCTTTATTTAAAGTCCATTTTCTTTGTGACTTGTCCTGAAATACTTTAAAAAATATCCATCATGGCTCTCATGGAGAGTGAAAAGCATCAACGATTAAGGCAACTGTACTTGTCTTTGGTATAAGGTTAGTTAAACACCCGTGCAAAATGAAAAGTTACTTTACTGTAATTGCTAAAATATGGCATTGTACAAAATGCTTAATTTCCCATGAAGATTAAGTAACACTAGAACATAAATGGCATTATAGTGTAATTCTTGGCTCTATTATTTAATAAAATACAGCATGCTGTAGAACTTCTGATACATAACTCTGTATTTGTTCTTCATATGAGCTATTCACGGCTCTCTGAGAACAAGCAATGTGGGTATTTTGCAAATCAGGGAATGCAAATGCTTCCAGCAAAGGTGCTGTGAATAATAAAGCTGTGAAATGGAAAAAAAAAAAAATATGGGTTAACTGTTGAACAAACTTGTAGTTGCTGAGAAAAATTATCCCCAATCCAAACTCTGGAGTAATCCAGAGGATTGATTTTCCTTCCACACAGATGTATATGATGTAAGTATGCTTGACTAAGTGTAAAGCTTTTTTGAATGAAGAGGCAATTACATCCAGTATCTCTTCAAGAAAACATTATATTCTTCAAGACTTGGTAGTATTGAAAATGAAAACAGATTACACTGTAAATTGTTTTATCTGGGGGGGAAAAAACCCCCAAACCAACAAAATCAAAACAGCAAACAACAAACCATGAACCCTCTCCCGTCTCCCTGTCCCCTCTCCCAATTGCTATTAAGCGCATAGGTTTCAAAAAATATTTAAGATAAAAAGTGTCATCTGTTGTATACACATCATTGAGTCCTAGTTCGCATCATCATCATTCATCCACATTTAGGTGGATTAGGAAGACAAAATGAGTCCAAAGCCACAGAGATGGATTGGCCACTTACGCTGATTTATTAATAATCCACCAATATTTTGCTAACTCTGGGTGTGCTTGGACAACAGAGAAGGACAGTCTAAAGCAGCTTTTTCACAACATGGGATTTAGTTCTTTAGAATAAACAAGAAAAAATCTATAGAGTGACTCGTCAGTGAATTTGCTGAAATAGCACTTCACTCTTAGCATTGCACAGTGACTTAGGTTGATTCCTTCACATGACCTTTATTTGCTGAATTACTTTTTTCTTTTATCAATAATCATATTCAATTTAATTATCTGTTTGATAGTCCTTCACTAGAACTTTACTCTCACTTTGTGCTAATTTTCCATAAATTACCTCAGAAAAAACCCCAAACCATTCAATAACAAAGAAGAGATTCTGAAAGTGCACTTTTGACATCAGTTGTAGGGGTGTACTTCTTATGGGGCTGTGAGATTAATATTGACTGTGTCAGATATCAGTCCCAAAGTTATCAGGCGCATTCCAGGTCCCTAGAGGACCCTTTGGTCTCTGCACTGAAGCATTATGTTGGACAAAATATGGCATGTCATACTTCTGTCTTCAAGGTTTGATGTCCTACATAATGCCACAGTTACACTGACCTTTTGTCATTTCCAAGCAGAAATATTTAGTATCCTGTAGGAGAAGCAGGCTTCTCAATTTTACACTAATTAGGCTTGACAACTTTGTATTTCCAAGTTGCTTGAATTCTTTTTCCAAGGTAATTCCTTTTGTTTTGCCAGCTATTTGCTATAAACATTTATGTGCTTGTTTATGCTAATTAATATCTCTCATTTCCTTGCTCCATTAAATGAAGGTACAGTAGAATTATTATGGTTGTTAGGAGATTTCCAGAATACTACAAGAAGAAGGAGATGCTGTTGTCCTCATTTATCTAGATTTAGTGCACTTGCATATGTCTGCTGTTTAGTTATTTTCGAATGTAATAAGAATTTATTTTCTCAATTTTAAACATGTGACTTACCCAAGGCACCTAGTTTAAATGAAATATCTGTCTCAAAGCTCTTCTTTTCTCTTCGACAGACCTTGCAATTACTAGAACACATTTATTTGTTAAGGTGCATTACAGACGTGTTTTGTCATGCTTTTTGGGGCATTCATTTTGCATCACAAATACGAATAGTGTTTCTGTCCAGAAAATAGCAACATACTGCAGGGGTAGGTACAGATAGATAGCTATTACAGTGATTACCATTAATTGATAAGAAGAATAATTTCCATGGCATCTTTCAAGTGAGAATTCTTCAAAGTTCTGGAATTTTTGAAACAGTATAAAATTTACTGTGCTAGAAGAAAGCTTTAAAAAACGAATTTTCAACATTTAGGTTGAAGCACTTTTTCTTCTGAAGAAAATTTAGCTTTTAATAGAAGCTACATTATTTGCAAAAAGGATAGTCTGACTTAACACATCCTGTAGCAGATTTGAGATGCATAGTAAAACAATCCTAAATACATGTTCCATGCATAGCAACTGGAGACAAGTTGATGCTTTTGAAATTCTCTAGAGGGAGACCTCCCTGCCTAAGGAAGCCTTAGGGCATCATTAGCACTTCTTATGGCTTATTAAGAGCTTATTTTTAGAAGATGTAGCCAACATTAAAACTATGACCAACTGGCTTCCAATCACATATAGAATCCTCTCAAAAATGTTAGTGTTCAAGTAAAGACCATGATGGAATGTTGAGGTTTATGAGCTTTAGAAGAGCTCAAAAATGTTTCGTAGGATTGTAACATAATGGAAGTTATCGATGATAAAAGATTTTGTACTGTACAAAATAAGAAACAGGACTGGGCCACACATGGAAATTCATAGAAAGAATTACTCTGGAAAACTCTATAATACTTTATTACATCAATTTTTATTTCTTTATTCATGTGAACCTAGTTTCAAATAGCTATGTTAAAATGAAATATATATTTTAAAAAGAGTATTTAAAAAAAATGTCACGTCTTCAAATGTAGAAAAGTCTTAAGGCTGATATGTTAATTTTTGTTTTCCTTTAACAAGGCAGGTCTGCTCAATGATGAAAAAATTATCTACATATCTTTTTAAACACAAGTTTAAGCCTAAATAGTTATAGGAAGATATATATTTTTTCTGAAGCACAAATAGTGCAACATTTATTCAGTTTTTTTCCGCTCTTCATGTTTAACAAGTGTATATGCAGTCTGGTGTTTTTAAACATATACTATATTGTAGGTCTAAAAAATTCTCATTGAAAAGGTCAAATAAATGTTATTTTATGTTTTATTTTATTTTACTTTTTTTTTTAATTAAAATATATTGAAAATGTCTAGGGCAAATGGGATCTGTCCTAGAATTACTACAAGTACTGTCTATAATAGCTAGGTGTAAGATATTTTTTACAAACTTTCTGAAGCTAATTTTGCAATATCTGCTCTTAAAAAACTACATAAGACTAAAGAATAGCCCACACATCTGTCTAAGTTCCAAGTGGTTTTTATTATTGCAGTGATTCTTTGATTTGTTCATCTTTTCTAATTAAAATTTACACCACTGAACACTCTTACTCATTTCTTGCTGCATATGTTTATTTTTTACTAGTATTTGGGTAATTGTTAATTTCTCAATTAACATTACCCAGAATTTTGAAATGCCCAGCTGTGATGAAGATGCTAGTAATAGCAGGTGTAAACCAGTAATTATCAGCAATCATAAAACAAGCAAGCTGAGAAGGAGTTATTAAAAATCATATCCCATGTCCGAAATAAACCAAAATGTAGTGGGCACGCTGTGCTATTTTACCCTTCTTAAACACAGTGAGACTATATAAATACAGGTGCTTGCTTGAAACTTGTAAGTGCCGACAACCTATGTTCTGAAGTAATTTAGAATTCAATTAACATGAGAAGCTGAACAAAACAAATCCCTTAACAAGGCCAGTACATGAAGGCTTACTTTTAAAAACTAGAGGATACAAAAAAGAAAATCCATTTCATGAAGGGGAGAACATTCTGCAGAAGTTGCATCTTGGTTACTGTATCAATGGCAGTTAAAGGAGATGAAAACAGGGAAGGTAAATACAGTAAATAAATATGCTATTTTAAGAGTTGTTTGGTCTCTTGAGCATTATAGTCTGATCGTTGAACCCAGTGGAAGCAAAACCTTATTTTAAAATGAGTTCCCTAGCATTTCACTGCTTACTTCAAGCAGTCAAATGAAAACCAGCATTGCATCATTTACATCAAATTGGTTTCAAATGCAGAAAATTAGGTAGATGGAGAGAGACTTCTCCATCGTTACCAGATGAGGATTTTGTGGCTGTTTTCTGTTTACTGTCATGGAGATTACTCTAATGCAGTAAGATCTCATTTGAGATGAAATATCACAAATGAAGATGAGAATTCTAGTGCCACAAATTGATTAACAAAACGAGCTTTGTCAGGCAGTGTCTCTGTACAGCTGCAGCAGCTGTGGTCCCACCAAATTTCCTACAGCTGTGTGACTTCCTGACACACACTAGCATTTCAGGGGTAAGGCAATGTACCCCAATGTAAGCCTTTTACAAGCAGAACAGTTGTCTCAATTTCATGACCCTGTAACTGCAGAGATTCCTGAGTAGCTCTTGATAGTGGCAATTGACCCAAGCACTGAAAAGTACAGGAATCATAATCAAGGCTGGAAGAGACATTTGAGATCATCTAGTCCCACCATTAAACTAGCAGCATTATCACCATATTCACCATTATCACCATAAATCATATCCCCAGTGACACATCCAGAATCCTCTCAAACACTTCCAGAGGTGATGACTCCATCACCTCCCTGGGCAACTTATTCCAGTGCCTAACCACTCTTTCAGTGATTGTATTTTTTAATATCTAATCTGAACCTCTCAAGGCCATTTCCTCTTGCTCACTTGAGGCATGCAGAAGAAACTCTCACTGCAGCCTCCTTTCAGGTAGTTGTAGAGAGCAATGAGGTTCCATCCAAGTCTCCTCCAGAATAAACAAACCCAGTTTCCCCAGCAGCTCCTTATAGGACATGTTTTCTAGACCCTTCATAAACCTTGTTGGCCTTTTCAGGACTTATTCCAGCACCTTTTAGAGGTCAACGCCCAAAGCTGAACCTAGGATTTGAGGTGAGGCCTCACCAGTGCAGAGTACAGAGGGACAATCAGTGCTTGGCTACCTGGGCACATGCTGGCTCATGTTAAGCTGTGCATCAACCAGCACTCCCAAGTGCCTTTCTGCTGACCAGCTCTCAAGCCATACTTCCTTGAGCCTATGGTGCTGCATGAGGTTTGCTGTGAACCAAGTGCAGGACTCAGCACTTAGCCTGGCTGAACCTCATGCCATTGTCCCCAGCCCATTGTCGGAATCTTTCCAGATCTCTCTGCAGAACCTTCCTACCCTCTAGCAGATCAACACTCCCACCTCATTTTGTGTCATCTGTGAACTGACTGAGGCTGTATTTGAGCTGCTTCTCCAAACCATCAATAGAGATGTTCAACAGGATGGCCAATACTGAGTGCTGGGGAACACCACTGGTGACCAGAAGAAGGCAGTGGCAGGTGGTGATGGTCACAGTTGAAAGAGATACATCAGGATGGGGTGACCAGCTAAACTTGCTAAAGTGTAAAAATCACCAAGTCTCTTGGGAGAGGCTTGACGGCCAGTGCACTTAGGGATGTTCTGGACAAGAGCTTTTCTGTCATAACACACCTTGTGTTACTTTAATCTCTGACTTGAAACATGGTCAAAGTGCCT
This sequence comes from Hylia prasina, assembly GCA_013397195.1. Taxonomy (NCBI): domain Eukaryota; kingdom Metazoa; phylum Chordata; class Aves; order Passeriformes; family Sylviidae; genus Hylia; species Hylia prasina. Next base: position 11,072 of record VYXD01008410.1, read on the forward strand.
AAAAGTAGCTTGAAAAGGAAAATCATAATCAGTTGTTGACCATAAATAAGATATATTAGTTGTCATCACAAGATAACACAGATTTTTTGTGGTGGAGGGATATACATGTACAGATCTTCCTGAAGCACCACATCCAAAATGGCTGAATCATACAAGAATTTATGTATTTATTACTTCTAATAGCTTTTCCAACTGTATATAACCAAGAAATCGGTGATAGCAAATAAAGCATGATTTTCTGTTTTATCAGAGATCTTGAGAGAATCAAAAGTAAACCCCACCTGTATTCATAAATACAATAGAGAATAATAGGTAATTTATATGAATATTCATATATTGAACTCAGAAAAAGGGCATCTTGTTATTCATCACTTTAAAACATGTTTATAGAATACAAATATATTGGTTCTTGGGTTCTTTTCCTAATGCTGATGAAAATGAATAGTACTTGGGGACCAAGTCTGCCTATTAAAGTGATGTGATACATTACCATGCTTGTACAGAAATGAGCACAGATGGCGAGTCTATTATTTCTCTAGCAAGAAATTAGTCATTTTTTTTTTCCCCACGATTCAAATCCAAGCAACACTTGCTTAAGTTAGACTACCTCTGTGGGGATCCTTAAAATATTTTTCCCATTACTTGTACATTAGGAGCTAGAGAAACAGAAAGTGATTAATGCCATATTAAAACTTTAAAATGAATGAAGTCTCTCAAACCAAGAGTCTGAGATTTGTATATTTCCCCCTATCCCCAAATAAAGGGAAATGTATTTTGCATGTAAATGTGAGTCTACAGGGATGAAGTTTTGTGTACCATGTTCAGATTCCCAATAGCCTGTTTAGCTTTGACAGATCATTTCATTTACATTAGAATATTTGAAGATGTTAGATTTACAGACATTTGTTAATTAAACACAATTATGTGGAGTATGAAACAACTTATAAGTAATTTATAATTTTTGTAGGCTAAAGATAGCATTTCAAGCAGACAAAGGGTAGATTAAACAAAAATATGTTGGTTTCATAATCTTACTTTTATGATAAGAATCAATAAAGCAATATTTCATTAGGTTTTGTCAATGCCTTAATCTACACCTGAAGAAAGAAAAAAGGTATTCAATCTGCCTTATGATGTGTCAGAGCATATAATTACAACAAACTTAAATGAGAGTTTTTAATGTCAGTTGGTCAAGGCCAGATCACCTTACAGTGAAAGCAAATTTAATATCGGTTAGCATTTCCAAAACAAGAAAAATGCAAATATATATATTAAGTTGCTTCAATATATTGAGTGTACTCACATTTGGGCATTCACTATACTGTCTCTACCATGTCTTCTTCCTCACACTCTTCCCCTGCTCCAGCATGGAGTCCATCCCTTGGGAATCAGTTGTCCATGAACTTCTCTAATGTGGGTCCTTCTTACAGGCTGCAGTTCTTCACAAACTGCTCCAGGATGGGTCTTTTCCACAGGGTGGAATACATCAGGTGCAGGCTGCTCCAGCGTAGGTCCTTCCAAGGGTCACCTGCCAGCAAACCTGCTCCAGCATAAACTCCTCTCTCCATGGGTCTGCAGGTCTCTCATATTCTCAATTAATATCATCCACCTCTTCTTGCTCAGCAGTTTTTCTCCATTTTAAATCTGTGGTCACAGGAGTACTACAACCATCACTGATGGGCTTGGGCTTGGCCAGCAGTGGGTCTGTCTTGGAGCTGGCTGGCATTGGCTCTGCTGGACATGGGGAAAGCATCTGGCATCTTGTCCGAGAAGCCACTCCTGTAGCCTCCTCTGGGCTTTGCTTTTGCCAAGCAAACAAAATACATTTTGGGCAAAATATTCTTCCAAATCCAATTCCATTTAAATGAATCTTAGTTTTTGAAATTTTCCATATGTGATGGTTACTCACAGTATGTTTCTGGAGGAGAACTCACATCCAGAACCTGGAAGAACAATTTCAAGACTGAAGCCTTGGAATACAAAATTAAAAACTCTCAAATGAGTAAAAAACTTTACAAAGATTGAATAATAGCACATCATTTCAACAGTATAAGGATTTTTTGAGAGAAATATCAACTCCTTGAAGAGTCAAGGTGGGAATGTGGTAAATATCTAGTAAATTTGATGAACCAGAAAACTTTGGAATGTGTAGTGATTATACCGTTATCTTCTGGAGCCTGTAACAGACAGAAATGTCAGGAGAGTGGGATGAAATGTGTCAGTTTTCACAGAGCAGGGTTTGAAGAGTTTTGGGGCAGTCAGTGTATTTGTGAAGGTTTTAGGTGGAAAGGGGTACTGTTCTGTTTGGAAATGTTGTGGAGGATAAGGAAGTCTGCAGGCAGCAGAAAGCAGGGAAAATAACAAATGCATTCTGTAAGCCCTGGACAGGATCATGCCAGCTGCTGGTGAGAAAAAGGTCAGTAGTGAGAAAGAAGGTGGAAAGGTATTAAACAGCTCAGAGGAAATAAGAAAGAGTAATACCAAGGTTGTTACTACCAGTACCTATTGATCCAAATATTTGTTCAATGCAAATAGACTTAAAGATGTGGTGCTATCAAGCACTAGTGAACTACTTGTCACTGTTTCAATGCACATCACCTCTGCTTCAGCTTCTTACCCTTCCCCACTCTCAACTGAAAAAAGGTGAAGAAAAATTTAAAGAATGTTGACTCTGAAGAGGTTGGAGAAATGATTGAAACTCCTAATACCAGGTCCACTCACAAGACAGCATTACTTTCCCAGATACTTTCATGTGAAAGAAGCGAGTCAGTCCTACAGCAAATACCAGCTGTGCAAGACTTCTGATTTCATTGCAGAAATAACTGAAAAAGAAATGATAGTCAGTCTTGAATGAGTCATTGCCAAATAATTCCCAGGTGATTTAAACTAATAAAATTGTAGTCTAGGGAAGTTTCAGCTTCTGCATGATTTATTTCTTCCTGCATGGTTAGAGAAATGAGTATCATTGAATTTTAAAAAAAAAAAGAGAGAAAGGGTATCCTTTTTCACAGTTATGCAGTTCACAGGCAAATGTGCAATAGTTGGGTTTGCAGCATTTGGAAAAAAGGTGTTAATTGAAGAATTGTGAGTGACAGAAAGTGAGAACACAGATTTTGCATGCTGTGAAACAGAACAAGACCACTGGATAGAAAGGATAGACATAACCTTCAAGATTTTTTTAATAGTGTTACGGTGTGAAGAGAAATTTTGGTGTTGCATTAAACTAGTATCTTGAGTTGAACCAGTTGTTTTTCTGGTCACTGCAGCATTGTTCAGCTGGAATTATTTCCTTATTTATTTATATATTTTGTTTTATACAAAACAAAACTGCCAAATAATTTTTGAATGTTTTTATGTTTAATTTTAATTTTCTCATACTTAGAATTACCAGAAGATTTGTTGACCCAGCCCAAATTGCTGCATTAAACAGTGGCCCAAGACTAGAAGGCAGACTGCAGACTTTGTACACACCCCTATATAAAGCTTTTCCCCATCACTTCAAGCTGGCAAATGGCTCCATTGCTACAAGACAGCACAAAAAGCTCTTTGCTGTAAATCAAAATAACACCATTTCAAGAATATGAGCCATTCATTTATTCAGTGTGTACACTTCCTTGGGAATATACTAAATCTCATTTAGGGTGATATTTGAGTAAAGATCAAGGACAAAATATTGTTGTTATGTGGCAACCTTGTTTTACTGAACTGCATTAATTTTTCAGCATATATGCAAGCTTTTCTGCAGAGCTAAGGGGACCTGTAATGTTTTTCATAAAAGAAATTCTGCAAAATTTGAATACGCTGTGTTGTCTGCACTTATATGTGGATCTAACAGGCAGGAATTAGACATTCCTTTATTCTGATAAGACTATTTCCTTTCTTTTTCTTACAGCAGAACAGCTGGCAAAATACTTTTGAGACAGAGACATATAGAGCTATCCTCTTGTAGAGTACACTGAAAAAATATAGCATTTGGAGAGTATTTGCATAATGTACAATATCTGTGGTGAGAAGGTAGATATTCAGTTTTTCTTGCATAACTCGAGTATTACATATAATATAGTAAGTTGAATGAAGAATTGCTTCTTAATAAGCTACAGAATCCCACTTGGTTAGTTTATTTACTATATTTTGAATTTTGATGTATTATAAACAATGTTCTACTTACTCAAGCAATTCTTTCTTGAATCAGCTTACATCTGTTTTTTACTTCTTTTTATATATCTATATACCAAGTACATTTTGGCCTACTCTTACTTATATAATTTATGTAATGCTAAATAATTTATGCACAGTGTGGCTGTTTTCTTTCAATAAATATTCTGTCTGTGCGTGCACTCACAAAAACAGGTTTATTTCTGAACATACAGCATGAATGGAATCTGGAGTTTGTTTTAAAAACCTGAAATGTCACACATTTAGGCAATCATCATGTTGCTGTATTTAGCAAAATCAAAATGGAGCACAATCTTTTTGCACACACAAAAGACATGCTCAGGGCTGAGTGTTCCATGCTACAAAATGTAAATAACTTTCCTTATTAAAGTTTGAAGTAAACGTAAAGTGCTAATAAATAACAGAACTTTGTGGAATGTAGTAATTATATTTTGTTGTGTTTCTTTTTGTGAAAAATATGTGCACAAAATTAATGCATCTCATTAAATAGGTATGCTGGTGCTATGAGAGATAATAAAAACTAGAAGATGACTCTTGGAGAGTAGAGTAAGTTACTAAACCATTTTTATGTGTGTTTCTGTATTAAACTAGCTATACTCACCATGTGGTTGGCAGTGGAATCAAAGCTCAGTCTGCAAATCCAGAAGTACAAGTGAAGGGAACAGATCCTGTAATAAGCCAAATTATTGACAAGCTGAAACACGTTATTCAGGTAAGATGCTTTTTCCTATGGATACAGTATAGTCCTAACTACCACTCTAGTAATGAAAGCATTAATTTATTGCACCATGAAGGTTAATTCAAGTTTCTGCTGAGTGCACATCCACAGCAAAACACTAGTTGCTCTCTGTCTCACTTCAGTTATTAAAAATGATTTAGTTAAAAGGCTTGCATATGGTAGATAAGTGTAGGAAGTGGGGCTCTGGCAGCTGGGCCATCTGTACTTGCAGGTACCACAGCTCGGCATTGCACTGAGCATACAAAGCAAAAACAGTATCATTTAGGGATGTTAGCTGGGTGAATGTGTTTAAATAACAATAAAGCATAATTTCCCTCTTTCCTCTTCACTAAATTTAGGTTCTTTCTTAACTTATATTGCTGAGAGGTTTTTTGTTTAGATGCCAGGTAGAAAAACTAGGAAGTTTGAATTAAAATCACATGCCTGCCAAACGAGTTGGTGTTTGTTACCTGATGTACATATCTGTGAGTTACTAAATTTAAGGCTTACAAGGAAGTCAATTCCAATATGGTTCTACACAATCATAATATTGTAGCAAGTTTACAGAATTGTGGTTACATGCCACAATTATATGCACAGATAGCCAGAACTAGAAGACAAAAACACCATTCTGTTGAAGGCAACAGTTATTTTGCTAACAGCTCTGTATTTCAGTTTAAAAGTACAAATTTTCACTCTGATCAGAAGGCTCAGTGACCAGAAAGGTTCTGCAGGTATTTTTTGTCTGTGACCCATTTAACCCAGTATCCTCTCCTCTGCACTGGTAAAAGGAGAGGCTACTTAGGGAGACCATGAAGCTTCTTACTTTATTGTCTCCCTCCTCTACCCCATTCCCCAAACAAGAGAATTAGAGATATTAAATGTCTTCTCCTTGTCTAGTGCATTTAGATCCATCTAAGGAGTTGCTTTAATTCTGTTTTTACATTTTCTTGACAGCTTTTAAATACAGTGTCCCACATGGTTTCTGGAGTTGAAATATTACTGATAGCATCACGGTAAACCCTCTTGGTTCTTACATCTCTAATTGTAAACAATAACTCTTCTCTGACAACAAAACAAAGAATGATGGAATAGAAAAAAGAAAAAAAGCCAGAAGAATTTTATTTCCATCAGTAGTGTTTTTTGGGAGAAGTGGCATTAGTTTTGAGGTTCAAAGGCAATAATTATTCTTTCCTTCTTAAAAAAAATATCTTTTTTATCCCTCCAGCTTCAGCATCATGCTTTTGTCTCTATTCTTTATTAAAATGGCATTTACAATGGTGGGAAAATCAATGCAATTTTCCCTGCAAGAGATGCCATGATTTAATTAATAACTACAAAATACTATACAAAGATAAACTTTGCAAATATTACTTGGTGAGTTCCAAGGTCTTTCATCTATCAGGAATGCTTTCTTCCTTTTATATTAAAACTGTCTGTATGGTTTATTGTGTTGGTTTCCTCTAGAGACTTGAAGTTGTGTTGTTTTCTCCTTGAGTGAGTACCTAAAAGGGTGGAATAGAATATTTCCATTAGAAAGTATTTCATTTTGAGAGCTTACTTGCCCTTGTCCCTAAAGACTTGAGTGGATCTTGGGGAAAAGGACATATAATTTCCATACTGAAATGCTTACTATCCTCCAAGTATATTTCCTTTCTGTGGGATAGTTTCTTTCCTTGTAGCTCTGAGTATGAAAATAGGGTCAAGGGATAAAGAGAGCATCAAAATCCTCAGAGACCTGACATATAACTGCTCTTCCTGAAAGAGGGATCCAACACCCAGGGGAAAAAAAGGGGCAGAAGAAGCTGCAAAAAAAGCTTTCTTCTTCACCATTTACTCCTTGGAAAAGGAAGATGAGGTGTGTAAATTAGAGGTTCAAATACAAAAGATCACCTTTTTGTCCTGTGTGATATGAAAAAAGATGAATCACATATTAAGCTTACAGTGGGCAGAAAATAAGGGGAGCTTAATGGATTGTGGTGATGCCCCAGAGACAGAGTCACACTTAAACCTAATACATTATCCAAGCTGTATTACTAAACTTCAAAATTTTAAATAGCTAACTTAGTAGGAACAAAATATTGGTCAAATTTTTCAAAACTAATAATGCCTGAAATTTACAAAACTATGTGCTTTAATCATTAGGGTGAAAATAGCAAAAGGGCAGATATTTTTGAGATCCCTTTCTGCTCATATTTAAAGTTAACTTAGGAAAACAGATCAAGACCATTATGCCCTGCATACATAAAAGGACAGATTTCTCAGCATCTCCTCTATTTGTTCCTGTTGGATGTACAAAGGCATAAAAATCCCAAGCAATTAGCTTTAAAATATGTAAATATGCAATGTTTAAACTCTGTTTTCCAAGTTCTCTCCTGTTAAAAACTTTAAACCCCTGAAATCAACCCCTGCTGCATAAGTGACAGTATCTCTTTTCAGCAGGCTGTGATTTCTGGGCAGTTCTCCTTTGTGAGAGACTCACAGTAATCCTCCCTTTTCTATAAACAGTGGATTTACCAAAAAATCAATAGAAATTTTTGATTCTGTTGGACCCCAACAGCTGTAATCTGTGCCCTGGACTCTGCAGGCTCGTATTCACAACAAAAAAGTGCAATTAGAGGAACTGATACCAGCTCTGCTGAACCAGTCAGTGCTGAATATGGCTTGAAAAAGTCACCTTCTTCTGTTAAACTCCTTACTTGTACAGACTGGTATTTTGGAGACTTTTAAATGATGGACTCTTTTTCATTCATTTATCTTCACGGCAGGCAAATTACGGGTTCAGTGCATATCATTTTATGTACTGCAAACTGCAACTATCACTGTAATAGTTAATCAAGATAAGCAAAGTCAGTTTTATATAGCATAAATAGAATTGGGAATTATTTTCCTTTCTTCCCCCATAATTTAAAACCACGATTAATTCATCATTCCTACAAGTACAAATACTAAGGTTATGAAGTAAGTGTGATATTTTGGAGCTGTGATTACAGGCAATTGGACCTTGGTCTTTCCAGTGTGTTTCTTCTTTCAGAAGATGATCTTAAAAAGATGCTGCTTTTGAAAGTAGTAGACATTACTTTTAGCTTGTATTTACAGGTTAAATAAAGTCTTCCTCATTTTAGGAAATCTTGCCATAGCAGAAGATACTCTTATGTCTGACTGTCTAAATTACGCAGACCAAATTTCCCCCTGGAGATCTCCAGAGGCACCTACCATTAGTGCTTGTACTGGGAATTTAAATGCTGCTATCAGGATAAATTATTTCCAATTTCTAGGTGCAGCAAAAGGCATGTCTGAACTTATTTGGAAAAGACCCCCATCTTGCATTGCTATACCACTAGAGTGCTAGCTGTTACGCATAAAATAATATTTACCTTCTCCACAAAGGGCTACAAACTGTCCCTAATGGAATTGATACTTACATTCCTTAAGAGAGTAAATGCCAGTACTTCGCATGACATTAAATGCTGGTGACAGTCTAATTTTTCCTTTACTACTTGTCATTATTATTGCGTGGTGAGCACTCTGTTTCACCATGCTGCCATTTGCCCATTTACCTATCTCAGAAAGGTTGCAAAAATAGTGAGATGAGACTTTATTTTGACACTGATTTCACATGCTCACAACTAAATTTTTCATCTGCATTTTCTAAAGCTTTTATCAACCACAGCACAGTCAAGTTAATATGTGTTTTTGTAAGAGCTGTTCAAGTATGGATTGGAAATGGGGATGGAATATATTACCTGAATCCTCACCTGCTCAAAGAACCATGTTTTGAAATTATTCATACACAAGGTGTGGCACTTGCAGTTGTGCCTACTTAGTGTAGTGTTACGATAACCCTAATAGCTAAAACCCCTCTGCCTCTTAAACTAGTGCCCACAGCTGTATAAATGTCACAAATTAGACATTTTGATGACCTTTTAAATGATTGAAATGCAATTCTTTCTCATGGAATAAGGGAATTCTCCAGAGTACAGCATTAGACAGATACATAGTTTGACACACTTTTAGGTAACAGGCTCTTGGAGACCCACTTTCTAAACTTTTCTTTCCCTTTTCTCTTCTTAAATGCTTTTTGTTGATATAGCATAACCTGCAGTTTGTACCTTTCAATAATGGGTAAGTGGGAAGCAAAATTTCAGTGCAGTTTATGCAGCAGCCATTCAGCTTTCACTGGTATTAGAATTGCTTTCAGCGGTATTTGCTCCTAAACTGCCTATTTATTTTTTGTTGCACTAAGAAATACTTCTTCATGAGTTTGTTTTGTATTTCATATTACAAATGCATACAAATGTTAATTTTGCCTTAGATTTTGTTTTTACTGGGGTTTTTTTACTCTTTTTGGTTTCATCCAAAGTTAGAACAAACCTGCAGGTAAAGAATCTCTCAGTATGTTGATTGTGTTATTTTTTTTCCCCAATGATTTGCTGGCACTGCTTCTTTTTATTTATTTATGTCTGGAATTAATACAATGCTACTATCTTTTTGAAATCAAACCGTTTGGACAAATTCTGGTTTTGGCAAGGCATGATAGTAGAGTACTAGTGATGTAGGGATATCAGGATATTCCTACTTGACAAAGAAGTCTATTTCATATTTGTTGTGTGAGCTGTTCCAGTCTTTTATTCCCTCTGTGGAGAGCTGCCTCTGACTGCTGCCTGGTGCCAACAATATGCTAAGTGCTTGATTATTACCACTGCATGTAAAATATTGGCAGAATTCCTGTAAAAATATTAAGCAGCTAGAAATGAGGTGGGAAATTATTTTCTGAGTTTCATGCTCCTCTCTTTTAAAATATACTTCAACTTCCAGCCTCAAAAGTACACAAAAGAGTGCAGGATTTCTGATGCTTTCACTCTTGAGAGTGAAAAGGTTTCCTTCACAATTCTGTGATGATAGTGAAGGTATAAACCCTTTTGTTGCTCACAAATGTGGTCTGTCTGTATTTGTAAGTCAAACACTAACAGTTATATGAATGTTCTGAGATGACTGTATGTCTTGGAAAATTACGTGTAAACTAAAACCTACATATGGTTTACAGGTAAAAGGCAGGAAAAAAAATGTCATTAGGAGGTATGCAGTTAAGCTGATGCATCTCCCACTGCTGGGATGCTTAGGAGGTAAATTGAGAAAAACACTCACCAGCCACATAGTCCTTCTGATCAGTAATTTAATTAAAACACCAGTAATAGTTTCCCTAGCTTATTTTGTTTTCCACTAACTAGATTACCAGAGTTATTAAGGGCTAATAAAAGTCCTGTTCATTTAGAACAAATGATTTTTTGTGAAGTATCTTTTTAAAATAGGATTTATGCTGAAATGAAGAGTGTACATTGCACAGAGCTTTCTGAAATTGTTTGCTGTTCAAATTTGTATGAAACTCTTAATAATGGGCTAATTAAAAAATCCTTAACATTTGATTTTTTGTTATTTTTCTCCTTGCATTTCTTATAAAGCCTTGCACAGTGCACAGTGAGAAAACATATTTGTTGATGCAGCAGGGGGATACCGTCAATTCTTATCCGTTTTGTGAAGAAAACTGTGGCAGAGAAAATAAAACAGCATTTTCTAGCTACTTAGGTGGATAGAGACACTAATTGAAGTATTCATTATTGTGCAGATCCTATCTACAAAAGTCTATTTTGCACCTAAATTGTTTGCTGTTATAGCTGGTAAAAATTGCTTGTGTTAGGTTTTTTAGCAAAACAGGACCATTGTTCTACCTTCTCATTTTTAAGTACGATACTAAGGGAAGGAGAGCTTTGAGATTTTGGAAGAGCCTGGGGTAGCTCCACCTGCTCCTCAGAGATCACCACACTCCATACACTGTTACAATACTTACTTTGGAAATCAATATTCTTATTTCATTAATAATAGATAGAGGAATATTCCCAAACTGACATGCTTGGAAAAACGTGTTAGGTAAAAAAGGGAAGAGAAATGTAGAGGGGTATCAAATAGGGCTTTAAAAGATTTAAGTTAAGCAGGATATCAACTCTCTAGTCAGAAGTGAAAATCAAATAGTGGCTCTGACTTATGAAATCTGACACATATCACAAAGCCTTCCCATAGTTACCTTAATTGCCAGCCTCTTAAGAGCAGAGGCTCAGCAGCTAGATAGAATAATATCACATCAGGATGGAAAGTATCAAAAAAATTTGAGAAACCACTTACTGTTCCTGTTAGTACTAATTAATGACAGATGTAATCTGTCAACATCTCAGTAGCATTAAGAAAATAGTTTGTATTCAAGTGAATACATTAAAAAGGGAAAATAAGAGTGGGATAGTAACTGGAGTTAACAGCAAGTACCACTGAGATGCAAGTGCCATCTTGTAGTGGTCTCCTCAGCACCATGGAAATTCCCATGTGAGTGGTTCCTCTAGGCTGGCATATCAAGGGAATGAACAGGATGGCTGTGCTGTGTGTCCATTTGTGTACTGGTGCTGGCTGAGCACTGTGTCCCACCTTGGTTTGCTGGCTGTGGATCGTGTACAGCGTTCAAATAGCAGCAGTTCTGAAAAAGCTGATGGAAATGCATTGCCTTTTGTCAGTCCAAGGGTCACAGCTGAGGAGACTGCTACTGGGGTGTTGAGGCTTGGGCTAGAAGACCTTTAAAGGTCTCTCCCAAACCAAACTATTCGATGATTCTATTGACTCCATGACTATACTGTACAAACTCATACAGATGGGAAGAGCTGTCATAAATACTATGGACATGAAAAGATGTTGTCAACAATTATAAAACACAAAGGAAACAGGCTTCTCTATCATCAGTGATCATAAGACCATTTCTTAGAATATGTGCAACAGTCATTATGTAAAACTGTGACATCTAAAACAAAACAGGTACTGATAGTATAGAGTTAAAAAATTATTCCTGGGAACTGTAACCAGGATGGGTATGAACAGCGAAGTCTAGGACACAGTGTTAGCATCACTCTAGTCAGCTTATGCTATTGTTTTAACCAAGTCAAGTATAAACCTAGGTCCGGGTGGTAATGGAGATCTGGGTTAAAATTGGGGGGATTGTCTTGATCAAATCAAGTGTGGCCGAAACTAGGCAATGAATCAAGGAAGGGAGTAAGTGTGATTTTGTGATAGTAACCAGGGACAAATAATTAGTAGTTAAGGGGAAATATTGATTGAGGTATTGATTTACGTATTAATTTACATATTGATCTACGCATGGATTTACGTATGTATAATGTAAAACTATAAAAACAACAAGCATTTGTATGTCTGGCGAGCATAGATCTGGGTCTGAGACCCCTATGTTCCCGTGCGTAATAAAAGCACCTGCATATGATTGCCTCTGTGTGATTATATGTTCTCCCAACGCTAACAGTACCACAACACAAAGCAACTAAAAAGGCAGAAGTATTTCAATGGTTAACTGTTAAGGGGAAAAAGTTGCTGGTCACAGATTTTCTGGCCTGAAAAGTCATGCATCCTTTTTGAGCATGTTGAATGTTTCCTATTTGAGACAGGCTATTTCCTTTTGGTCTCAGTCCTGGGAAATCCTCGGAGGCAGTGACCTGTGGAGAGCAATACAGAGCAAGTCATTTGCTGCAAGCATCATTATAATTTGTTCTCCTTGTCAGTTTGTAAAATAAGCAATGTGTTCTGTAGGCACAAGAAATATCAGTCTGGAAAGCAATCTGTTGCTCTGAAATCTTATAAACAGAAATCTCTCGTTATCTATGAGGGCTGTGTATTGCCTAAAGAGCTCATCTGCTCTCTGGAAGTTTTGGAATCTGTGGAAATCAGCAGCAAAGCTGCATTCAACTGCTTTTGAACCCTGTGTGTCTGAAATCAATGTGGATAACACAAACTGTATTTGAAACTATACCATGTAACTTAAGGTCACAAATTTTGCTCATCACAACCCTGGTTTTGTCTTGAGAGAGGCAGTCAGCAAGCAGTTGAAGAATCAGTACAAAAAGTGAAGTATTTAATTTACATGAAGTCTCAGCAAAGCTGTTCAGGACTATGGATTAAAATAAAGTGTCAGAAAAAAGCTGTGCTGTGCATTTTTTTAAAGCAGTTTTTGTTTCAAGAGAGAATACAGAAAAATACAAATATATCCTGGAAGACCATGATTATGTGCTAGGTTTGTGGGTAAATTTCTTAGCTTCTCTCCAATACAGAAATATTACACTGTTCTGTGTTTAACTGACTGATACGTTTAAAAAACAAAAACCAAAAGAAGCCTAACAAATATGCTGATTCTAAATTCCTTCTAAAACAAGCATATAATAAAAAATACATTCACAGAAGAAAACTTATCAAGATATAAAAAATAATAACTTTGATAATGACCTGATTGAATAGATATTTCTATATTTCTTTACAAGACAGGTTAGCTATTACTTTTAAAAAAATATTTTTCAAATTTTGTCTTTAAAAACACAAACCAATCTTAGCATACTTTATTAAACAGATTGTACCGTTTAATTTAATGTGACCATTTCTTTAAATGACTTTTCAAAACCTTACATCTTAAAAGTAATATTATCTTATTTGTTGGCTTAAAATAAGCATACTTATCAGTTCCTTAATGCTGTGTTTTGGCTGTTTTAAAGCTTGTCTGTGATAAGCTTCATCTTTAAGAGCAGGCAGAAGAAAGGTTTGAAGAAGATCTAAACATTCTGCCGCCAAATACCCACCCTAACTTGTTTGCAAAGCTCCATCCTTGTAGGTCTTGCTTTGTAGAGAAAATGGAGACACCTCTTTCTCATTCCTACTCTGGAATTGGTGATAACTGTAGCAAGTGCTGTTCTGGTAGTGGGACATCGGTGGGACACCTCTGCTTCCTCTTTTTCTTGCACTTTTCGTTTTTCTCTCAGTGAGTCATTCAGCTTGTTCTATGGACTTCCTCACTGCACTGATGTAAACAGCTGTAAAATAAAAAAAAACAACCCAAGCAATGAAAAATTAATTGGATCTCTAAAGAGAACCCTAAGCCAATCCTGTATCTGCAGATTCTTAAACAAAATAAACAGACCCCAGTTTTTCATGTATGATAATGTTTTGATTAGAAACTAGTCTTCTTGTAACTTGCTTGTCACTTCAGTTGACCAAAATCATTAAAAGTAATCACTATCCTCATCTAGTTACACTTGACATGTGATTACTGTATAAATCTTCTCACAGGTTCACTGTTCCATGGTCCAGGCTATGAAAATGATGAAAAGAAACTTTGTGAGGACTAAAGGCTTTTGCTGATAGAAGTACTGCAAGCTGTCTTTAGATAAAAGTGTTTTTCTTTATTTTCTGCCTGTTAATAGGATGTATATTTGCAGTGAATACAGAACTGTCCTATCCTTCTTCTACAATCTTTTAAGTGTTATTTTGCCAGGTCAAGTTTCCTCTTGTCAGCTTCTTATTTCTGCTTCCTGACCCTCCCCAGTTCCCCTTTGTCTTTCAAATAATCACATGATTTTCATCTCATTCCATGAAATACTCCTGTGTCATATTCAACATTTCTTTTAACAGGTATCTGACCTTCTGTGTTTCCTGTTGGTACACAGGTCTGGGACAATAACCCAGTTTAAAAGCAAGAATGTTGTTTCCCAGCCAGTCAGGACTATAACTGAAAAAATTAATTTTAAATATCTCAGTTAAGGTCTTGCTGTTAGCTACTGACTAGTCATGTGGGAAAGTAGGAGGGAAATGTATTATGGCCTCTGTGAAAACTTTTGTCTTGACTGTGATGAAAGATAGGGAGGCATTTTAAAGTGCAAAAAATGAATGACTATGGAAAAAACACAGTGATGAGATTGAAAGAGGCTACAAAATTCCAATTCTGTTACCTTGAACTGTAATTTCCTTCTTAATGCAGTTGACTTGCCCTAACTCTGCCTTGCAACAGAACTATTTACTCAGGTCTATGCTAAATTTATCAAGGCACACAGATATGGGCAAACAAAAAACTGCAGCATAATATGTCAATAAATATAACAACATTACTTTTTAGTGAGAATATGCAAACTTCTCTACCAGACCTGTACCACAGTAAGGCTACTGCTTAAAAAGTTATCCATCATTAATTTCTTTATTTCTTCATCCCCTGATTTAACACCCTTGTCATATACAGAAATGTAACAATCTGCTTTCCAAGTAGGTCTCATACAGATTTTGAAGAATCAGGTAACATCATAACCATGGAGCATGGCATTCAATAGTTGCATGAAAGCCCTTTGGGAGGGTTTTTTTTTTTCATTTATTGTAATAATTTAATCCATTTCATCTGGTTTTTTCCACTTTCTGTTTGACTATTGCTCTCCTCTAGCATTTCATTCATTAGAAGTCCTCCTCTAAACCTCTGTACCTCCATGCCACCGTTCAAGATTACATACCTAGTACATATTTTCTCATAGCTGTCAGTTTTTCCGCATTCTTCAGTTTAAGAACCCTTTTACAGCCTATTGAAGCCTTGTTTGAAGTGCCAGCCATCTGGTTCCTTTACAGTTCAGCTGCAATTAGTTCCTCCTGTAACAGCTCTCTTAATTTCTAGTGTCTACCATTCTCAGTTAATCAGATATTTTTTTCCTTGAACTTTTTCTTCAATTTTAGATTAATATTGTTCCTCTACTTCTGTTTTTGGAGCCATGTGGGATTCTAAAAGTATGTCAGTAAATGCTACTATGGAGGGATTGGTCTTCTATTTTCTTCTAGCAGCTTAAATATTGTCTCCAGAGCTTTCTTTGATTGGTTTTGTATAAATCTACATGGTTGTGTGGTTTCATATAAATATACATGTACCCTTAATACTTCTTATCCAAAAATTATTACATATCTTATTTACAGGACTTACGGGGTTCACCACAGCCAAGTAAGGTAGTGATTTCTTTAGTTACTACATGTAGTAAGAGTGCATTTGTTATTGCTTTTATTGCTTATACTGACATTCTATGCAGATCCTTCAAGAAACCACTTGTTTGATTTTCTTTCAGCCCTTTTAAGGAAGCCTAATATGAGGAATGTACTGAGATCAGAGTGTAAAATTAGGATTTAGCTGATGAAGTGTGGATATATCCATTTACATACTTTTTAGAACATACCATAATAATCAAGGAACAAACTTGTCTCCTTTTGCAATCCCAGACCACTGGGTTGGGCAGATTGAAGTGTATTTTTCTGCTAGATAACCATAGTTAATCTCTGCAGGTGTTGCAAATAGACACTTGTATTTTTGGTGTAAGTAAAATTAAATCACATAAAATAGTCAGCTTGATATATCTTGGGGCCTTATATGTGAAGAGGTCAACTCATAAAACATCAGTTTTAAGAAAATTGTTTTCATGCACAGCAGTAAAAAGATGTGCATCTTCCTATCTAGGAGGAAATATCTTCAGTTAGAAATTTTGTGTGACAAGTTTTATCAAGAAGTAATGGTGTATGAAAACATAGCAAGTAATGAAATAGATAGTTTGGGGGAATTTTGAGGAAGCATTTATTTGGAAGTTCTAAAAGAGAAAAAGTATTCATTTTAAATGAAACTTCTAACTGAAAAAAATGTTTTAACATCATATACTTTTCATTCCTTCTTATATCTCTTGTTTAATTCAATTTTTAATTTTTTCCTAAAACGGCTTTTCAACATGAAGGGAAAAGCCCCTTGAAATAAATGATTTAACAAAACCAAAAAATAAGAGAAAGTGTTAATAATTGAAATACAGGAACAAATAAGAAGCTATGAATATTTAAACTTTATTTTTCATTTGATATTTGTATAATAGTCTCTATTAAAATTTTTTCCCCTCAGCCATTCTTTTTTGTTTCCGTATTCAGTTTTAAAAGACTTAATTGAAGATTTTTAATTTTAAGAAGTTAATTAATAGCTAGCATAATGAAACTATACCCTCATTTGCTTATTTCAAGGCAATTTTGCTTAAAATATTTTGGTACTATAGATCAATGAGGAATGTCATCTATGAACCCTGAGATTGTGCTCTTTTCCTCAGTACTTCTGTATTTTACAGGAATGGTGGCTAAGGTTAAGACTTAATTTTATAAAAATCTCTTATTTTTTATGCCGCTCAACTTTTTTCTCTTTTCCCCTTCTCTCTCTCTCTCTCTCTCTCTCTCTCTCTCTCTTTTGTTTGCCAATACATTAAAAATAATAATAAGTTTCAAGCACTACAATGATTATTTTTGAGTCTTGCCTTTATTACTTTCTAAGTTGTGTGACAGTTTCATTATTCAGGCTGTGAAATATGCAAGTTCCTTCAGGATAGGAAAATAGTATATTAGTATTGTTTGTATTTTTAGAAATATAAAAAGTAACATGAATATCTATCATTCCTTTGATATTGAAAGCAAAGTTGTAGCCTGGGCTCAAACCTTGAGTCATTTAAATCTTAAATCCTCTAAACTGATTGCTTTCTCTGCTGGAAAGGGAAAAAGACAACTACAGAGGCACTTCAGGCTTGAGATGTTGTGAATCATACTCTAGAATGTCTCATTTTTTCTATTTTGGCATTCTAGAGCAACCACAGTCCAAACTGAGGTATCTTTGCTAGATATATTTGGCCAAGGATATGGACTTTGCTTCGTTGTGGGCAACACTGAATTCTGTTTGCATTTGTTCATGTAGACCTAAGGCAGCTGTCTTTCAAGAACAGATTGACTGCTTTTCTGCGCCCCAAAAATCCTGTATGATTTTAAAACCTGTTAGAAGCTCCCCAGACATGTAAATTTCATTCAACCCCCCTGATAAGCTAATTCCTTGGGAGTAATTTGAATGACCACAATTAAGTCAGAATATATTTTCATGATACAATATTTTAGCAGAAATGCCAATCTTCAGGATGCCCATCTAACAAACATCTCAGCGCTCTTTCCCTTATTCTTGTTCTCAGAGTTTTCTATAGCTGCTTTGGGGTGTTTTGGAGGATTTCTTTTATCTGTTTGCAGTATAAAATTAGGGATATGAGAACAACTCTGCTAAGGTAATGATTTTGAGTACAACATGTATCTGAATTGTAGAAACTCAAGTTTAAGTATCAAAAAACCCAGAGGAAAAAATAATATAATGAAGTGAGGATCCAAGTCAAAATTAATAAGCAAAAATATAAAGTCCTAGTGAAAATAAGAAACTCCATAGAAAGGTGTTAGGAAGTGCAGGGATTACACTGAATTTCCAGAAGCCATGCTGATTTAAACTCATGGAAAAGAATAAAATAAATAGTAACAAAAATCTTCAGTAAAAAAAGCTTTAAAAAGCCTCTTTGAGAGAACTGAGCTTCTGTTCATCTATTTAGCTGAGAAATATGACAATTATTATGGAATCTGAATAGTGGTTGACGGGAATGAGTTTTTGGAAATAAAATGTAGGTGATCGAGTTCAAGTAAAAATTTTCAAGTCTCAGTTCATGCTTCTATATACTAAAACATGGACCACACAAGCCTGAATCAATTTAGGAGAAAATTAGAAGGAAAGGAGAAAGCAGAAAATGTGCTAAGAGACAACATGTGTTTACAGAGAGCCTGTGACAGAGCAATATAATATCTTGTCAGCAGTATAGTATTGTCAATATAGCATTCAAACATCATGTTTAGAATCTTCTTTGCTTGAAGGAGTATCATAGAAAAATTTCTGTGTCAGTAAGCTGGTTGCTAAAATGTTATGTGAATTAAGTTTGATCTAGTTGGAAGAATAAGGATTATAGAGTTCATAGTTAAGAAATTTAACTTAAAAAGAAAAAAAGTAGGAAGAGAAAAAGTGTCATCACCTATGTTTAAAGAGCCATTATTTAAATGGCTGCAGAAAGATTACTAGAGTAGTTCCTCGGAGGCTGGCATTGAAGCCAGCACTAAATGAGCTTGGCTGAAAAGGTGTTGTTTTACAAATTTGGAAATTACAAGATTTGGCAATCTGAAGAAAAGTCAGATAATATAGAAATGATTGAGGGACAGAACAATGGAAATAGAATGAAATACAAAAGTGTGAAGTGAGAGCTTTTGCTGGACAGGCTGCCCATTACAATTCCATGAGGTTGAAAACTATGCACATTAGCTGGAAGCAAATGAGGACGCCCAACTCTGGTAACTGATCAAAAGATGAATTAGAGCCACCTACATTTCCCAGTAATTTGGATTCAGAGAAGGCTCATTATTTTTTTCACAGTTGTGGGTCCAGAAACACTTTCTTATCACACATTCATCTCCCCAGTTATTTTCTATACAGTATTTAAATATGGTGACATACGCACTCAGGGAAGTTTTGTTTTATAAAAAGCTATTTAAAGTTTATATATTCTTCTTGAATTACAAACTAAATAAAAGTTTCATTTGATATTTTTTCTACAAATTCTCCATGCTAGTTCTGTAGATTTTTATTTTTAAAACTTATTCTATAAAGGCTGAATGATGGTATTAATGTAGTATATTTCAGTGTGAAGGGTGAGCCTTTGGATAAATATATTATCAATTTATTTCATTAATCCAGTTGCACTATGGTATTATATTCAACATTTCCTAAATTATTTTCAAACTCTATATTTAATTTTAGTGTTTCATACTATCACAAGGAAAAGATGGTAGTGAGAATTTATATTTTCAGTTCTTTCTGCTTTTCATAAATTCCTAAATATTTCTAAACCATCTGTAAATATTAAACTGTTCTGTTCTAAAGTTGGATATGATAGCCTGATTCTTGAAAATAAGAGATTAAAAATCTCTTACGTGCTTTTCCAGTATTAGCAGTGTAAAAAAAGTTGAGTATTTTTAGAAAATGAGGATTGTGTTGTTTTGATGAGCTTTTAATGAAACCAAGTAGATAGTGGCTAGGACTTAGAGAAAAAGCAACACTACTTTAAAAATTACAGTAGTAGTATCTTCCACTTTCTATTGAATGCTTCTGAGACATACTAATCATAAATGCATCAGTTGATGAAGTGATTTTATTTCAGAGTTTATTTCCCTGACAGGATCAATAATCCTACTATTAGTAAACTCAGTAGAATGAAATGGCTCAGAGTATTCCCAAACTCCACACACTTCACTAAAATATATTAAAATTTTTATTAACATTGAATAT
The DNA here is from genome assembly GCA_013397195.1 of Hylia prasina. Lineage (NCBI taxonomy): Eukaryota > Metazoa > Chordata > Aves > Passeriformes > Sylviidae > Hylia > Hylia prasina. The sequence goes on from VYXD01008410.1 coordinate 31,018, forward strand.
CTGCTGACTCTTTAATAGTTGTAGATTAATTTTAACCATTTTCTGCTCTATTGATATTTCTATATCTAATTTCACAATTGCATAATTAAAAAAGGTAGAAGTGAAACATACATTGAACTTTCCATAGGAAATAATTGCAATCAAAAATATTTCATGAACATGTTTTGAGATTTCCTTGCTTTTGTTATCCTGATGGCCATGAACATTTTAGACTGTAGAAGTGGTGAAATTTGAGACATGTTTTTTGTAAAATTCTTTAAGTCACTTGAGTCTCTACAAAACAAAAATAATAATAAAAAATCTTGCATTTATGCCATGTCCAGGTAAGACAATACATATTTTTTATCCTAGTTGGATACTGCAAAAAGACTTTTAAATAAAAATCTACTTTTTTTTTCTTTTTTTTTCTTTTTTTTTTTTTTAATTGTAGAAATAAAGTTACTGTCTTAGAGAAAAAGCAACTCCTGAAGTCTTAAGATACTTTCCATCCCTTAATTGTCTGGTTAAGCAGTTTTGAGATAAGAAAAAGTAGAAACAGGCTTTGAAAAAAATGGTTAAATATTTATCACTTGTGTCTGTTTCATTCACATCAGACTTGATCAAAGGTCTTTCTCTCCCCTATTTTAGAAAGTGTAATAATAATGAAAAGGGTTGACTATAGCATCTACTTCCATTATTGGCATATGACATATGGCATTCAGGTATTTTATTTTTCTATGTATTATGATTAATGTAAATATGGATTTATCTTTTTTTTTAAAGAAGCTTGTGTAATGCTACTAATGAATTTACTTTTACAGAAAAATATTTAATTGACAATTCTGAAAGAATAGTTTTGAATTATGAGTTACTCAACATTTGGAAATTATTTCAATTATTATGAATAATATAATAAAAATTAGTATTCTTTGTTTTGATTTATTGTCATTTTTTCCTTAGGCATAGATTTACACAGGTATCTGCATTTATAAGTGACAATTATTCTTGCCAAAAAAATATGGTTTAGTATTTGTATTTTTATGGTTTTTTTCAAACTGCTGACGAAATTTTCATTTAAAAAAATGCTGAAATTTCATTCAGAAATCCCTTTGCCACTGACAGTTACCAAGATAGTGTTTTGGAAAATTAACATAGCATTAACATAAAATGACTTGTTTTGCAGACAGACTATTCTCAAGAAGACCTCTGAATCTAAAAAAAAAAAAAAAAGAGAGAGAAATTAAAAAATTTTTTTTTTTTTTTTTTTGGTAAGTGCTGATTAGCTTGCACATATTGTTACCTCTCTTGGAATAAAAATTACTCAGATGGATCTGTATAATCACATCTCCTTTATCCTATCCTTTCTTAAGAAATATTCCTTTTTATTTCACTTTAATTCAAATCATTATTAGATAATAAAATTAATATAATTATTGGCTTTATCTTTAAAATTTTGACTATAATCCCATTATTTGTGAAAAGACACAACATTTCTTATTTATCACAAGTAACTCTCTACTGATAAGAACAAATTCAGCGTTTCTCTTTAATTTCTGATTTTAACAAAAGTTTGATTTAAAGTGTATTCAGTAAGACAACATAATGTTTGTGTTAGGAAGAAACCATAAAGGAGAGTTTTCTTAATGAGATCTGGAAGATGGGAAATTATGCGTTCCTAATTATTCATGAAATCTGTTTATTGTCTGTCTGTTAAGTTTTGATTTCTTTTGCCATAAATTTTATTTTAAGCTTGGTTCTTTATGTGCCATAAATTAGCTTAAATGTATATGGTGTTTACTGCAAAAAACTTTAACACATCTTTCTCCCTCCCTTGGTTTGTTCGTTATGCTAGGGTACTCTTCAGGATATTAAATCTCCTTGTGTTGTGAATTCTGTCTTACTGTAGTTTGAATTTGTCTTGGGGATTTTGCTATGGATGGTATTAAAATTTAGAAAACAATTACTCCATTAACATGAAGTAAATGAACTGATGGCAATGTTGTTTAGAAAAAAGCCTTTATTTTTCTCCCATGCTATATATTTAAGGTGGACATAGAGGTGCTAGTGAGACAGTATTAGATCAGTGTCCTAGGGTGACTTTATGATGCCTGTATCCCCAATCNGAAAACAACAAAACAACAGCTAAAAATGGGTTCTTACCACAGCCATCCCGAAAACAATGTTGCAATTGCATAGCAATACACACAATCCAAGAGCAACTCAGGCTGATAGCATTGGAGCCTGAAGACAAATTATCGCAGAATCAAGGACTGGCTGAGGGTGGATGGAACCTCTGGGGATCATCTGCTCAAGCAGGGCCACCCAGAGTGAATTGCCGAGGACCCTGTCCAGGCAGTTTTGGAATACCTCTGATATGGAGACTCCACAGCCACTTCAGACAACCCGTGCCAGTGTGCAGTCACCCTCCCAGGAACTAAGTGCTTCCCGATGTTGAGAGGGAACCTCGTGTTTCAGAGCGTGCCCATGGGCTGCCACTGGACACCACTGAAAAGAGCCTGGCTCCCTATTCTTTATAACCTTCAGGTATTGATACACATTTGTGAGATCCCCGAGCCTTCTTTAGGCCAAACAGCCTCAGCTCTTATAGCCTCTTCTTACACAAAGTATAGTCCAGTCACTTAATTACCTTAGTGACCCTTTGCTGGATTTTCTCCAGGATCACCTACCCTGACCTGCTGGCAACACTTGTAAAGCCACCCAAAAGACTACTGGTGGTCTTTGCCACAGAGACACATCACTGGCTCGTGTTCATCTTGGTGTCCACCAGTACCCTCAGGTCCTTTTCTGCCAAACTGTGTGGTCCCCAGCCTTTACATGTGCCTGGAGTTATTCCTCCCCAGATGCAGGATTTTTTTTTTCTTTTTTTCTTTCTTTTTTAAGACTGTAACTTTGATACATACTTTGGACCCATTGCATTGCTGCAAATTCATGGGTTCATACAGGCACGTCTTTGTAACATGTTTCATTTAAATGTATTATTGGAAATTAATCTGTGCACTTGGAAATACATAATATGTACTTGAAGACAAAATGTAACTCACTCAAAATGTATATAAAAAATACTTGGGAAATAGTGAATATAGATACTGTGCCTTCAAAGAAAAAAGTATTTAGATCAATCTTCAACCTGTAAACTCCAAAACTGTTCATAAAAATTACAATTCCAACTCTCCAGTCCATTGCACTCCCAAGTAGAAGAAAACAAAAATGTCCCATTTCCAGTGAACTAGTAATAGAAAATACTGACAAGTGTCCTCCAGAAGTGTTTAGTATAACAGTTGTCTCTGCAACATGCTATCTGACATGAAGAGGCAAAAAAATGCATGGGTAAATGTTTATAGCGCAGTTCTCTCCTAGAAATATCTACATGAAATTAAATTGCTGTCTTAAAAAATCCTTCATAACAGTGACCAGAGAGAGCAGTCTCTCTGTATTAGCAAGAAAAAAAAGTGAAATGAATGGTAGAAAATAAGTAAGAAAGTGAAGCTGTTAACAAAAGACCTTTGAAGGTATTCAGTCTGAAAAATCATTAATTTAATACTTCATGCTCCCAAATTTTCATAAAATGTACATCTATTTCAGTAAAAGAAGAGCATTTGATTCCTGTCACACCATTTTTCTATTATTTTTAGCACTGTTTTTTATGGGTTTTTGATAATATTTCTGAAAGTACTCAAAATGTATTTCTCATTTTACGTAAGTTGTTAATGCGAAACCAAGCAGTGGTGAATACTGAGGGGTACCCAAACTGACCAAGATATTGGCATCAGTAGCAGCTTGCAGAGTAGTCTGCAAGGATAAGGCCATGGTGTTCCCAATAAAACCTATTGAGTACTGCGCAGCATAAAGTCATGGGAAACAGAAGTGAGAGAATATTGAGGGGTGGGAAAAGGAGTGCCTGGCCAAACAGCACTTGCCAGCTTGCCAGCCATACTCTTCAATTTAAAGTTTGGAAGATCCCTTAGACTTTAAAAGACTTTTTCCTCAGTTAAACACACAAATACAGAAAGCATCTTGTTTAAACACAAAACTGCTCTAAACAGGCCATCCATGGAGTCAAATACAAATGGCCATACAAAGTGATGTGCATAATCACTGAAATATCCTATATCATCTGTCTTGTTGTGTGGCTAGAGAAAAAACAGTATGGTGGAACTGTCCTCTGCTTGAAGGTGGCTGATAATAGCAGCCTCTTTTGTCTTGTATATTAGGGAAAAGAAACGAGCATTGTTGATTTTATTTGTGGTTCTGTCCTGTAATAATTCCAGTCCAATGGCATGAAAGTAAATTAGTTTACAGAAATTTTGGCACAAAACTGGCATCTACTCCTGTAGTCCAACATTTCCTCAATAATTATTTTTAGTAAGAGAAAAAGCTGAAAAACTATTTGTTCAGCTCACTATCCAATAACCTCCACTTCAATCACAGCTTTACTTAGCAAGTCTAATAATATTTTGGCCCATGCTGAAATAGTATTTATCTATTGATAAATAGAAAAAAAAAAAAAGAAACTCAAGTCCAGTAGGGAACAACTTTATGTGGTGATTCTTGTCAAACTAGTCCTGTGTACAGTGGAAGTGTTTCACTTGCTGAATGCCTGTCACAAATACCTCAATTCATTTCTTTATTGCCTCCTAAACAATTTTTTTTCACTTGCTGGAAGTTAATTTCTGCAATAGTTCTCTTTTCTGAGCTGCTCTGTCTGAAATGGAAAGCGTGTTCATTTCTGTGTGTTTACTTTATAGCTTCCTGCAGACTTTCTTACATTAGGTTTGATTGTTGCATTTAATTTCAGGAAGGCTTTAATTCTTTAAAGATGGCCTCACTTTTCAGTCACTCCTAGTTACAGACATCTAATCATTCACCTCAGTGCAAACAGTCCATCAGGTTTTTAACAACAGAACAATGACACACAAAAATGGAAATCCATATTATGAAAGAGGCCCTAAATCAACCCTTACTGATTAATTTCCCCTTTATTCACAAAGCCTAACTCATTCTGACTGAATCAATCAAAAAGCTATTACCTTCATACTTGCAAGTGTTACTTTCAAAATCAATGAAAACTGAATTTATTTTTAAGATGCAATATATTAACAAAATAAAAGTTCCCATTTACTTAAGCTAGAGGTTTATCAAAAACTGTTACAGTTGTTAAAATCTTAGGGTTTGACTCAGTATTTTTTTAGCGTTTTTTAATTTTCAACTTTGTCCACATTTTCCAGTTTCATTTACTTCGATAGCTGCATTGCTCTTAATTTTGTGAAAGTATTTTTATTGCTTCTATACATCTAGGCTCTCAGACAGAACTGATATTCAGTGACAGGAACTTCCTAGGAATATGTCAGTGGCTTTGGCTGCAATCACCATAAAATCATGGAGTTCAGTATCCTGAATAAAGTAGGGAAGGACAGTAGCAGCATACAAACTTTGGGGCAGCAACCAAGAGAATTAAGAAAGTTGGCTGATGTCCTTGAAAGGTTGCTCTCTGTCATCTTTGGAACATCTTGGAGATCTGGGCAGGTACAAGGTGACTGGAAGAAAATAAAAGCCTGAAGGCCAACCCAAGGACCTACAGGCTCGTCTTTACCTCATTCCCTGGGAAAATCTTGCAGTTGTCTTACCAGAAGTGAATCATGTCTGACCACCCTACTGTGATAAAATAACCCTACTAAAATTTCAGAAATGGCTTTGTGCAGTTGTACAGACTTTGGGGATTCTTATTTTTGTATACAGACTCTTATATGTATCTGAACCATCTTATGCTAGCGCCTTTCAACTAGCAAACAAGCTGAGATCTTAGACAGTGGAGTTCCTTCCAGCATGCTAAACCCAAGTTTTTTGTTTTCAAATAAACACATTCAACATCCTTGCCTATAATCAGTATAATTCTATTATATTGAATTTTATTATAGATATCATTAAAATATTGATATAATAGGATTATATTTAATTTTTAAAAATTGTAACTATCTGCTTTTATGGTAAGAGTATGGGCAAGGGCAACTATGAATAAACGGTCTTTCTCTTATTCTGATAGAATCACTTGCAGGGAAAGAGAGGTAAATTCTTGAGACCAAAGGAGAAAACTCTTGCAGAAATGGAATTTAAGCTCCTCAGGAAGAGGTTTATTAGTGTTACCCTCTGCTTCCTCCTTAGTACACATCAACATGGTTCTTCTCTTGCTACACAGAACTTGGTCATAGCTGCTGCTTCTATGGTAGGTGTTCAGAAATTAAACTTCTAGATTTGCAACTGTATGTCCCTACTGGTATTAGTCCAGTGAGGATGGCAGCTCTTCTTCCCTATCCAGAATTATACCCCTATCCAGAACCCTATTATACTGAAATTTATTTCACTGAAAGGAAACTATATGTTCCTATGTTCACATTCACATTCATATTCAAGGCAGCAGAAACTCAGGCTGCACTTGACTCACATTTTGAAGATCCTTTAATTTGTGTTTTTAAATAGAAAGCATAGAATTTAGTCAGTCATGCTTATTTTGGAAACTTACCTTTTAAACTCAAACAGTAAGATCCTTCCAATCTTCCTAGAATACTTCCTATCAGATATTCAATTTCATTGCAATTTACTCTTATCAGACTCCAGTTGGCCTTATGGATTCTGAGGCACAAATTAACAGGAAATAATGACTTTAGTAAGACATTATTGCTGTCCTGTTGTTTTCCATGACAAATTCTCAGAAAAAAACCAAGAAGTTGATTTTCCATGTAAATTGCAAGTTAGTGTTTTTTCTGGTAAGTTGAAGTATAAATGATTTATACTTTTTTTTTTTCCTTTTTGCATCTGTTTTGGGGGAGGGGAGTTTTGGTGGGGTCTTTTTTGTTTTGTTTTGTGTAGTGTACTGTCTTAGCACCAATACTGATGTAGGTTTGAAAACTTAGTAATAATTCCCTCTCAAGAAAGCATGCTTTTTTTTTTTTTACACAAATTCTATCGCCTAATTTCTTGTACCTCTAGTTCTTTTGTCTTTCACAGTTTGTTGTCTACTATGACTGCTACATTTTTTCAGTCAGCATTTTCAGCATGAAGAGGATATATAGAAAGTGATGTGATGATGAAATTATAAAGAGAGAACCATGTATGTCACATATTTAAGAAAAACTATGCAAAATCAGCACTGCGTTTGAGAACAATGTTTTTTTCCTCTTTGTGTGCCTGCCTCTTGCTGTGGAAAACTTTTAGTCCAAGGAAAAATAGAGATAGACTGTATAAATTTATTTTAACTCTAGATCTTTTTAAAGGCAGGACCATAGGAGAGATTCTCCTAACAAAAAAAAAACCCTAATCATCTTCTAAGAAAAATAATCTAGTCACTGGTGTTTATTTTATAAAGTAGACAAAATGCTGTCATGTATATTTTCCTTCCATCCCAATGCTGTGCTGATTAACTTTTTAGTTTTTACAATACTAACTAGATCTTGGTATCGTTTAGTAATGCTCCCTTGAGCAGACTGCTCATTTGCATGCAATCCGGTTTTGTCCTTTAAGAAACATTATTCTAATGTTAATAATATGCTATTTTCTTTGATCAATATGATGTCATTTTTTACTGTATATAAACTAGTTTCAAATTTATTTTAGGAGCCAGCAAAGTCTTGGCTTCTTTATTTATTTAAAAAAAAAAAAAAATGTCTTGGACATATAATGGCTTTGGTCCCTCCTGTGAAGAATAGTGTCTGAATGTCTCAGATCCTACAGGATCTATACACATGCTTGTGCAGTAGAATTATGGAATATGCAACAATTAGATGAATTCTTAGATAGTCATAAGTTTCTACCATTGAATTAGCAATAGTAAACTCATTAATTCAGTTTGTAGATATGCGATTTTCGCCAAAGTAAATAATTTAATGTTTTAATTCACTTGGGTTCAAATTTATTTAGACTTGTCATATTTAACAAAAGCAAATCATCAGCCATAAAGGAGCAGTCACGCATGATATTAAACAGCTGAACATGTCAAAATGATCAGGATGTAGTTATGAAGTTTCATTCCGTACATCACTTCTCTACAGTTATTGTTATTGTGTTTGGTTTGTACACACTTAGATAAATTGATGTTGGATGTGGAAGGCAACGTTTACTTAGCTTTTGTCCACTGAGCTAAGCCATTGTTTGGACAACATTCTCAGACACATGGTGTGACTCTTGGGGTGCCCTGTGCAGGGCCAGAAGTTGCACTCAACGATCCTGATGGGTCCCTTCCAACTCAGCATTGTCTTTGATTCTTTGATTTTATGAATAGTTCCCCTCTTTCCTCAAAGGCACAGTGATGTAAAGATCTTTTTTTTCCTGTTGTTATTTATTGATATCTATGTCCAGTAAATAAGGTATTTACAACCAGGGTTTTTGCTTGTCATATTTCTCTGCTGAATTTTCCAACAAATTAGAAGTCTTGCATGGGTTGCACATGCATGTGCAAATCAAATTGAACACTTTGTTCTATGTAGCTATACAGTTGCAAAAAGAATTCAGTTCTAGGTCATTTATTACTAATCCTTTTTGATCTCAGTGCCCTGTTAAAACCTTGACATTTCAGTTTTCATAAGCAAGCAACTATTATTAGTAAGTTACTTCATGAATGGCAAATGACTTCAGTACAGTTCCAAACCATGTATTTTCCTGTCAATACTCTTTGCTGCATGTTGTGCTCTGCCTCATCAGAAGAAAGGAGAACAGCTTATGTATTATTAATAAGCAACTCATTTATAGATAGAAAGTTGGTAATCTTTGAATATTAATTGGAAGAACTCTAAAGGAATGATTATAAAAGAGACACAGAAAGAAGTTTCCTTCCTCTAAGTGTTGAATAGCATATTATTTTTGGACCATAAATAATTTACATGGAGTTACTGCTTAGAACCCAGAATCTTTTATCTTTCAGTCCTTGTTTTAAATCTGATCAGCAAAATGGCATCTATCTTCACATTTCCCCTAGAGCCTGACAGTCATGAAAGCACAGCCATTTTTAGGCAGATGTTTGCTGCTGATAAGATGCATTAAAGCATGGACCATTAGCTGAACTGTTTTGTAAGTCATCAAAGATTCAGATTGTTTAACAAATTGATATCTATGCAGAAAACAAAAGACAGAGAAGGTCTGTGTAATGCTGCAGTAATTCTTATTGACTATCTTTAAGATCAACAAGAAGTGCTATATTGGGCAGAGTATGAATAGAATGACAATGGGGCCTGTTTCAAAACAAGCTTGAAACTGAAAGAAATACATCATTCATTAAAGTAATAGATCCCCTCTCTACATCTCCCAAATATGCTGAAGCAGACTTTTTTTCCTGCCTACTCACATCTATTGCTGCCATATTTAAATGAATTAAAATGTAACTTAAGCTTTGCATAGAAACACATCCTAAAACCATAATGTGATGCTTATGTGTGCATGCTGCATGTAGTTTACAGTTACACAAGCAGAGTGTGCCTAAAGATAAATATTACAAATGGAAAGCTGAATAGTAATAACTAAATAGATGAATGGAAGAGAAACCAAAAAAAAACCCAAAGGAACTGGGAAAGAGTAAAGATGAATAGAAGTGGTTAAAAAATTCACTGAAAGGCAGACAAAAATGTGGCAAAATACAACAATAGGTCTTGGGAGGGGAAAAGGAAATATGAGGATATGTACAGTAAATGCTTAATGGAGAAAGACAAGCAAGAAGAAAAAACATTGAAAAAAATGGAAGACAATCTAAGTCCCAGAAATAAAAAAAAAAAAAAACAAAACAACAAAACCCAAAGAAAGAAAGAGAAGAAACCATCAAAGGAGGGAATTTGGATGAAAAGAGAGACAAGGAAAGCAAGAAAGGAATGGTGTTACTCTGTATGCATATATCTAGTGATGAGAAATTTCCTAGTTCTATGCAGATTATGTATACATATACATGTCATTTCATGGTATCAACTATGACTGTATATAGTTAAAGTTTTTAATGTCCCAGAATCACAGAATGGGTCAGGTCAGAAGGCAGCCTGGTGGATCGTCTGGTCCAACCTCCCTGCTCAAGCAGAGTCATCTCAGATCACATCACATGATTGTGTCCAGACTGTTCTTGAATGTCTTCAGTGAGGGAGACTCCACAATCTCTCTGGACAATCTGTTCCAATACATGGTCACCCACATAGTAAAGAAGTTCCTCTTCATATTCAGGTGGGACTTCCTGTGCATCAGTTTCTGCTCATTGCCTCTTGTTGTCATTGCTCAGCACCACCAAACAGAGCCTGGAAATACCATCTTGACACCCTTCCTTCAGATATAGTTATTGATGAGGTCCCCTCTCAGATGTCTCTTCTCAAGGCTAAATAGGCCCTGCTTGGCCCAGGCTCCCTCAGTCTTTCCTCATAAAAGATATGCTCCATTCCATTGCCTGTTGCAGCCATCTGTATTGCCATCCACTGGACCTCTTCCAGGATTTCCATGTTTCTCTTGTACTAAGGAGCCCAGAACTAGACACAGTGCTTCATATGTGGCCTCACTAGGACAGAGTAGTCCCTTGATCTACTGGCAAAGCTTTTCCTAATGTACCCCAGGACACCGTGGGCCTTCTTGGGCATAAGGACACGCTGCTGGCTCATGGACAGCTTGTTGTCCACCAGGACCTCCAGGTCCTTCTCTGCAGAGCTGCTGTCCAGCAGGTTGGCCCCCAGCTTGTGCTGGTGTATGGGGTTATTCTTCTACACATGCAGGACCTTGCAATTGCCTTTGTTGAATTTCAGATGGTTCTCTTCTGCCCATCTCTGCTGAAGGGCTTCACAGCGCTCTGGGGTATCGACCACTCCTCACAGGCTTGTGTCATCAGAGAACTTGCTGAGAAGGCCTCTGCCCCTTCATCCAAGTGAATGATCAATAAGTTATACAATACTGGACCCAGTATGGAACCTTGAGCGACACCATTTTTGACAGGCCTCCAACTAGATCCTGTGCCACTGATTACTACCCTCTGGGATCTGCCATTCATCCAGTCCACCTCACTGTCCATTCCCCATTTTGGCCACACCTCTTCAGTTAATCAGTAAGGATATTGTGAGAGACAGTGTTGAAAGCCTTGCTGAAGTCAAGATAAATGATACTCACTGCTCTTCCAACATCCATCCATGTAATTTTCTCATCGTAGAAGGCAATTAAGTTGGTTAAGCACAATTTACCTGTAGTGAATCCATGATAGCTCTTCCTGTTCTTCTTTCATCCATGTGGATAGAGATGAGGTTGACTGGCACGTAGTAACCTGGGTCCTCCTTCTTGCCCTTTTTGAAGACTGTCCTCATACAATGTCCTCATGCAATTGCCTGATAGAGCTTATAGATAAATTTGTTCTGCCAAATGTTTTGACAGATCAGGGTATTTTCATGTCCTGACATTTTATATTTGTCAACTTCAGGTATAGTTACAAGTAGTCTCTGTAGGAGTGTAACATTGTAAAAAATGTGACTGGTTAGGAGATTTAAAGAAAAACTTGGAAAAGGATCAAGTGAATCTTTGTGGTTGTAATTTACTGAGGGTATCATGGTAGCCATGCTAAGCTTAGCAATACTCAAATCAAAATTTTCTCTTTCTTCCTCTAAGCTTTGGATTGCAGCCTGTGACTGGTAAATAATATATGTTAGCTCTGGACTTATTCTTGTCTTATCTTTCAATGCTGTATAGTTTTTCTTCCTTGTCTTTTTGCTACTGGAGTCCATTATTGCAGATAAGGGGATAGATGTATTACACTGGTTAAACATTCATTAATGTAGGCAGCATTAATTAAAAACACTTTGAAATTTACTGCTACTTCAGCAGGAATGGAGTGGGACCCCTTATACTAGTGTTATGAAGACTTTATTTAACTTAATGGAAAACATTTTTAAAAATATATACACTTAGCAGGTTGCTTTAACTTAGAGGCAAAAGAAATTAAATCTTCTGAAGAAAAGCTAAGGCAAGTATGAGGAATAAAGTTCTGCTCAGGCTTACAGAATGGTGTTATGTCCTTTCCTTGGTCTTTTCGAATCTGGACTGTCCCCACTGATCCAAATGTGGAAATTTAATTGAAGCTTATGTTACACTTCTCTTCACATACTTTTTACCCTACATACTATGCTAAAGTTTTTTCAAGCTGTCTCCATAAGCTTCCTCAATTTCTTTCCTCAGTTAATTTATTTTTTTACCCTTCACATCATTCCAGTCCATAAAAGTTTATTAGTCACTCCATCCATTTAAAGACATCTGATGTGTTAGCTGATTTTATCTTAGACCCCAGATTCCTCTGAACAAGATTTTCACGGATGTCAAGGCAAAAGTCCTGTTAACCTCTCATAGAAATGCCCATTCTAAATAATTTTGTTAATCAGTGATTAAATGGTTGGGGAAAGTTTCCTATGTGTTTTTAAAAATTCTTACTCTAATTTTTTGCTTGAAAGTAATTTTCAAATTCCAATAAATGGTCTCACTAGACACTAGCTAGTTTTTTATAGGAAGCATCTAAAGGAAGTGCAGAGAGGGACTCTCCATCTAAAATGTCAGTCTTCTGGAAAATTTCAAAATAAAATGAAATAACAGGAGAATCAGATGCAGAGTAGTGTAGTTTTAAATGCAATTAATAAAAACTGTGTTGGAGGACATACTATGTGTGCATACGTATCAACATTAATTTCATTTCTATAGAAAAACCCTTAACCAAACAACACCTCCCCCCCCCCGCCCCAAACCTTATACAAGTTTTAGTATGTTTTCCTACAGATTTCAAGATCAGTGACTGAGTATTTCATTGTGCAGCTGACACAGGCTGTACACTAGAGGCTATATATCAGGAATTAATTGTCACTTTGCAAGCAAATAAGATAACAGTCAGGCTTGCACAAAAATTACACTGTCTCAAAAAAATAAATGATTCCTTGGAAAGCATAAATGAACTGATAATCAGGTAGCTATACATTAGTGGAAAGAAATAAGCTCCTTGAAACATCTCTACACCCTAAGAGAATTTTAATAAGATATTACAAACTTCAGTAACAGAAAACCAAGCACCAAAAGAATGGAATCTGTCAGAGTGATCATCTAGCTGTGTCTAGAGAAAAGCTGTGGAGACTTCTCACAATTTTTCTAGTCCCCTGTTTTAAATACATAATTGCAAAGCAAGTAAGTTGCTTAGTTCTACCAGAACAAGATTATTTTTAAGTTTCCCTTCACTGAAGATTTTATGATTTTATTACTCTGGCATAAACTCAGGAACTTTTCTTACAGTAGATGTGTCAGAAGAAAGATATAAATTTTATGGCAGATAAAGGAAAACTTACTTTGTTTAACATTTGCAATGTCACCATGCAAACTGGCTTAGAAATCAGTATGATTCCATGACTACTGAAACTATTATGGGCCTGATGTAGCCTTACTGAGGCTGGATATGAACCTCTTTCCTGATTTGGTAGAAGCTGTATAACCTTCTACAGAGCTAATTAACTGAAACAATCAAAGCCTTGCCCTCAATGCCAAGTTGGTATCACTTCCCAAAACAAACACATAGGCAGGCATTTAGGGAAGAAAATTGTCTTTGAGCATTTATTTGCAGGGAAAAAAATAAGGAAGGACGGGAGAAAAGCAGAGAAAAGCCAACAAGCCTGCAACATAGAGAAAGTTAGAGAAGAAAAATATTGGACCAAGTGTGGACTGAAAGAGATGTATTGTTTTTTCTTTGTAAATGAACTAGTTTGCATAAAGACTGTTTGACCCCACACAGCCCTAGTGTTTGGGTAACCAAGTAGCCAAAACAACAGTACTGATGGCAACCATAAGATTCAGTTTCTATGGAGACAATGCATAGGTTTGTACCTTGCTAAACAAAAATGAAGAAGGAAATGGAGAATGAATAATTCAAATATGTCCCAGAAAATTTAAAATAAGATTTAAAGTTAGCAGAATGCCTCACAAAAGGAATTAAAGCAAGGTCTCTCTATTTTTCTAGAAGGTGGCAAGAACTCCAGACAAACTCATTCTTCATGCAATTAAAAAAAAAAAAAAAACACAAAACATTTCCACCATCTCTTCCTGTGCCTTTCTTCAGAAGTTGTCCAAATCATAGAGTAATAGAAACATAGAATGGTTTGGTTTAGACCTTAAAGATCATCTATCTCCGGCTCCCCTACTGAGGCCAAGGACACTTTCCACTACAGTAGGTTGCTAGAGTCCATCCAACCTGGTCTTAACCACTTCCAGGGATGATGGACCCAAAAGTTTCTGGGCAACCTGTTCCAGTGCCTCACCCCTCCTACAGTAAAGAATCTCTTCCTAATATCTAATCTAAACCCACTGTCTTTCAGTTTAAAACTACTTCCCCCTGTCCTGTTGCTGCATGCTTGTGTAAATAGTCACTCTCCAAATGAACCCAAGGTTGTTAGAAACAAGTACGTCAGCTACTCCCAGCTGGTGGATTGCTATTTTTATTTAAAGTAAAACCAGTGGCACAGGAAATGAATGTGCCAGTCCACAGTCTTTAATTGCCAGTAATTTAAGAATGGTAATCTATTGCATAAGAATAGATGAAGCCTGGGGGAGAAATTACTCCAATCAGTCCAATCAAAACTTGGCTGGGAGCTTTGTAGTAGGTAACTTACAGTCAGAGATGAAATCCTCATTGGAGCATCAGCTGTAAAATTCTAGTCACTTCAGGACACTCATTGCTTCACCAATGTCAACCTGGAAATCAGGGTATTTCCTGGAATATATATTCTGTGTATTCTGTGTCAGGGGCTCACATAACTAAGAAATCACTGGGAGAACAAATCCTAGAGCTGAAGGTCAACAAGGAAGTTCGTTTTAGGATGAAACATTGAGTCAAACCAAATATATAGGTAAGATTTACTGTTTGAAGCAATTTGTTATCTTCATAGTTGCAAGCAGAAAAACTTGGCCAAACCACACAACTTTTGAGAAAGAGAATATAGAATTTTTGAATAGTTATACTGATAAAAATAAAAACTGATAAAATGAGAATTTTGTGTTCCATGAAGCAAATTTTTAGTGTTGGAGCTGAAAAAACAGACCAAGATATCTTCTCCACATACATGTTTACAATATATGATCTGGATCATAACTTTTAAGTTGCCTAGACAAATGATGATCATTAGAAAATAAATAAAAAAAAAATCTGAGTTGGAAGATCTTGGTCTCTCATGTAACCTGATACTAATGGGGACTTACTGACTGTAGATAGCTATCTCAAAATGGATATACATCTTAAGATAAACAAATAAACAACATTAAGAGTATGGTAAATGTTTTTGTTGCAGAGTGAACCAGCAAGGAATTCAGTGATAAATGAAGAAGATGGAAACTAATGCCTGAGAATGTTACAAATACAGCTCTGATGTCAATACGCAAGAGGGGGATTCAGAAGCCACTTATATTGTGATAAGGAAAAGTAATGCATTTAATTTGTAGAGTAGAGCAAGTAGGCATTAGTCCAAATGCTAAGATAAGCAGTTCACTGAACTGAAAATTCAGTAATTTGGCTGATATTTTAAAGAGAATTTCACAAGAGACAGGATCATTGCAAGTACAAGTTCTGCTCAGTTAGCAGGGCTTAATGACAGTTTCACACTGTAACCCCTTACCCCCCAAAACAGCCAACCCCTACACACACACAAACACACACACACACAAACAAACAAACAAACAAACAAACAAAAAAATTGGAGAAGGGAAGCAAAAGAGAACCTTGGTGCTTACAGAATAACCTCCTTGTATTCATAAACCTAAGAAGCAATAAAAGCAAGGGTTTTTGTGAAGATGTAAAATGTTGCTGACACTGGTTCAAATATGTGTACCGCAGAAAGAAGTGATTAAAGCATCACAAATGTATCATCCATTTTTAGTAATCATAAATAATAATTGATAAAGTTTTACACATACCTTAAGGTGTCTTGGATGCTTTTCCAATAAATTCCATTGTAACAAGGGCACAGTGTACAAATTACCAGTAAATAAATAAATAAATAAATAAATTTAAATATGTGATTATTCATTTATGTGTCTGTACAGCTTGTTAATAAGGTCTTTATGCTAAGCTTCTATTTTCTTCAACACATTCTTAACATAGTCATAATTCTTTTATCTTGGTAATGCTCAGAGCCACAATCTTCCCTAAATAAACATCCAGCAACCTTTTAGAATTAATACTATAGTATGACGGTAACTTCTTAGTATCAGTAGAAAGACATCTATTTAAGATTTAAAAAAACCCCCAGAATTTCTGAATCCTTTGTAAAATCTGCTCCTGCTTTTGTATGATCAAAATGGAAAATAATTAGAAAAACATATTGAGCTCTACTTTTTGGTAATTTGTAGATAAATACAGCCCTTGCATGAAGAAAAATATCATTTTGGACTCACAAGTCCAAATACTTTGATTATTCATTCTAATTCCATTTTGCAACCTAAATTGAGACAAAAAGCTAGCAATTAAAAGACATACAAAAAATAAATTGTCTACTTATTTTGGTTTCATTGTCATAAATAAGTGAAAGACAAATTACATTATTACTGAAAAAATAGTAAGGCTTCTGAAATTAATTTCTAATAATCGAAGTGCTTATTATATTTTTTAATATTAGATATTGCTAAATCTAATAATGAGGAGGTTTTAATGGACATTGGAGAAAGCAAGACTAATTGAGTCCTGTTTTTCTGTTTTTAAATCAATACTCAAAGTACACCTAAAGGTTAGACAGTCAAAGTTATAAAATTTACAATTGAAAATTGCCTTTTTAAAATTCTGTAAATAAAAATCTGCTATCATATTAATTTACACCCATCTCATAGTTATTAACTTACTGAAGCTTCCCAGCTGTAAAAGACTAATGGCTGCCTTATGGGGTGTGTACAATGTAATTCCCAAATATAAATAGTTAAAATCCCATTTATGTCTGTTCCAAATTACACTGCAAATATTTAGTGTAAAACTAGTAGAAACAACTGATTTACTTGATAGAATAAAAATACGTATGTCAGTCATGTCTATAGCTGTGACAACTTAATCACCTATATTTGATATTTCTGCATCACAATTACAATATTAATGTGCTAAAAGAATGCTCAGACTACGTGTGAATAGTGTGAATAGTATCACTGACCTTGATATCTAAGGCTGTATCAAATAGTGTTAGGTGAACAGTTACTATGATACTATGGATTATTGTTTGTGACTGTAATTTGAATAAATGGGTTTTTTTCCTTGCCTCCCAAACCCTAATTTGATGATGGTACTTGATAATGAAAGAGCTTCATTGTGTCCCCAGTTCTTTTGCTCTAGATGATGGGGAGAAGTGTGAGGGGAAGTCTGGGTATGCCATTGCTCAGATCCCACTTTTGACACCAAAATAATGTGATATGCTGAAATAATGTTAGGGTCCAGCTATTAAAAGATGTCTCTGCCCAAATTAAGCTGCCAATGAGACCATTAGTATAGATTTTATTTAAAAATAAATATGAAGTAGAGACAGATAGGAAGAAAGCGGGGAAGAGAAAGAGGATGAGTAAGAGAGAGATATTAAGCAAAAATATCATCATCACATGGTGATGTATGCAGCTTCCTGCTGGCCCTTCTTTACCCTGGTCTGCTCAGTGGTGGAGGGCCCAAGTGTTCTACTTGAGGTGCTGTTCTTATACCACCCAAGTCCCAGGTATCCATGAGGTGTATGTGCTGTTCCCATAACTTGGGATGGCATATGTGTAAGCAGTTGCTTCCTTTTCTCACAGTTTGCCATGGTTGGAATTTCTTTCTGGATAAGTTACCTAGATCTGCTTCATGAAACCTGGCATCTTCCTTTTGTTGCCGTCTGCGCTTTTCTCACAGTCTGAAGAGAGATATTTTGTCTGGTGTGCTAATTCCAAACCTTTCACCTTTGTGTAGGCCTGAAATTAAGGCCTTCCTCTTATACGTCCATGCCTGTTGTGGTGGTTTATCTTATGGGATCTTCCTTCTTTGACAATGAGCTGAGACGTTTTGCCTGCATTCTTTAAGTCCTGACAGCCGTGGAATTCACCTCCCTCACAATTCAAACACTGAAGGGTGAAGCTCAGTTGCTCAAAGACACACTTCTCCCAAGCATCTTAGCCCATCTCAGGCACCTGCATGTGGCTGGCAAATATGGCATGGGACCCACAGGTGTCATAGGAGCAACAGCTGGAGGCCCTGCAGGATAGACTTTGCTGTCTCAGACGACACTAAATCAATTCCTGCGGTCAAGTGAATTGAGCCTCTTGTCAGCACACCAATAGTGTCTAGAGAACCAGCAGATCAGATGTCAGTGTCTGGTTTTAGAGTGACACAAATAGCTGTGTAGACTCTATTGACTGTATTTAATGGATCTTCACTGACTGTGATGATAGTTTAGATTCCTATCTTAGAGATAAATACATGCCTGTGGCACGTACATTTTTAGCTACATCAGAATCTTTGCATAAGTGAATTTTCTCATGTAGAAAGTGGAGTCAGAAAGAATATTGCTTTAGCCATGGAGCACATTAGTTTCTCATGTCAGTCTTCATCTTTTGCTCCATGCTGCAGCACAAGTAGGGCTTCTGGAATGTAAAATCGTTTTGTTTAAATTAAGCATCTTGAAAAACTGTCATTTGTGAATGGTTCTGTGGCAAGAAGCTGGAAGATGTGGGTCACATATTTCCTTCTATTCCCTCCTTCCTTTTACTTTCCCTAGGAAACACAAAGAAATTTGCTGTGTATTAACTTGCAGCTAAGTTTTTTTTATTTGGGTTTTTGTCTGTTTTTAAAATGATGTAGTAGCCTAAGCAATAATATATCCAACTACCACTCCCAAAGAGAACTGAGTTAAATTAATCTTTAGAAGCTGCAAAAAGGTGAGTTATTAGGCCATTAGCCTTAAAACCTATGTCTTTATATATTACTGCTACAAATAATCTGTGAGTGAAAATGAATTGCAGTGTTTTCACTAGCTAAGGTTGTTTTATTCATTGCTAGTAGTAGAAAACTCCTAAACTATGCACTGACATGAATTGGTTTTAGTACTATTAAAGAAACTAAAAGTTCAGGTCTGTGTCTCACTTTTATGTTAAAAAAATAAAAATAAGTATAAAAAAGATGTGCATATAATTATTTCTTGTAGGTAGGCCGCACCCACAGAAACTGTGTCCATGCCTTTGCAAGCAGTACTCCTGGAAAATGTTTAGCAGTCTGAGATTAAAATAAGTGCAGGCAGGTTTATTGCCATCCTTGAAAGGTTGAACAAAAGTGTGTACAGTAGAGACAGGAAACACTATTTTTCCTTTAAATGTGTCCTTGAGGAGACCAATACTACAGCACAGACCTGAAGTCAATGTTTTAAAGGAGTGTGGAAACATACAGAAGATACAGAGAAAGTTATTATGTTTAGAAAAGATAACTCTCAGTCAGAATCTGCTATTTAAGCATGTTTAGCCTGGTATTTAAAGCAAAAAAATATGGAGAATGGTCTGGGAATTATTTTCCTTGTTTATAACAATTTTTAGAAGGAAAACCTGGAAATTCAGCTTTAATGTGAAATTTATGAAAAAAAAATGATGAGAGAAAGCAGTTAGATATGTTTGAGGAAGAAATAATTTTTACTAATAAAGGTGGTTGACCAGTGCAATAATATGAAGATTAACCCTCCATACTGTGAGATCAGGGAGTCTAAATGACTTTTTGCATTATATGCTTTGGGCACACCATGGTGAGTTTATTCCAAGCTCAAGTGGATGATTCTTAAAAGCCTGGTTAAATCAATTTTTTGTTTTAACTGCAAAGCTATGGATTTGGATGCCATAACTATTGGTTGTTAAAACTTTAGAAATGTATTGTGAAATAACTCATCAAAGAGATATGTTGCATCTCTGTTTTACTGGACTTTCCTTTCCTTGCACTTCAGTTCTCTCAGCAGTGTTGGCTCATTATAAAAGAACCATCATTATCCTATTGCTAAATCCTTTTGATTTCTCAATTTTTAACAGGTATTTTGAGGTCTGTGGTTCTTGAGTTGGAACTTTTGAAATGAAGTTCAGTAACTAAAAAGGCAGGATCTCCTGATAGGTTAATCTAAAAGCTTCAGCAGTGGGAATCAAAAAGAGAGCTGTCTGAATTTGTTCAGTGTTATTTTCTTCCCAAAATATTTTTACAATTTTTTGTCATACTTAATGTAAAATATAAACCACTCCTCCCTATACCACCTCACCCTCCACCCTGTGAAAGCCTATCACAGCACTTTCCAAAACACTGACAGGACTTCTGAAAAATTTTTAACAATTCTTCTTCTGGCAATTTCAAAGTCCAGTATTCCTCTGTCTATAGTTACCATAATATGTAAACTTTTACTTTTCCTGTATTACCTTTTGTACTTTCAAGTAATATTTGCAAAACTAACTAGTATTCCTCCCCCTCTTACTTCATAGCTATTGTATTTGTAATCACTCACCTATTTTGTTTAGCAGTGAAAAAAAAAGGAAAAATGTCCTCTCAACCATCATTTTTGACAAATCCCACTTTACTAACATTCCCTTCTTTCTGGCATCACGGTTTTGTCATACACTCAGTTTCTCTCTTATGTACATGAGCTTGCACTTAATGCTCAGATAAGTGGGCTACATTTGAGTGTGATTCAAGACTACTGGCCTCCCAAATCCTCCTTGTTTGTCTATAAAATGCACAAAAACCGTGGTTTGAAAAATGCGTGGGAAAAAAAAAAGTTGAAAAAATATAAAAAGAGTTAGATACTAATAAAAATACTTCAAGTTTCAAAAATAATTTAAAGTAGGTGTAGCTCTGTTTGCCCCCAGGGGCACTGAGAACATGAAAACATAAATTTTAGAAATGGCTATGGAAAATCCAAGGAGCCAGCAACTTATAAGACACCACCTGTGTATTCAGCAAGCATGAAAGATTCAATTTGATCAGATCAAAAAGCACAATGTGGATGACACATAAGGTATGCCCTTGGGAGTTCATTCTGTTTGACTACAAGGGAATGGTTTTTCATTAAGGTTTTTCATATCCACAGCTAACTGCACACAACAAAAACAATAACTGTGTTCTGACACAGAGTTAGAAGTTTCATGTTGTTGAACTTCTCAGATCAAACCATTTCATTTTCCTAATGGTTGTCCTGCTTTTTTGAAAAAAAAAATGAAGGAAAAAGGTAAATAAAAGGGAAAATCTGTATGTATGATATCTGTCACCCATTCAAAGACTTCATGAAGACAACTTTTTGCAATTTCTCATTTATTCAGCATATCAACTGAATGGTTATAATATAACAAAACTTTAAAGGAGTTTGCAACAATAAAGTATTCTTTTTTGTTTCCTGGGGTATGCTACTTTTTTATTTCTGTGTTTGTTTTTCAAAAGGAAGCAATTTTCTTAGGGAAAAAAAAAAAAGGAAGAAAAAATTCCTAAAGAAATCTTTATTTTTCTATCACAGCTATCAGTTATAGAACCATAGATTTTTTTAGGTTAGAAAAGACCTTTAAGATCACTGTGTCCAACTGTTAACGCGCACTGCCAAGTCCACCACCTAAACCACGTCCCTAAGGGCCACATCTACATATCTTTTAAATACATCCAGAGACAGTAACTCAATTGCTTCCCTGAGCAGGCTGTTCCAGTGCTTGGCCTCCCTTTCCACAAAGAAATTATTTTTAATATCAAATCTAAACCTCCCCTGACCCAACTTGAGGTGATTTTTCTTGTTCTATTGCTTGTTACCTGAGAGGAGGGACTGACCCCACCTCAGTACGAACTCCTGACAGGTAGTTGTAGAAGGTGATGAGGTCCCACCTGGACTTTAATTTCTCCAGGCTGAAAAAGTCCAGTTCCCTCAGCCACAGTATCACCAGTGAGTACAGGGGGATGATCATTGACCTGGTCCTCCTGGCCACAGTATTGCTGATACAGGTCAGGATGCCATTGGCTTTCTTGGCCACCTGGGCACTCACTGTTTCTTGTTCAGTGTCTGTTGACCAGCACCCCCAAGTCCTCTTCTGCTGGAAGCTTTTCAACCACTCTTCCACCAGCCTGTAGCACTTCATGAGGTTGTGGCCCAGCTGCCAGACCCAGCACTTGACCCTGTTGAACTTCATAACATTGCCTTCAGCCCATAGATCCAGCCTGTCCTGAACCTTCTACAGAGCCTTCCTGTTCTCTAGCAGATCAACTTGGTGGCATCTGCAAACTGACTGAAGGTGCTTTCAATCCCAGATGGTTGGTAAAGCTAATTAACAGGGCTGTCCCCAGTACTGAGCCCTGAAGAATACCACTTGTGACTGCTAACTGGTTGTAATTCCATTCACCATCACTCCAGTTTCTTCAGGAGAATTCTGTGGGAAATGGTGTCACATGTTTTACTAAAGTCCAGAAATACAATATCCACAGCCTTTTCCTCATCCACTGAGTGGGTCATCGTGTCATAAAAGGGACCAGGTTATTCAAGTAAGGCCTGCCTTTCGTAAATCCGCACTGTCTGAGTTTATCAAAGGTTCAATAGTTGGACTTAATATCTTCAAACCGTAATGATTCTATATTTTATATTTAGACCCTTAGGACTGTGTGTGCCTAAATGGTGCAGCAGGTCACTGATAATTTTACCTTGGATTATGGAGTCTCCATTCTGCTCTCATCTCTGTTTTCCAGGTCAGAGGGCTGGGTATCCAGAGAGCAGTTGGTCTTAGTATTAAAGACTGAAGCAAAAAAGGCAAATAGTACCTCATCCTATTCCTCCTTTGTCACTGTCCCCCCCCACATTTGACAAAGGCTATGGATTGTCCTTAGCCCTCCCTTTGTTGCTAATGTATTTATAGAAATATTTTTTTCATTGTCTTTTAGGTCTATAGCCATAATAAGCCCTAGTGGGACTAAGGTTACTTTTGACATAGAAAGAGAAAGGACAGTTTCATGTTTCATTTTGCCATGCATAAAATCTTCCAAGTTTTCATTACTTAATCAAATGTAGTTTACAGTTAACTAGCTAAAACAGAAGCCCAAAAGAATGGAATCTGTGGTACTAATAGGTTAAATTCTCAAGGCAATTGATATTCTTAGAGCTAGAGCATTTATCAAAAACTAAAACTATACCTCTTTTTTTTCTTCTTTATTATTTTTGTCATGGTTGACTTTACCTAATTTCTTTGTTCTTTTATTGATCCACAGCTTTGAGTTTCCTCTGGGCATCATGGAGTAAAAGCATGCCAAAAGAGTCAAACTAAAAGGAAAACACCATTTTCTTTTGATATTACTACATTTATTTTATATATTCTTGCTGTCTTAACTATGCATATAGTTAGCTTAATTGTGTGGTTTCAGGCTGCAGTACATAAACACAGAGGGATCATAAATTATTAAAATCAATGCATCTCAATACTCTATACAAGCAATAAATTTTTGTTTATTTTTTATTAAAAATGTGAAATGACTGGAAAACAGTTAAATTTCTTATGCTGTACAGCAGATTTAATGGAAATAGTCTTGTTGATTTCACTAAGACCTAGACCAAACCCAATGGGAATATATGAACATAAAGAGTGTGTTTGTGTAATATGCATTATGAACCTAATAGAAACTTTTATTGTATATTATACCATCTGTCAGGTCTTATTTATCCTTGCATGTATTACAGGGAAATTATTCCCCTCCATATTAAAAGCATGGGGAAATTTTAGTTGTAAAATAAGTAGGATTTTTTAAAATACATCAAACCAGAATACCACAGTGCTTTATTCTAAATTACAGTGATTTTGTAACCATCCCTTGGTGATCCAGCACAAAATACATATCTGAATTTTTCCCTTCTTATTCAATATGTTGCAATATGAAAATAAAAGTAAACACAGTAATTGCTTTTGACTGACGTGCTTTCATTTTTATATATTATTTGATAGGCTCACTTGTGGCATATGAGTCAAGCACACCTTAGAGGAGGTTTAAGCTTTCCAGTATCTAAAAGGGACCTACACGAAATCTGGAGAGGGACCTGGAGATGGACCTTTTACAAAAACAAGCTGGAATTGATTTAAATCAAGAGGGCAGGTTTAGGTTGGATATTAGGAAGAAATTCTTTACTGTAAGAGTGGTGAGGCACTCAAACAGGTTACTCAAAGAACCTGTGGATGCCCCATCTCTGGAGGTTTTCAAGGCCAAGCTGGATGAGGCCCTGAGCAACCCAAAATGTTCTATGATTCTATGATATTCTGTGGTTCTATGATTATGACATGCAGATGAGCTGTACCACAAAACTCAGTATGGCCATCCCAGGTCAGACTGGAAGATCTGTGAAATCCCATGTTCCCATCTCCAGTATTACCTAAAACAAATGCCTAGAGGAGAACATTTTCTTAATACATTCAGTGGGATGGTCATTTTTACATATTCAGTGCCCTTTAGATTCCATTAACTGGTCATGTTTTCCTGCTAAATCCATGTAGCATTCACAGCATTATGTATCAATTAGTTTTACAATTCTGTCCCTATTTCCACAAAGTACCCCTTTTGCTTGTTATGAAACTAGCTTCTGTTGACCTTATTTGATGTTTTTGTTTCTTGCTTTTGAAAAGATGAAGAATAATCTGCTTCAATCCACCGCCAGTCATTTTTTGAATCTCTACAGTATCATCTTGCCTGACATTGTATATTTTCTTTATTGAAAATGCCTTCTTAATCAATTGGTCATAGTATACAAAAATCTTTGCTTACTTCTCATCAAATATTTTTTGTTGTTTTGGTGGTTTTCTTTTGTTTTCAGATAAGAATGAGCCAAAATACACACAGGTCTAAATGTGAGTGTGACTTCTGAATTTTGATGTAGTGAACAATATTCTCCAAGACTCTTTGTGGTTTTTCTTTTTTATAGATTCTTAATAATTTCTAGGATTTGGTATGTATTTCTGCAGTATTCTATTTATTGGTTTGGTATTTTGGTGGATATAGCTGTCATATGCCCAATGTCCTTAACTGACCATGATCCTGTCAAACACTTTTGTCCCACACATTGTTAGAATTCTTTTTCTTCCACAATATGAAACAATTTATATTTTTTTGCATTGAATTCCATGAGTTATTTTATTGGCAACCGCTCATAAGATACTTGTCACAGCAGAGCCTTGACTTTATTACTCTGAGTAACTTTATAACATGAACAATCCTTCATCTTTCGCTCCCATGCTCTTTTCAAGGCATGTATCCATAAAGACATTGAAAAACATAACCATAACTTGGGTTGGCAGGGTTCTCCAGAGGTCAATTCATTCAGCTGCCTTCTCACAGCAGGTTTCATTAGACCTGATAGCTCAGAGTAACAGCTACTAGAGTCTTGAGTGCTTACAAGGACAGAGATACCACCATCTCTCCATGCAATCTGAGACAGTATTTAAAGGTCCTCACAGCAATTTTAATACTTTGTATTTAATAAAAATTTAGTGTGTTTCAACTTCTGTCCATAGCCTCTTGACCTATCTCCAGGCACCTTGAAGAGTCTGGTTTCATTGCCTCTGAATCCTCTGATCAGGTAGCTATAAACAATGAGGTCTTCCCTGGGCCTTACTTTGAGCTGAAGTCTCCCCTGGAGTGTTGTGTAATTCAATTTTCTGTCCACATTGGTGGCCAGAGACACCTTACTACTGAGCCACTGCCACTACATCCATGTCCTTCCAGTTCTGGGGAGTAGAAAACTGGATGCAGCAGACTAGGTGTAGTTCTACAAGTGCCAAATAAATGTGAAGTATTATTTTACTACTCTACACATTAAAATTAACTGGATTTGTACTCTGATAAGGTTGCTCTTGAAGATTAGCAAGTTCTTTTTGCTTTCTGGGACAGTTTCTCCAATGATTCTACCAAACAGGCTCCTGAAGGGGCTGCAAGCTTCTCTTTTGATGTCCATGTTTGTAATTTTTTAACTGTTTTGTCTTGCTCATTCCTCTCAGGAACTTAAATTCCACAGTCTCATGGTTCAAACAGCCAAGGTTGCTCTTTTATCTTGATCACTTGGATCAAGTTTCCCTTGTTTGTGGTTACCAGGCCCTGCAAAAAATCCGCTCATTCAGTTCATTGGTTTCCTGCACCAAAAGCTTCCTGGATTGCTTCCATCCAGTAATATTGTCCTTCTATCAGATAGTATGGTTGTTAAAAGTCATCCATGAGTATCAAGGACTGTGAGGCCTTATCCAGTTATCTGCACTAGGCAACTTTGACCATTCCCACACATCCTGGATCCCAGGGAGAAGATGAGCACCTCCCTCTCCACTTTCTCTCCTCAACAAGTTGTAGAGAGCAATGAGGTAACCCTCACTTCTTTCTCTCCAAACTAGGCAAGCCTGGAGCTGTCTTCATGAGACATGTCTTCCAGCCCTTTCAGCAGCTTTGCTGCTCTAGTCTGGACACATCCAAGGACCTGAGCATCCTTCTTAAACTGTGGGGCCCAGAACTATGCATGGTACTCCAGATGGGGCTGCACCAAAGTTGAACAGAGAGTCATAACCACCTCTTCTGACTGTCTGGTTGAGCTGTGTTTAGGTTGAACCTGGGATGAGGCTAAAACACCCTTTCTGGCTGTTTCATTCTTGGCTGGAGATCCAGCCCATGCCTGCTCAGTTACATTTCTTCTTCAAAGACAGTCTCGTGGTCACAAAAGCCAGAGCTGTGCTTGTGACATGACAGCATAGTTGCATGCTGACCAGGGAGTTTAGGCCTTCTCTATTTAAGCCTTTCCTGCCTTGGTGAGAAGTTTAAGGAGAACAACACCTCGGCCCACATCTTTCCACCCCAGAGCTCTGTAGATGCTCTCAATATGCTCCAGGTTACTGCTGGCAGTATGATAGGTGCCTGTGGTAAGGAAGAGGTAACTTTCCACAGGCTGAGAAGCCTTGCAGAGGGACTGCATGGAGCTTCACTAATCCTGGCCCTAACCAAAAATTCTCCCACGTCATGGGATCCAGTTAGAATATTGGTGCCTCTATCACCTGTGCAGGAGGGAGCCACAGTAACTATTCCTCACCTTTCCTTCATGCAGACATGATCTATGATTTTGCAGAAAACACACTGCCTTTTCCTATAGCAAAAATACCACAATTCAGAAAGAGACCTCGAAATACCCACATAAATTATATGTAAGAGGTTAAAATGAGAGGACTTTGCCTTTTTTAAGGTGTCTGACATGTAACTAAAGCTTGTGATTATTTTTAATTGATTTTTTCAGCAATATTCTTCAGTAATAGAAGTGATCTATAATATACTAGCATTAACAAACTATAACATAGTTACTAATTGAACACAGCATAAACACATCAAATAAGGAAAAGAACAGATGATAACCTACCATAAAAGACCTGGAGAAACAGGTTCTAGAAACAGTTGTAGTTCTATTTCTTCTATCCAAGTAATATAGTCTCTCTAATATAGAGCAGTTGTTCTGGCATAGACAGAAATGTATCTCTTGTTGACATTTTAAAGACTGTAAGAACAAAGGAAAAAGAAAGTCAGAAAAGTGGCAGAAAACTCAGTGATGAACAGGTAGAACATTGTACTCTGTAATTTGATTCTCTTCCTAATACTCATGTATTTGCTGTAATGGAAACATTTATAGCAACCCCATTTTAAATGACCAAGTAAGTATTAATAAAGAAGCACATCAAAACAATATTTAGATGCTAGGACTCTACAAAGCTTGAGTTAAATCAGTTTGAGATAATTTGTAGTTGTCCAATGCCCTAATAGCAGTCATGTTTTATTAACTAAGCTCTATTATTGGCTATATATAAGAGGAGAGAACTCAAAATGAGTCCTAATTTCCTTTCTTTTGTATTTTTATGGGAATTAAGATGCATGATATAAAACTTCTATTCATGGTGAGTAGATAAATTGCATTATGTGGGCTATGTGGTGGCTTTACGTATGAGTAAGATCAAAAGAAAAGAGGAATGGAAAAGTGAATGATTAGGATGGAATTAATAATTTATATGCATATAACAAACAATAATATATTCTTTACCATTAAATAAATTTGCATTTGAAACAAGAAAATTATGGTTAGTTTTAACTAACTTAAATGGCAGACTCAGAAACGACTGCTGTACAACTCCTCCCTTGAGTGTGTTAATCAGTAAGAAATAAGAATAATGCTTGTTCTAACTTAATACATATTTGTGTTTGTATGTTAATGTATGGAGAATGAGCTTCACGTGTAAAGTATATAGGTACCTTCCCTTCCACCCCAAATGCTTAAACCTGATCATTAGGTTTAAGCATTCTTAGAAGAAATGTGCATTTAAAGCCACAAGATGAAAATGAATATGTCTCAATGTTTTCCAGTGTTTTGGAGGAATTCATTTAAATTGTGGATTTAGGATAAAAAAAATGGGCCATATACTCTCTTTCATACAAGCAGTCATTCTGTGCTGCTAATTTGCTCTGAACGAAAGTAATATTTTCTTTTGAAAATAAAATGCTTAACCAAAATCCAACTAAGGGCTTTGGGTTAGAATTCATCAGTAGGAAAACAGTGTCTTCTGGGAGACTCAGTGAATATGACTTTGTTCAAAGACAGAGCTGAAGATGAGCAACAGGCCATAGTGAGTGAGACAGAGGTTTTTAGCAGAAGAAACATTGTTCTTTGGTGTTGAAAGTATAGAACAGAAATCCTGTTTTACAGAGATGTCTACTTGGTCATTTCATGGATGCTTATTTTAATTTTAACAGATGATTATAATAGCAGTAAGAAACTGAATTATATGAAGGTGGCAGCCTTAATTCTGTTTGATTGTGCAACTGTAACATTTATAGTTTATGTAAGGTTTATAATACATAATTTTATATACAATACCAACTCTAAGAACAGGTAGAATACCTGACTGCTAGCTCCAGAGAGGAGTCAGGTAGTACAAATGCAGATTCCTGTATGTGGAATATTTATTTAACTTTGCAATCTCGTTATGGAGACAATTCCTGAATTATCAAGAATGATGAATTGAACTATTTTAGTATTTTTCCAGAGAGTCTGAAAATTTTCCAGAATAAAGAGAAAAAGTATTATGTCCTGCATCAAAAATAACCAAAAAATGCCTTTGCTTATAAAATTGCAACTTCAGGTTCATTGTGCTGCAAATACGATAGAAAACACAAGCTTTACTTGGAAGTGTGGACATAAATTATGTGGCAGTCCAGAGCTGGCTGTCATTTTCTAGTGGAACTTTTTCAAATGAAAAACTATTTTTTCCAAAATGAACTTCTCAGGCTTGAGATTTTGGTTTTGTCCTTTTTTTTTTTTTTTTTTTTTAATGTTAAAATGTCAATTAATGTAGACAGTTTTTAGTCTATAGAAAGCCAGAGAAAGCATTTGGGGTCCATAGTAATAGAATACAAGACTCTCCAAGTCAGTGTATTTTGTACTGTAGAATAATATGCTGCATACTGATGGAGGTGCCCTTGGTAAGAGTGTATTGTGTCTGAGATATTAGACCATTGGAATTCAATCCTTATTCCTTCCACAGATTAATTTTCTTTTAAATTGGCCTCATCTCACTAATAAAAAAAATTATTGTTTTAATGTGCTGAGACTATCCATTACAAGTATAACATTTATTACAGAATATTAAGTGGATTTAAATATAATTAGCTAAAAGTGAATTTGATAATTAAGATAAGCTTAAATTCAAGTTACATTTTACAAGTAGATTGATTTCAGCACTAGAAAACAACCCATTTTCAAGGGTTTTTACATAATTTTATACTAACATCACACTAGACTGCAAAACTCTCTATTTTGTCTCTTTGCTTAGTGAAACCATTTGAGTTCCTTCAGAATTGAATATGATCCAAAAAATGTAATGGAATAATATTTACGTGCTAATAAAGTCACAGTATCATAACAGTCATGTCATGCAGAGACATCATCATTGTCTATCAAGGCGTGTTCAGCATTGCATGTTCATAAACACCAACTAAAGTGCACTAAGCTGTAATAAAGCATGCTTGGTTAAAATACTCCCAGTAGAGAATTCAATCAATCAGCTCTTATCTCTTCTGAGAGTAAGTTCTTTCCCAAACAGCATGACTGTGTACACAAAATGTTTTCTGAAGTGGTGGTTGTGAAATGCAGGATGGCTGCTGTAATTGCCTCATTGTTCAGCCTATGTCACAAAATTATGCTCATCATGCACCGCAGGTGCCTCTGTGCATATCGTGTGTGCTTCATTCTTTCCTTTGACATGTGACATTGAGTATATTTCTGTGCTGGCACTCTTGAAGCTGTTCACATAGGGGACTAGCAATGTATTGCATAAAGGCAGACTGATGAAACTTTTATTTTATGCAAAAGTCATGTGAAATATCACAAAACACAATGGCTGGAATCACTGCCAAAATGATAATAGGTGTGTTTGGGCTTAGGGCTAGGTTAGTGATTTTGTGATGCTGTTTCACATCAGTTTGTCCCTCTGATTTTCTCAGAAAAGGAAGGTGTTAGGCAATATCTGGCTGTGCCTTGGGAATTTCTAGTAGCTATGACAGTGTCTGGAGAATTATCATTGGGTGCTGTAAATCTGAAGACTTGTCACTGCTCAGGTTAGTGCTGGAGTGAGCTGCCTGCAGGCTGCCTCAGAATCTATGGGAACGTAAACCTACCTTATACCTATTTATTCCCTCAGCCATGCCAAGTGGAATAAGTCACTAAGTCACTTTTGCTTTTCTGGTCCCTACCATATAATTCTCTGCATCATGGCACAATAGAAACAAGGTTACATGGGGTGCTGCAGATGAGAATGTAGCAAACAAGTAAAGTAAGACTTCCTGTTGTCCCAGTTATTGAGGAGAACCGTCCAGAGGAGGATTATTCAGAGTAGCTTCCTGTGCATATATTTTGGAAGTTCTGGTATTTTGTTCTCAAGGTTTTCCTATGTGTCATTTGTTGAGCACAAGGAAAGACTAGATATTCCTATGGCACATTTTGGATTTAAAATCCCTCCTGCATTCTCACTCTCTAGTGTCATTTGTTCAGGACAGACTCAGCTCAGAGGTAAGCAGACACAGCTGTACAACAGTGGCTGTGCTTAGGACAGGTGACTGGGCACCATGACAGCAAGTGCTTATAAACTGTAAGGTTTTTAACCCCAACTTTTGCCATTAAGGATATATCTGATGCCTTGTCTTACCTTTCTAAGCAAAACCAGAGCAAGATTCTTGTCCACTAAGTTTAGGAGCTCATTTTGCGACATAGAATCCTATATTTTATAGCAAAGCCTTGAAATTAGGTGTACCTACTCCACCGTGGAAAACTGTGTCTCTTCAACCATTTATTTCTACTGATCCAAGTATGTGTAGAGAAGTTGGTTATGTTCCTCAATATTTAGATTACTTAAACTACTGAAATACTATAATATTATCAGTAATTCTTCCTGTGGAAGAGATGTATAAAGAAATATATATCTGATAAAGAAAATATATCTTCTCATGAGTTGCTTTACTAACTTACCAATAATAATTTCTCAACTGCACCCGAAAGTTCTGTCAACACTTCACCTCACTTTTATTTCTGTAACTGCCTCATGCAGTTTTCTTCCATGCACTCTTTGTTTTTCTCTCCAACGCAAGGAGAAAATGAAGGCCCCCTCTTTTATAATCAAGTTGTTTGTGGGTTTGAAGATATAGGCAAAAGTAATCAATAAAACAAATGTGTTTAAATCTCTTTTTTTGCCCTTTTATGACTTGACTCCCTGCTATTTCTCACTTCTACCTGAAATCAATTATACATTTTCTATTGATTTTCTATAACAGGGAAAAGATCTATCTGCCTGTTAACAAAATGTAGCATATTGAAACTCAGTGAGGTGAAAGCATTGGTTAAAGTCATGCTATCAAAAAACCCTCTTTATTTTCCTGTAAGATTTTTTTTTAAGAAAAATAATTTTATTGTCATAGCCATATGCTTGTATAATAGTTTTAACTAATTTTTAATATTTTTTGCATGTTGCTGAATTTAGAAGCAACACTTGGGAAAAAGCTCTTACTGTTCTTATCCAGAGTTTGATTTGATCTCAATGGTGTTAGTTAAGTTTTTCCTGTGGACTTGAAAGGTTTCAGATTTATGGACTTTCCGGAGGTTATTAAGAATCTTCTGAAAACCAGAAGAGCTATATGAAGAGGATGGTTCTTTTAAAATATCAATCTTGATTTCCCTAAATTGAGACAGTCTGAGGTTAACACTCATCGCAAGCCCCAGTGTATCTGAGTCCTCAATCAGGTGAGCCTAAAATCAAATGGCAGTGACATGATTAAGCAGTGTCTAGTTGAAAGGTGTAACTGCCTTACAGAGAAACAAATGAGGTTAAGTTTGCATTATTAAAAAATACTATATTTATTGAAAAGTAAAAAGGGAATAATTAATGGATAAAGTGGTTGAGCACACTGTGCAGTGAATAAAATATTACATTACTTAACATAAATACTGCAGTGCTTAATTGGGCTGATTTTTCACTTTTATCAATAAAGGAACTGGCAAATTAATAGTCTACAATACCACTATTAATTTTTGAACATTTTTTCGCATTCTTTTTTAAAAAAGTTAAAAACACCCTTGAAAACATATAGAGGTTGGTTTTACAAATTCTTTCACATTCTGTCTATTGAAAGTGCACATTCCCTTTTCCAGTAAACAGTACTGGAAAATGTTCCAAGCTGCCAATGAAGATTTGTATGTCCTTCTAGCACAGTGATCTTGCCTATTTACTTAAGGGTAACGAGATTTCCTTTGACAATTTGTATTTGTTATTGCATGACCACCTCTTAGTCTTTTTCCACACCCAATACAATAAAGAAATTGTCCACAAGTATGGATCATTTGCTAAATTTCTCATTTTTATGGATCCATGATGTTTTTTCTCCCCATTATTTTTCTATCAATCTTTTCCCCACACCTCTGCAAAAGAACAAAATGAAACAAAACAAAAAGCCACCAAAGAAACAAACAAAGAAACAAAAAGGGGGGGAAAAAGATTTTTTCATAACAATTTTGAGAAATTACTATGTAGATTTTGTATAATTACAATATTTTTGATACAGAAGTCTGCATCAAACTGTGTAATTTTATTTTTTTCTTTAATAACATTCACAATATGCAAAGGCTGAACTGACATTGCCAAAACTGGCTGTAAATCACCTTTTTACAATAACATCTGTCAAATAAAATCTCCCAAATAGCTCTGCATATAAGACTATGTGGAGAAAAAATAGAATATACTGATACAGTCACTAGTATTTTAATTGTCCTCTTTATAAATCTGGTCTAAAAGAACACTTCAATGAGCCACCTGTCTGTTTCTTCAAAATGTGATACACTTAACAGACGTTGAGCCTTGACCTTGACCTGGATTACTGATGAACACAATACTGTACAGATCAGTCCTTCAAATGTTATTTCAAATTTCACTTTTGTAATGATGCTAATTAATAAAAACCCCACACTCAATGACACCATATAAAATGGCAGCCAGAGGTATAGATGTCGCATAGAAGTTGTCTCCTTTCCTTTTTTGCTTAGCTCTTGCAATAAATAATTGTTTGAGTTTTTTTATTTGTAAAACAAATATCTTGTCAGATAGTGCTGGGAATGCAACTTTAAATTACAAATATGAACAAAATGGTTGAACTCTAAAATAATTCTGTAATAAATGTTAAATCCCAAAATTAACTATATAATAAATATCTTTACCTGCAGAATTATTAATTGTACAGAATACAAACTAATGAAAAATAACTTTAAATGTCCAAAAATCAATTATGGAGCAGCACCTCTCAACTTTTTCTATAACAAATTGAAGAAATGCGAAGCCTTTTTGAGAGTGATAGAACACGTCTTGAAGGTATGAATTGCCACCTGCAGACACATATTTCTTTCATTGTCTACGGACATTGGGAATGAAAGCTGAAAGAGTTAGCATGAATGACAATATGGTTATTCGCTCGTATTGTTTATTTATTTATTTATTTAATTTATTAANGATATCATTCAATGAGTCATGTAATGGGTTCTTGATGGCCCATTAACAGAAACGGCTTCCGGAGGGAGTTATCTATGAGTCATAGGGCAAGGCATTGATGGGCCATTAGCAGAAGATAAGGGAAACACTGCCCCACCTGGTTCCAACACCTCATGAAGATGGTGATAGAATACATCCTTTGAGCACATCTTACATTTTTAACCTAAGACAGGTAATTACAAAAGCAAATAAGACAAGAGATAAGAAACATCAAAGTGATCACCTGACTGGGATCAAAAGGATGTTTTACCATGAGAAAATCTTTTACTTAAATCCTGTGTCAAGTCTGTTGGGGTATTTTTTGAGGTCTTTTTTAAAGCTACTTGCTTGGGAAGTAAAAGCAAGTTGTCTTAGAAGGAGCTTCTGGCTACTGCTGAATGCTGGGTAGGCTTTGAGGTGATGGAATCTAGATCCTGTCTGTCAAAAGCAAGAATTTCTTTATCTCTCATAAAGGTTTAAAGTGAAAAGAGAGAAAGATGGAGGAAAAAAATGAGACGAGAACAAAAAAAATAAGAAACTTGGATAAGGGAAGAAATTAACAGGTTCTCAAAAAAATCAAATTAAAAACTAAGAGACACAGAGTGGCTATGGTTAATATGCATCTCTGTTGCCCTAGAGGCAATTGCAGTTGATTTGAAGCTGGTGCATGATATGGAAAGAACTATTTATAGTCTGAACTATAAAGTCAGACTATTTTCCTTAGTCTGACTTCATGCTACAGAAATGTAGGCATAACAGAGAGATAGGAAAGAGATGAGTACAGAGAAAAATCTCTGACTATGTGAGGCTGAACCTTGAGTTCTGTGTTCATTTTTTGGCCACACACTTCATAAAGGACACTGAGGTTCTGTAGCATGTTCAAAGAAGAGCTGCAAAGCCGGTGAAGGGTCAGAAAACATTCTGTGAGGAGTGGTAGAGGAAGCTGGGGTTGCTTGTCCTGGAGAAAAGGAAGCCCAGAGAGAGGACCTCATTTTGCTCTACAAGTTCCTGTCAGGGGGTTTTAGTCAGGTGGGGGCTGGTCTCTTCTGCCACATCCCAGGTGAAAAGATGAGAGGAAATGGCCTGAAGATTTACCAGTGGAAGTGATGATTTGATACTAGAAATTTTTTTCACTGTGAGAGTCTTAGGCATTGAAATAAGTCGCTCAGGTATGTGGTGTAATCTGGAAATGTTCAAGAGGCATCTGGACGTGGCACTTGGGGATATAGTTAGGAGTTATTACGGTGGTGCTAAGCTGACAGTTCAACTCTATATCTTGAAGATAGCCCCAGGCCATGCTCATGGAAACAAAAAATGAAAATCCAAGAATTGGCACTTTTTTTTTTTGCATTTATGGAATAGATAAGCACTGTGCAGGGCATGTGGAAGGCATTGAATAGCTTGCAGATCTATATGGTAGCTAAGGTATCAAGCCAA
This sequence comes from Hylia prasina, assembly GCA_013397195.1. NCBI lineage: Eukaryota > Metazoa > Chordata > Aves > Passeriformes > Sylviidae > Hylia > Hylia prasina. The sequence goes on from VYXD01008410.1 coordinate 66,508, forward strand.
GGATAATTTCTGGTCCTGGAGAGTTGTAGTCATAGAGGAGTTTAGCAATACTTAGTATGGAAACAGTTTGTAACCACTGAGCTGCAAAAAAGAGATGTGTCTCTACAGGTTCTAAGGAAAATATAGATTGTAGGAGAAGGGAATACAGGTGACCTTGCCCCTGATAAGTAAAATCTGTGTTAATTACCCCATACAGTCTCGCCTCTGATGAGTCACAGCCATATTGAATAAAGATAAGTGTGATAAAAGGGAGTGAGGTAGCTGGTGAGGAAGAATGATGAAGAAGAAGGATCCTGAGATGAGAATTCCTGCTGTGAGGTCAGTCTGGGTCTACAGTTAGACCCTGTTGTTGGAACCTGCATTCACAGTCTAGCTGGGTAAAAGACTGCATTCAGAGCCTGCAAACCAATACATGCAGTCATGGTTTAGCAGGAAATAACCAGCAGTCAGAGGCTGCAAGGGAAATCTCCAGTAGGAGCTTGCTGCAGTCAGAGTCAGGGAATAGTTGGAGTCAGGATGGCTGAGCTGTAAAGATGAATAAACCAGGACCCTTTTTCACGCTGCAATAAGAAGCCTGTGCCTCAGCTCATTTCTGCCCTCTAACACGAGGGCTGCTGCAACAACAGATAAATCAAAGAAGCTAAAAATCTGTGCAAACCAAAAAAAAAATTAGTGAAAATTAGTATGTATTTAAGATAAGTGGGCTTAATATAGAACTACTGAAATTATAAACCTAGTACATCAACTGGAGGAAATTGTTTTTTCCATGTGAGGTTGTGGACAAACCAGAAGAGTGTTAACAAGACTAGACAGATTTATCTTTAAATGTAAATGTTGTTACTCAGTGTTGAATGAGTTGAAGAACTGGACTTATTTTCTGTTTAAGAGTAATATAAAGTTGTGAAAGATGTGCCATTGTGAGATTAATGTTTAACATGTTAGACTGAGAACATGTTTGGAACTCTGTCACTCCATGATGCCTTACTTTTTTCCCCCACAAATTTCTGGGTCAGAATATTGAGGTGTGGGCTGTAGGGGAGGATAATTACACCATGCCACAGCTTAATATATTTCAGTAGACTTGTTGTGCCAGATATTTTATGAAAGACTGTAAAAGTCGTATCTACTTTTTATCTGAAAGAAGTTTGAAGCAGGTTAACAAACAAAATGGGAAATGCACAGGAGAAAGTAAGGAACTTTAAATATATATATTTTTTAATACTACCAACTGCATTTTAGACAAGGCGAAGCACATTAGCAGAGAGGGGAAAAGAGAAAGGCTAGAAATAGCAGTGGGAATAAATCAGAGAGGAAATAGCTTTTAATGTATTTTCTTGTAAATGAAGTCTTAAGTTCTGCCCAGTGATGTCTTTCATTTGGATTGATCTGCTTAGGACAAAATACCCAGTGTCAAATGAGATTTTCTGCTGGCTTCCATCTCATCCTACAATAGGTTGCAAGTTTCATTTTCTTCCTGTGTCATAACTTTCATCTCAATTTGTGTGTCTTGGATACCCTGAGACTTCTTAAATAGTACTTAATTTAGATAGTTGAGCCCAAACCACTCGACTCAACAACACTACTCTTTTATGCCTTTTTAAGTATATTTTATAAAGGAATTTATTCTAACATCAAGAACAAAAGTCATCAAGAACAAAAGTCATCAAGAACATGGACCAGCACATTATATAGAAAGCCTGGTAGAAAAGGACCTGTGGGTCCTGGTGGACACCAAGTTGTATATGAACCAGCAATGTGTCCTTGATGCAAGGATGATATCCAGTGGTATCCTGGGCCATATTAGGATGAATGTTACCAGCAGGTCGAGGGATGTCATTCTTTCCCTGTACTCAGAAGTGAGGCTATCCCTGGAGTCCTGTGTCCTGTTCTGGGCTCCCCAGTGCAAGAGAGACATGCATTTGTAATAGCTGAAGGCTAGTTTACCCAAGATGCTGAAAAATACTCTTTCCTTGAAGTATGCATTTTATTCTTTACACTCTTTCTAGTGTAATTTAGATAAATGTAAAAGTGTTTTAATTCAAAGCAATTAAAATATTATTTATATACATACACACGCATATGTACACACACAGAACAAACTAGCACAGGACTTTTTTCCAGGTCAATATATTTTGCTGAATCCACAAGTTACTTCAACCGTATACATAAATTCCAGCTGTTGGCCCCAGTCATAACAGCACAACTACTGTGCAGACCCACTCTATACATAAAGCTTCTCTGTGATACTTCTGCTCAATCAGTACCACAAGTAGAATCTGCTCACTGTGTTTTCCCTTATCCCATCTTCATCCATAATTCATCTGCTTTTGTCAGGGCCAGTTCTACTAGCTGTTCTAAAGACTGTGAGGAGGATCTCTTTTTTTTCCTGAAGTGAACAGCAAAATCTCTGCAGTTGTGTTGTTTTTTTTTTTTCCCCCCAAAATCTCTGACTTAGATGATAAAGCTGTTAGCAAAGCACTGTGCAAAGTCCTGTAAGAAGTAGTAGTCTAGGTCCCCAAATCAGAGTTGGTAATAGCTTTCTTCCTAATACTGATGGCTATTGCATGCAAAGTAACTCCAGGCAGGAAAGCTTATACATTAACAAGAAAGACTCAGATAGATCCAGGGTGGAATGTTAAGCTATAAATTCATGTAGATGTATAAATTTATTTTGTCTATAAACTTATTTAGATTTATTTTTGGAGGAGCTTGTTCTAATAGGAATTTTGGGGGCAAGGAATGATGAGAAATTATGTCAGTAAATGTATGTGTATCTATCCCAAACACATGCATTGGATCAGAAAGGTAGAGAAAGTTGTGCCGCCCAGAATTTTAATCATTTACCTACCTAGTCAACATGAAAATCAACATCTCTCTTCCAGGTGAGGAAGGGAACACCAAACAGAAAGCAAAGAGAGCTCAATTACTTTATGACTGGGGTATTTTCCCAAAGGTAGAAAATGCTGAGTTTGATTCAAATGCAACAGGCCGTATCAAATGAAGGATTTTGAAAGCAAAGATTCATTTCCTTGTGGTTTGGAAGGGGAATTCTGAGCTGATGCTGCAACTCCTAAATTTTATGTCATTGTACCTTAAGCAAAATTTATATCCTGTGAGTACTTAGGTGCCTTAGAATAAGATCTAGTATATGCAGCATAGAGACTAGAGTGCCTCAAACTACCTAGAGCAGAATATGTACACTGACAGTACTGTGGTTTCAGTCTAGTCTTTCTTACAGCCTAGGGAACCAGATTTATGGGTTTTAAGTCTGCCCTGGAGATAATGCTTATCCTGTCTTTCAAGTCAAGAAAGCAAAATGATCTTTTCCTTCTTAAAAAGACAATTCAGCCTCTCTGGAGGTCTCCTGTGGGGAGATGTAGGCAAAGTTATTTAATCCTCTGGTTTACAAAACACATTGCAACCTGCAAAGATGAAAATGTACATTTAGCCCATCTGCATTTTAATAATATGCATTTCAATAAAACTACTCATCTTTGCATACTCTGGCATGCAAACTCAAGAAGGTGACTATGCTTCTAACAGTCATAAATATTAATCCTTTTGTCTAGAGAAATGCGTATTCCTTTCAGAGCTAGCAGTTAAAAAATAGTTCACATAGTTTCTCTATGTCTTGAGTCCTAGAATTTTTTTTGACTACTTCATGAAAGAGAAAATCCTGGAATGGGAGGGTCTTGAGAACACTCTTTATACCCTGCACAGCTACGTTTGCAACAAGTTGGTGTCATAAGTTCCTGAAAAGTATGTGAACTACCAAAAATTCATGATGCCTTAGCATTTATTTTTTTTTTTAGACTCTTCTACAGTAACTGACAAGCAGTGTGAGAAGTAAGATCCCTAAACAAAAGTAAATGCACATATGCCTGACCAGAAAATGAATGATGATGGATGTCCGTACATGGCTGTAACTATAACTGATATATGCTATGACTGGCAATAAGAATTTCACTTTTCTGATATAAACCAGTTAACTTACTGATATTTCACAAGAATGAACATTGTACTATGAGCAATAGTTTTTCATAAATCTTGTCTGTGTTCTGCTAAGTAGCCAGTGGATAACTTCCAGCCATCTGGCTGGCATCTCAGCTCCCATGAAGGCACAATTCATCATGACTAGGCAAGAATAACTACTCAAGAATTAAAGTATTAAATATTTTGTATATTGCAGAGGGGGGGACATTTGGGAACTTTTAAGAAAGCAAATAACCTTCTGTGAACAAAAAGATTCTTTGGTATCAAAGAAACTTACCAAGCCTTTCTGTTTTCCTTTGTATTTTTGGAAACACACTGACGTTCTTCAAATGGATACTTTTTTCCAAGATCATAATTATGGAAGGGTTAATTACATAAAGAGTATAAAAGATGGTCTGCAGTATTCTCACTATGTACTAGGCTTAGATATTAAAGTAATGTGAGTCTTCTGATTTTATTAAAGTGGTCTAGTATTTTAAAACTACCTGATGGGAGGGGGTTGGAGCTTAGCCTAGTGCAGTGGGATATGTAATTTGCAGATAACATCAAGAATATTCTTAAAAAAATAAAATGCGTTCAGTCTTGCTATTAATTTGGTTTGTTGAAACCACTATCAGAATTATTGACTTGAAATACAGTGAAGGAGCATTGCCCTTCAGTATTGCAGTTGCTAAGGGAAGTGTTCCTTTGTATTAATACAAGGTAAAGAAAAGGGTGTGTTTTGCTTTCTCAATTGGTGTGTTTTGATTTTTGTATACCTTTTTCTATGTCATCTATGTAATAAAAAAGATTCATTTTTGCTAGCAGATCTAATACTAGCACTAAGAAATGCTTTCCCAGTGCATTTTAATCCTAAATTCTGACCCCCCGCCCAAAAAAAAAAAAAAACCAAAAACCCAAACCAAAAAAAAACCCCACACTTCCAGAAATTGAATGTTTTATTAGTAAAAAAGACCAAAAAGAAGACTGCCTTGAGGGTTCTGTTTCTAGGCGCTGCAAGAAACTAAGCCTGGCAACAGCAGGGGTGGGAGGCTGGAATAAAAGATATGCCATCATTAAGGCAAAGACAATTTTTGGCCAGTCAGAAGTGTTGCAATTCTCGCTCTCTTTGTACTACAGTCAGTACAGTCCTCATTCTTCCAATGCATAGGCATAGAAATGAACAATTTGGACTGTATTTGTTTCTGCTCTGATTCAATGGAAGGTGCTTCAGTGAGACGGTGTTTAGTCTGATTATCTGTGTTAGGAAACTGTTCAGCAGTAGAACATGTCTTGATTGCAATCTGTTGTTTTGGGGTTTTGTTTGTTTTTTTCATATAAATATCTGGATTAACACTTTAGCTGCTTTATTGCCTGTTTATTCAAAGAATGACAAGTAGCTGAGGTTAGAAAGAATCACTGGAATCATCTAAGCTGACAGGCCTGCTCAAAGGAGAGCCAACTAGAACAGGTTGCCCAGAACTTTGTTCAGTTGGATTTAAAATATCTGCAAGGATGGGTACTTTAAACCTTTCTGGGCAACCTCCTTCAGCCTTTGATCACTGTCACTATTAAATGTTTTTTTCCTATACTTAGATGAAAGTTACTGAATTTCACTTTGTGCTTTTTGCCCCTCATCTGTCACTGGGTAGTACCAAGAAATGTCTGACATCTTTTTTACTCATCCCCATTAGGTATTTGCATACTTTGATAAGATACCAACAAGGCTGAGAAAAATATGCTTTTAACATAGTAAGAATTTTTCTGTGCTTTCAAGGCGATATAGATTGCTGAGGTAAAAAAAATTTTATAAGCTCATCTGGGCAACATATTTGATCACTTTATCAAAATCTCATGAAAAAATAATTTAAGAAATACAGATGATACAAGTTAAAATTAAATTTTTATAATATTTTCAATATAACACATTAAGATTTTTTAAAAATAAAACTACTCCATCTTTTTGAAGTTTAAAAAAATAAATTTTTGTTTTTTTCTGAAATGAGTTGCTGCTCTTCATTACAGTTTTTAGAATTCTGAACATAGACTAAATTACTAAATTCTCTCTACTCCATTAAAGACAAAATATGCAAAAAGTATTAGAATATGAATCCCTTTTTGCTTTATTAGAGAGAAATCATACTGTGATACTCACATTCCTGTAAATGAAAAGAAAAAGACAAAGTTAACCAAAATTTGGGTTTTCATATACCAGTATAGAAGTTGCAAGTGCAGGAGATTTATATTCATTAGTACAACTGTGAGGGTTTGTTTGGGTTTTTTGGTGGGTTTTTTGGGGTTTGAGGGTTTTGGGTTTTGGTTCCAGTTATTGAAACGTTTTTCCCCCACAAGTACTACTTTATCAGACTGTTTCAATATTCTGACAAGGCCGCTGCTATAGGTTTCTCTTTTAATTTTTTATACTTGCAAAAGATTTGATTCAAAAAGAACTTACTTCAAAGCACTTAACCTTTATCCATATTGCTTCTGGAAATTTCAGGTTGGTGATGGCATGTCTAAAAAGTACAGGATCTGTAGGTAAGAAATGTAAGTAGGAAAGATATGCACCTTGAACGGGAGCTGTTGAATCAGCTCTGTAGGTGAAACCATAGATCTGTGTATGCTGACTTAAAGCTAACTGTATGAGAATCTATTGAAGACTATCTAGTTGAAATTGTAATAAATTTTGTGTAGTGTATATATTTGCAGTTCCAAACAAATCCTGTCTCTGTCCATCTTTTCTATTAGGCTTAACTGTGACAAGCAAAACAGTAATGCCCATTGTTAGTGTTGGTAAGAATTTGAGACACAATTCATCCCAGTTAGTATTAGAAACTTAAATATTGGTAATCCAAGATGTCTTTACTATAGTTATTTCTCTTCACTAATTACAAAATTAGCCTTTTTTAGGTATTGATAACGCTTTGGTCTCACAAATCCCATTTTCAGGTACTCTTTAATCTTAAGGAGCAACTCAGCAGGGTGTCCATCTAGAACGCAATATTTAGGTTTCTAAGGAAACAGATGGATTTTTTTTTTTCCTTTGGCATCATCTAAACCCACAAAATCAACATTTCCCTTTTAAATTCCATTGTTTCCCCTTGTATTTTTAAAGTGGACATGTGATATAATTAATCAACTCTTTATATATTAACTGCTGACTGATTTCCAGAAGTCCATTTATTCAATTATCCGATATTTTCTCAGACCGTTTTTCCAGATAATTCTTAAGTTGACTGTTTACACACTGCTGTCTCCTAAAGACACCATCTTTCTGACAGTTTAGGGCAGTAACAAAACAAACTTCATAATATCTTAATTTGTCCTTTATGCACATGCACGTTTGTCATAATCTACAAAAAACAAAAAGAGTATGAACATGAGCTTTCATCAGTCACTGTGACCAGCACTCACCCTATGCCATTACTTGTACATACTCTTTCTCCTGAGTTGTTGAAGTCTAAAGTGGGATATTTAAAGCATTTTTCTTCCCCGGATAGAGGTATTGAAAGCTTATGCACAAGAGTTTAATGCCATCCAGAACATCATTTACTATATTCTTCTGGGCATAATTCACATTGTGGTAGGACCTTCTCTAATTCTACAGTAGAGCCATATTTTTACACATTAAAAAAGAAGTGTTTGGCATTTATTTAAAAAGTTTAAGGCTGAAAATGTCTAGGCTCATGTTATATTGCAAGTGCATGATTTGGTACTGAATTCTTGCCTTACTCCATAAGATTTAACCTTATACCTTGTGCATTTATTATGAATTTGCTGCAACAGAAGAGAAGTTAGTGTCTTTATACATTTGATGTCTGTGCATGTAAAAAGTATAACTGCACCCATTAGCATTAAATTTCTTCCAAATGTCTACCAGTTAAAGATCCCTGAGGATTTTGTGTAATTTGTAAGTGAAAGCTGGAGCCATTCTGCTTTCTCTGTGTCTGTTCTCCACACCAGAGTTAAATTAAACATCTCCCCCATGGTTTCCTTCACCTGTACAAAGCAAAGCATGGACGCATGTTGGTTAGGTGGATACATATGCAAGTGTGTAGCCACGGTGTCATTCCTCACCCTTGCCTCCAGTGAAGAATAAATCTCCTCTGTTTATTTCACTCATTGAATCATCCAGAAAAGCATTTTTTCTGTTGATTAATACAGTTACATTTTTCTTCTTTGAGTGTTGGAAGGCTGTGGACATTTTTTTTCTTTCCTTTGTATTTGTCATATGCTTTTTTAATCAAGAGAAATACATAAAATGCATTTTCAGCATGGAAGTACAGCACTTTCACAGATTAGCCTCATATCTTCAGATGCTAAAACACAAGTCAAAATTGTGAAATAAAAATTAATCAAGAAAAGATATATTTGTTTTAATTTAAGAAAACTGTATTATGTGACAAGAAATTACTTTTTTTTTCAGGCAAGACAGCTTATTCACCTAAAGAACTAATCTGATTCAGCTAATAAGAAATAAAAATAAAACTTCTAACATGATCAAACTTATGTCTCTATGAACTATATGAACATGTGTGATTGCCACGTAGCGCTGGTAATCACTTGAGTCTCAATGTGATAGACAATTGTTTGTTATTTTGCTTTGTCCTCTGGTGGTATGATTATTCCATACACCATTTTGAAGTTTGAGTTCAAATGCTCTGTATGTATGTACAAATGCAGAATTGTGTGTATAAATATATAAAAAGAACAAAAAGAAGAAATTAATGTAAATTGTGGTTCATAAAATCTTACTGAGTTTAAATATAGCTTTCAGAAACATATAGTGAAGTATGATAAGAATGGGAACACATGCTGTGAGTGGAAAAAAGAGAATTCTATTACAAGCGCATTTTTGTACTGAAAGAAGAGGGTAAATTCATAACATTGCACCAATACTTTTCAAAAACATAATATAAGTGCAGTAGAGGACAGTCCAGATATTGAGACTGGGCAAAGACTTGAAATACTGAAATCAGATCTGGAAAATGAAAAAAAATTAAATTTATGGTTTGATTTTTTTAAAATGAGTTGGGTTTGACTGAAAAAAAGGTCTTCAAAAGGATCTTGGCTTATTTTAGGATATTAATTTCCCTGCTGGAGAAGGTTATTATGTTACACATGCCCAATAATGGATTTAGGTGCTAAGGTACAGTGGTGATGTTTTCTTTCAAAAAAAGTAGTCAGACGTGGCTTGAACAATGCCTGCTTCCCAGATTCTCAGAGATGACATGGTATCTGCAATATGTTGAGGGAAAATACCAGGAGCCAAAGGCTAGGAGCAAATTTTTGTTCTGATTGATCACTGCACATTGTTCAATGGATAATTTACAGTGTGGAGTCTTACTGTCCCCAAGCCCTCCTTAGACACAGCTGCTTTTTTTTTTTGGATATCCTAATCTTCAGCACAGAGCTCAGTTATGCGCAAATCTTCAGAGTGTCTTTTAACTTACTACATTTCTGTCTTTTAAGAAAAAGTGTTTAAGAGAAAAAAAAAAAGGCTTCTGCTATAAATTCTACTTATATGTCAAGGCCTCTAGAAGAAACGTGCTGCATAGAAGAGGCCTCTGCAGAAAACTGGAATAGCCTGAGGTCAAAACTATCATTGTTCGAAGATTTGGTATGATTCATTGACATTTCAATGAGATAGATATGTAGAGCTATCATTCTGTCTTCTAGTTTACAGAGACTACAACTCATAATAAAAAAAATCAACACCAAAAGGAATAAAGTTGCCAATTTTGAGAGAGCAGGAAAGGGGCCTTGCACACTGTATAAATGATCTTAAAAAAAAAAAAAAGACTCTTTGTTCTCTCTGATCTTGGAGAGGGGTTGAAGGGAGTACTTCCTTTAGCAGATTTGTTTACCTTCAGGAATTGATAATGGTGATTTCAGGTCTGTTCACAGCAACATGCCTTAGTTCATTTGCAGAAAATACTGACCTCAAATCCTGAAAATATTTATTTTATTTTTATTAAGACTTTGTATTTCTCTTAGTTTCATTTCAGGTGATTTCAATAAATCGAAAACATGAAAATGTTAAATAAAACTATAATTCTACCCTTTACGCATAAAATCAAGGTTTCATTTTTCTTTAAAACAATGCATATAAGCACAATTTTGCTGGTGATCCACAGCTGCAGCATGTTGAATGGAGTGATGGCCAAAACCATTCTTCAGTAATTGCAATAGATATAGCAGGAGATACATATGTACAGTAAGGGAAGATTTTCCGTAAAGTAATCTAAATACCTGAAAAGCGCACCATTGGCTTTCACAGGGACTGAAACTCCCATAGCCTGATTTTGAAAAATCCATGTAATATCTAGTTTTTGTAAGTTTGTCAAAATTATTAAATCTGGAGTAAAATGGCAAAACCAGTTAGTGGCTGTCAATATTTTGATTTGCTCTTTTGTGCATTATATTAGTACTTTTACATTTTTTTTTTTTCTCTAGTCAGAGGGCACAGGCCCTTTGTGAGGACTAGTTATTTCTTTAGTGTTCACAGAACTAAATGTCTTGAAGGGCTATTTATTCTGGAGAGACCTCTGTATTTGAAAATTTGCCAGGAATACTTGGTGATCTCTGAAAGCTCCCATATGCTATGTTTATTTCTTCATTATAAGCAGACTTCATTAGTGCAAAAAGCTCCTGCAAGTAAATGGGACACAATATTTTTTGCATTTTTTAACATTGTAAGATTTTGATGGTCTCTTTAGTGTACTAACTTGGAAAAATCTCTCGAAGGATAAATATGAAGCTTTTGCCTCCAAATAAATGCAATGCTTTTAATTTTGAGATATCTCTTTAATACATTTTATACAATATTTGCTAATTGATTAAATAAAACTGCTGAGACTGTGTCCCAGCTGTCTTTAGTTAAGGGGTTGTTGTAGATGGCTGCTTCACTGCACAAATTGTTTTTAAAGGAAATGTTTTGTTAGGATTTATTTGTTAGCTGTCATTTAAAGAAAGCAAAAAAATCTTTTGTAACCTAACAAGCAAAACATTATTTTTCGTGGCTGGTTTTTTGTTGCTTTGATTTTCCAAACAGACAATTTAATCAAGACACCAGTCAGGAGAATTCTACAATAGAAATAACTGAAACTTTTCTTCCAATTTACACCTGGAATGTGAGGCTTACTTGGCCTATGAAATATCCAGCAGGCTGGCTTTTACCTCCACTGCCTTCTACGTGGTGTCTGACTATTTTCCCTCTTAAAACAGATGTGAAGCCTGTGGCAATTACAAGTACCAGCATGTGGTAATCTAAACTGAACTTTAAACCACTAAGAAGCCTGCAAGGATAAAGGACATAACTGCAGTGAAGTTACAAAATAGTTAGTAAGGAGACAAGAGTAAGAATTCAGAAGCTTAGCTGTGACATTTCTCTCTGGCCCCCAGCACACCAATTGCTGCTCTATAATGTCATCCTGCATTTAGCTTCTTTGTGGTTAAGGAATTTTACACTTTTCATATTTATAGGCTGATATTGTAGAACAGATTTGAAGGCTATGGGTTATAGGAGGTCAGTTCAAATTATGCTGTAAGTAACTATTTTCATCCTGAAACGTCACATCCTCAATTGCTAGGTATGTCCCTAGATTTTCTCTTCTTTTCCTACTTGTTGAAAAGAAAGTTGTAATACTGGTCTGAAGTTTGGCGTGACAAAAATAGAATTTATCTAAGACAATAATAATAATAATAATAAATTCATTACTAATAGTAATCAAATGCTATATACTATTTAGAAATTTAGCCTAATTTTCCTATTGTTTAGTGTAAGTGTGCAGTCATACCTATAAATGCCAATTATATCCCTTTAATTCCTTTAGTGCAGACTCAATGAAGTCAGGAGAATCTGCTTATTAAATTGTCTGGGTATAACTAAAACCCTTAATTGTAAGTAAATGTATCAGTTAACTCCTGTAATGCACTTTCATATATCACAATCAAATTAAAGTGTTTTCCAAATAAAACTTAGCTGATATGAATACCTGCAATTACTTCAATAAAAGGCTGTGATTCCCCAATGATTCTGTTATAATATTTTAATTGCTGTGCCTATTCACACTTAAATGTGTGCAGTATTTTTTCATTATGAAAATGTCTATGGTAAAAATAATTTTTGCATACTAACATAGATTGAAACTGGGTTACAATTTAAATAATTCAGCATCACTCTCTTATAATCTCATTTTCACTGTTCTAGAGGTGATAATGCAAAATATGTGGTTGGATGTTTTCATAAACTTTTACACTAAGACTTTGTGGTGGTAAAAGATGAATTAAAAAATGAGAAGTAGAAGGATCTCTTTTGAGAAGTTTGGTTTAATTTCTTTTGACAACTTTCTCTGTCCCAGTTGTACAAAAACTGAAAGTCGGAACAGATGTTTTGTCCGGGTTCCAGCCAGGACAGGGTCAATTTTTTCAGTAGCCTGAGGGAGCATGGTTACAACATAACACAGAAGTTATTCTATACCTTCTACATGGAGAGGAGCAGGGAAAAGGAGCTCTCTTACATGGAGGAATGTTCCCTTCCAGTCCAAGAAAACATGGTGGAAGAAGCTGTCTGATATTGTCTATTACCAGGAGGTTTCTTCCCATGTGAATATTTTCTTTTTTCCCTTTTTTTCTTTTTTTTTTTCTTTAACCTTCTGCCATTAGTATTTTTCCTGCTACTGCTTGCTTTCTTATCTCACTGTGGTTTCCAGTAAATTGACCTTATCTCAACCATGATTTTTACCTTTTTTGCCTCCAGTTCTTACATCCTGCTGCAGTGGGAAGGGGGAGGGTAAAACGGGTGAGGGAGAGAAAGCATCCTGTGGTTTTGGAGTCTCAGTGGGGGCACTGAATTGTGGAGAATCATTACTAAACCATGATTATTTGCAAGTAAATCTCTTCTGTATATGCTCATTTAAAGCATTACAGGTCTTTCATAAGTGAACTCTATTCCATTTCCTGTTGATAGCTAAAATTACAAAAACTGAATCTTTTTGGCATCAACAGAAACTTCAGTACTATTACCTGCATGATATTTGTTCAGTCTTTGAATACACAACTGTGATCATTATTTCTGTATGAAAATATAGGCTAGAAAAGTGTCATGGATCACAGAGTTCTGATGTCCTCAGTCCACAACTGTGCAACAGATGTCTGAATTGGGTGATCTCACAGACCATTCATTCCACTCTACATGGAACCATAATACCATATTAGAAGTAAATGTTTTCTTCCCAAAAATTCTGATGAGAGTAGCACTGTTCAATCATTAAAAACAAAAATCCCATAATCCCTAGCCTCTGGAAGTGGATTGGGCTTCTTATAATTGACTGAAAGTCTCTGTTAATTCAGGAAACACACTTCTTACATCTTCTGATGCTTGTCTTCATTTTTGGTAACTAAATAATAGAAATCATACAGCTTTATGTTATACTGCATATTCTGGTGAAAACTTTTACTAGTTCATTTTATTATTTTAACATGTTTATTATTTTAACAAAATTCATAATTTTTAACAATTTTAACAAAATTTTGTGTACCATTTCAGTCTGACCATGGAAATAGAATCCAAAGAGCTCGGCGCACTCTTCCAGGTTCTTTTATTCAGCAGTTTTTAAAGCATTTTCACTGTAAACTGACTTTAAAAATAACACACCCAATCACATTAAAATTGTTATTCAGTTATAATATCTCCATTTAAAATTTGTTTCACAAGTACACAGTTCTTATTCAAAGAAGTTTCATTGGACTGGTCTATCAGCAGAACATGCACTGAATTCAGATGGGAGCTGCGTGTGAAGTGTGTGAAAGCAAGGCCTGGTGACAAAAATTCCACCATAAAATAAGTATACTTGGAAGGATGCAAAATCATTTTTTTTGTTGTTGATATCTTGGATGAAAAAAGTATTTGAGAGAATTTCTGTAACAAATCAGTTTAGTGAGGGGTTTCAGAGCTTTTGGGTTACTTGTTACAACAAAAAAAATATCCTGAAGTTATCTATTTTTATCATTAAAATGCAGGAAGGTTGGCAGTATTCTAAATATCTTGATGCTGCTGTTATCAGTCCAGTGTTCAAAGCAAAGGCAGTCAACTGATAAAAGGTTGGTTGGCTTCCACCATCCTTTCAGATATCTTTTTAGTAGACCTTAGAGGTTTTCCAATGCCCATAACAATCTCTGTTATTTAGTCATCAAATAAGTATTGCATTTGAGCTTATTAGTATCATGGTGATTTCAGAATGATTAAATACTGTATCATTTTCAATAGATTGAACAGATTTTCACACTTGAAACTTATATTTGGCTCTTCCTTAGGTTTGCAATGAGGTGGTGATGCCTAATCATATTTTCTTACACCTCTTGGATATGTAGCCTAAATAATTACTATTTAAAAATTTATGACTAGTACACCTCTTATCCCAGCTTTCATTGGGCTGTCACATTTTAGGTTGTTATCAGCTGAAATGGCTTCTGAAAGAGACAGTTTTTTCTCTTCCATGTCCTGCACAGCTGGTTGCTTTTTACCCACAGGCATGTTAACATGACCATGTGGTGAACAGGATCAGGCAACTAGCACAAGTCAAACCTGACATACTTGGAAGATTTCTTTTAGCAGTAGTTAATTTTCAGATTCAGCTCCCTGCCTGGCTTTATGAGCTGTGTGAGGGAAAAAAATTTGGGAAAGTCACAGACATGTCAGAGGCAAGACAGCAATTTTTAGTAGCAATGCAAAATGATGATTGAAGTGCTTGTGATAGTGGTATCAGCACAAAGGATCTGTATTAATATCACTTTCTTCCCTCTTGCATTTTACTGAATAGACAGTTAAATCAATTTGTGTTGGGACACGGTGAATTGCAAAATCAACAGAAAGGTAGAATACACAGCTGAAAGCAGAGAGGAGGGGTTGGTGTGGGACCACGGCTTTTTAGATATTCCTTCTTTCATTGGAGCAAGCCAAGAACTCAAGATATCCTGCACCTTTTTTATTTTGAGTCTTGGAGGAAAGAGAAAAACCAATACTAGTTATAAAATGAAAAATCAACTTGGAGTCACATATACAATTGAACTTGTAGACTTGATCCTGTGCTATATAAAAACCAGCCATAAACCTTGGAGCTACTCAGTAGAGAACAAAACTGTCCCATCTAAACTAAGTCTTGGAATTTCAGTAATCATAACAGATACAATTAGTACAACTATCTATAAAGAGCAGATAGCAATCCCTTAAAGAGCTATCTTAAAACTTCTGTGTTTTCATTTCATAGAAAGGCCAATGTCTTTATTTCAAGCAAAGGTGACTGATGATTTTGTACCTGTAAGTATTATATTGAAATATTGTCTTTTTATATGACTTTTTACTATGTGTACTTACAGGTACTAGATGCAAACAAACAAAAAACACATCTCTTAATGCTGTTTAGGTTCCAGTGCAGATGTTTTGTCAACTTTGTAAAGAGTAAAATTTATCAGTTCCTTGCTATCTACAGCTTCAGCAATTCTGACAGGATGAATTTTTACATACTGTGTCCATTTAAGACTTGTATTGAATTCATACATGCAGATTATAGAGAGGATTTTGGTGAAGAGAAACTTCTAGAGGATGTCATTTCTCTGAGAAAGGGGTGATAAATTTTAATTACATAAAGCAGAGTAGTATGTAGGCTCTGTGATCATAATCACCATCCCAATCATGGATCATGGGCTTTTGCATATTTGAGATTAAAAACGGTCAGATTTTAGTGTAAAAAATACAATAATTCAGTTTTGAAAATGTCATGTCAAATCATCTCTGGCAATGATTAAGCACCATTTGCTTTGCAAATAACCAGAAACAGAATTATAATATTTATCCTAGACAGCATCGTTTGAAACTTCACTTAAAAAAAACCCCAAAAAAAAAAAAAAAAAAAAAAACCCACCAACTAGCAATGTATTCACAAGAGCTAGCTGTATTGGGAGAGAACAAAAAATGTGGCAGGGAAGGAAAAGTAAAGCTGCATAAGATGATGCTTTTTTCTTTTTTTGTTCCCAGTCAAGTCCTACATCTCAGGGACTTTGTGAGGTCAGACATAGCTGAAGTTGAGGTTTATCTACCAGCCTTTTCTGTGGATTTTCAGGTTAAGTGGACAAAGGTTTGAGGATAGTTACCTAAGTTGGATCATTTTCTGCTTTAACAGAGCTCAAGTCAATCACCCTAAAATTAATTTAGTGTTCTTCCCTTGTTTCAGTCTGAACTAGTTCTTTAGTTGTGAGCACATTGTGGGCACAGAGGAGAATTTTACTTAACAGTGGCAGGGAACAAGTACTGAGGTCCACAGAGGTCCAAGGCACTGGTTTCTACGGGGTGAATTCTAATGCTTCCCCAGGCTTCATAACTATTTCCTGGCATCTGGAAAGCTCATCCCTGGTGGCCACTGTCCAGGGGACAAGGTATTCCAATTAAAATCTATAGAAATTTAGGGTGCAGGAAATAAAGCCCTCAGAAAGGGGGTTTTCCCAGTTAGCCTGGCTGATCCTGCAAGTCAACAACAGATTAGTTAGTGCCTTCATTTTAAGATACACTGTCCTCTTAGAATGGTTTATTGTGAATCAGTTTGCATTTGGATACTATGTGCTGTGCTGTCTTTTCTTCTCTGGAAAATAGTGCAGCTCATCTCTTTCTCTCCCTAAAATTATACTTCTCTGCATGGGTGGGCAGTCTTCTGGAAAGGTGTAAGCCCTTAGGGCTCAACATTCATGTATTTCATGGGATATTAATTTGTTTCCCTTCCTGAGTACTAGGGAGATGGCAGCAGTTTCCCCAGTCTTTAATAAGTTGAACTAGGTATTTTGATCTTGTGTACATGGTGTGGTTCTCCAGACCTCTCCTAGAAATAAAGCAAGGTGTGATGAACCATGATAACCATCATGGTTTCAGGGATGCAGGTTTTTAAACTGCCCACAGAAGTCCTTTAGCATGGAGTCATATGCCTGAAGGTATATATCCATCTTTAGCCTCACAAGGTTCAGTAGTGGCTGAGAATTGCAAGTATCCAGACAAGGATATATGGCTCAAACTAGCAGGTGGGTGCACACTGGCAGTCTAGTAACAGAGACTGGTGGATTTTGAGGGAGATGTAGGAAGCAGACTGTCTTAGGTTAAAAATGTAAGATGTGCCCAAAGTATGTATTCTATCACCATCTTCATGAGGTGTTGGAACCAGGTGGGGCAGTGTTTCCCTTATCTTCTGCTAATGGCCCATCAATGCCTTGCCCTATGACTCATAGATAACTCCCTCTGGAAGCTGTTTCTGTTTAATGGGCCATCAAGAACCCATTACATGACTCATAGAATGATATCAGCCCATTGTGAGATGCTCCACCCAGGGGGAGGAGCCAAGCATTCCCACCTGCATATAATCCTGGGTTTGGGACAGCAGAGTCAGCTTTTTCCCCCACTGGATTCACGGAGGACAAGAGCTACCAGACCTTTCTACAAGACCACTGCTTCGACAAGACCATTTCATCTGGACTGCTACTAACACCCTAACTAACAGGGTGTCAGGTTGTATTCTGACTCTGTCAGTGGTATTTTATACTATTGAATTTATTTTATTTTACTTTATTTTACTTCTTTTCTTTTGCTCTTATTAAATTGTACTTCTGACTTGGAGTCTCTCACTGGTTTTGCTTTCAAACCAGTACACAGACAAATCTCTGTTGAAAGACCTAAACGCTGAAGGAAACCAGATATCTTCAATCTGGTTATGGATTGTGTGTATAAGTACCCTAATGAGAGTTGAGGAGTTCAGCTTGGACAAAGCTGTCTGATGCTGTGGAAGTGGTTCATGCAAAGTATGGAACTCTGGAGCCATGAAGAACAGTTTTTTTAGACTTTGATTAACACTAGGTTCATATTCAATTAGGAAATTAACATCTGACAGTTTGCAATAGTGGGGAGCATTTTCTTGCTAGTCAGGTGTTCTTGGAATGATGAAGACTATGTACTGGCTTCTAAGGAAGGACCTTGAATGCTGCTATGCCTCAATTAAGGCCTTGAAATTGATGTTCTTCTTGCAATAGCAGCACAAGATAAGATCCGACATGTAGGTACAGATGTCCCTTGTGCCAAATTTCCTGTCAGAAATAAAGGGAATTCCTGACAGGAAAGGTAGTGCTCTGCTGTGCAAAAGGGAAACAGTCTGTCTCTTGGGGTAGGCTTGGGATATATCTGTCATGGGATGAGGAGACGGATGTGTGGTAGGACACTAGATGTGGGATGCTAGACATAAAGGTCTAGCATGTTTTGGGAAGATAATACTGTGGATGAATAATGAATTGTGGATTCTAGATGAAACTCAGATGTGATTTCAAAATAAAAAGGAGAAACTAAGTAGTTCAAAAGTAAAAAGTAGGACTTTACATAAGTCTTGGTCATGGCCTTACATTATCTAATATTTGTTCTGGTTGCCATGGTTATTTTCCATTTATGTGGCTCAGAGTAGTTTTTCTGCAGGAGGCTCTAGTTGCACATCAGCAGGAAAGAGTGTAACTTTTCTCAATATCACAGAGGGAAGAAAAAAAGTAAAAAATTCAGATTTGCCTCTGTAAACTCATATTGTTTTATCTGCATGGGACCAATTAGTGTCAAGTATATACTATTTATTTAGAGGAATATAGTTTTAAAAACCTGGTTGTGATACAGAGAACAAACAGTATCAATAGCAAGAAGTTACTTGCTTCAAGCATAAATCATTTTTTCTTTACAAACAATTTTAGCTCAGTTGTGTTGCTTTAAAATGATTACATAGTGTGTTATTTTTAATCAGATCTGCAGTTTCATTTTACTTTATGTAGAGAGGATGCAATCAAACATATAATAGACATTGTCACATTCATATTAATGATGATCCAGCAAATTGAGGCATTTTACTCTGTAGTTCTGTTGTGTTTTATGGTTAAGCAGTGAAGTCTTATTTGAATTAACAATTTCAAAGCTTACTTCAGGATTTATGTGTTTTCCAGTAATCTTCATTTGATGAATTGATAATCAATGGTTAAAACAAATATCAGCACAAAGGTTATTTAAAGCAACATATATATCTCAATTTAATTTTATGTACAGTGAACTGATGAGAAAGGTGTGCACACATCATCAGAAAAAACAATTTTTATGAGAATAAGTAAGAGGAACTGAGAGAGGTGAACATGAATTTAATTTACTGAATAAAAATCTTAGAAGAAAATCTGTTCTTCTGCAGTTATGGTAATGTGAATGGGAGTTATTTACATATATTAGGAAGCCTGTTTTCCCCAGAGATCATACACCTTGTATCAGTTTCTGCTTAAATAGGCATCTTAGAGTAGTTCTTTCTCCTTATTCAGATATGGGAAGGCAGAGAAGAAAATTAATTTCAGATGGCTTTAAGCAAATGTTAGAAAGGTTAACATTCACAGACTTCTAAATATCTTTTGGGCAGCTGACATTTTCAAATACTAAGCTTTTTCCTTTAGCTGAATTACAGTGCTGGGCAGAAAGCAATGGATGTGTGAAATGAAATATGCCATTCAAATACAGAAAAGAAGGAAAAATGGCTTGTAACTATTACAGAGAATAAAAGGTAAAATTGAAAGCCTCTGCTACAAGCTGAATGTTCTGTTTGAGGCATTTCACATGGACTTGATATATTTTATGTATGAGGAATGCTTGGAAACTTTTTTCTCTCACTAAAATACCTCCAAAAGTAATTTATTTCCAGATAAAGAAATTGGCTATTTAAATGAGAGAAAGATGTGGTTTAAAATTCCACAAAACCACATTGCAAGATGAACTTGAACAGTAGGCATCGTTACTAACTCAACTAGCATGTCTGAGTACCACTTTGGATTCAAGAGGGAGCCAATCTGTTAATTTTTTTGCTTTTAAAACTGAATTGCCTGTAGTGTGCATCCCTACAGTATGGAAACTGAGTATGCATTAACAAGATGCATTCATGTATGTAAGATACATAAATATTGTTCCATACAACAGATTGTGGCCGGAATTTAAAAAAAAAAAAAAAAAAAAAGTGTATGTTTCTTACTATAGTACAGATACTTGCCCAGCATTGACGTCGTTTAATATAACATGATAAACACTTTACCAGCAGCACTGCAGCAAAATATTTTGAATAAATCAATTTGTACCATGAGTCCAGTTACCTTTGCAACACAAAATAGATTTTGCCTAGAGAAACATGACTATCCAAATGTTGTTTTCTCCAGTAAGATGGATTTGCTAATCAGATGTGAACATCTTTTCAGCCTCCTAAGAAACTAAACCCTCTGCAGTGGTGGTATGTTTACCAATGCTCCTGATAACTTCTGTGCCTTTTACCCTTCTTCATCCACATTTAGCAATGGAATACATGTCACTCAGCAGTGGGATCATTGCAGTGATTTTGAGTTAATTTATCCATGTACCAAAAGGGGAGAAAAGGAGCTAGTACGACCAGAGGAATATGCAGATAGGGGAAACTGAGGGGATTTTAGAGAGGATTTTGTGATGAAAATCTGCTAAATTATGACAAGCAGGCAATAGGGAGTCAGGAGAATCTGTCATTACTGTTGAACTGGGAACTTCTGGAGGAGAACCGAAGAATTGTTTTAATGACAGGATGGAGGTTCTTGTTTCATTTTGATGAAAATAGGCAGAAGAAACATATGGGAAGGTGGACATATGTCTATGATAAACCAGGTTTAGCCATCGTTTTATGATTAGTGGGACAATTCAGTAATTCTTAATTCATAAGATAGGTATAATAACAACAGTGGTGATATCTTGAAATCATAGAGTGACTTGGGTTGGAAGGGACATTAAACATCGTCTAGTTCAACCCCACTGCTATGGGCAGGGACACCTTCCCCTGGACCAGGTTGCTCAATATTGAAAGCGTTAAACAAAATAAAGGTGAATTTATCTTCTACATTCATGAATTGGGCTGTAATTATACGTGTCAAATGTGACACACAGGCATTTCATTAGGACCATAACATAAACTCAATTTGACATTTTATTTCAGGAATGATTAAACCTCATTTTAAACACCATCACATAAAAACACAGCCTTTGCAGCAGGTACACATAGCAAGTGCACATGCCAAGTATCTTCTCAGCCATAATTAGTAGGCTGCCAAAGTGGCCTTTTCATGTGTTTACACATCTTGTTCATTAAATTTTTGCTGAGCAGTAAAAGCAGTTCCAATGGGAGACTGAGGAGCACCATACACATAGGATGTGGTATCACGGACACAGCCTAAGAGTGAGTGGGTTCTTTGGTTACTTATCAGAAGGAATGGTTCTGATTCCTGGTGATGGAATCCTTAAACTGTGGAAAAAAGATGGTATTTCACACTCCCGTTTTTCTCTGCGCATTTTCTCTATGAGCTGCACCTTCTGCCAATGGATATCTCCATGTTTAGTGTCAAAGACACCTCATTATTATTGTGAGCAGGGTAGAGAGCCCCCTTGCCCAAGCTGGCATTGATTCTGCTGGAGGTTGAATTTGGCAGAATTTCTGAATTTGGCTCTGTAGGTCTTTTCCAGAGCTCCATTCCTATTAAAATCAAATGAACACACTGAGAAGAATTTAGTTTTCTATAAATTCACAAATGCTTCCAATTATTTTTTATAGGAACCTGTTTAAGCTGTTAAGATTATGAAACCAGACACAACTTCTTTCCTTCCTTGTTATGTGCATCAAAATGAAAGATGAATCATAGTGCCTATGGATGTGAGTAAAATACAATTAATAGTTATCAAGGCTTAAACTTAATTAATTCATATATTCCTTCTTTTTATGGTTAATTGTGATTCAGCGTTTGTGTGTTGACTTCTTAGAGATTAAAAAATCCAGGTTTTGGTTGTGATTTGACGGTATGTCAGTTAGTATTTCTACTTCACACTTTCTTTTAAACAGTGCTAACTGAAAGGACAAGATAAATACGTATTTTTTTTTAAATAATTTTTCACGTACACGGTGAAGAATACCGTCTGTATAAAACCCGAGAAATACTTTAAACCCCATAGCTTCTAAGTTATTGAAGTACATAACTCATAGCAATAGATTTAAACATACACTTAAATATTTTGTTGAATTATGCTCTAAATATAACTGAACATATGTCTAGTTCTTGGGAGCAGGAGCATTAAAGAGTGACAGCAGGCTAGACTTAGAAATTGCATGCTGTCTGAACAGCATAGCTCAATGAAAACAACATACAAGTAACACCAAAGCAGGGTTGCATGACAAAAGCCTCTGTGAATGTTGTTGGGGACTGAAAAGGTGAAGTCAGTCAAAATAATGTGGTCATATGGCAAATATAGACCTCCTGGAACTGAAATATTTAATAATAAAATGTCCAAGATAAAAGTGAAAGTTGTTATCAGTAGTCTACACTTCAGTGAAAAATAACCAAGGTTAATTTCCAACATCAAAATTTCTCTTTTTGTACTGCAGCAAAAACAAATCCTTTCATGGGATTCCCATTTACCTTCCTGTTTGTGCTCTGCTCATCTCCGAGAAGTCTGGAACTTCAGTCCACATTCTACCTAAACATGATGGTTACCAGGTCATTAACTATCACAGGGCTTAATTTTTAAGCTCCCCAGTGAAATCTGAATAACTTAATTGTTTTAATTATTTTAGCAGTGATTTTGTCCTAGTAGCTAAGGGGTTTTTTATGAGTTTGGTGTTAAGTCTTACATATGGTTTATAAAATTGAAGGATATGAAAGTGCCTGTGTGGGGGAGCTCTAAGTTTGAGCATGGTGTCTGCAGCTTGAGGGCAAGAAATGGTCAACTTTTCTTCCATTCTAAAAATTGCGTATTGTTATTTGTTTAAATTTTCATCCCTTTTCCTTTTTCAGATCTATTTTCTTGGATTTCCTAACTGCAGGGATCTTACTGCCTCAAAGTCCTCTGCATTCAGTTACACCTATACTTTGTCATACCTATTCTACTCATCTGTATTCCTTGAAAAAATAATATCAGGAGACATGAGGCTGGACTTTGCCACACTCATTTCTAAAATTCTTTCTGAGATCAGTGAGAATTGATGTGGAATAAGCAGCACTGGAGAGAAAAGGACTTTAGCTCTGCACTTGCTTTAACTATGCTGAGATTATGGAAATTGGATACGTTATCTCTTATGTTGACAAGAATGCACTGTCACTGCATATATGAGATCAGTTAGTAATTGTAAAGTATATCCTGCATAGTTTTAGGACCAGATTTACTAGTTTTTGCACTTTGGGTTCAGCATATATCTGTCTTGTGCAGCCTTTCATAAGGCTTTTTTCCAGTGCCATAACTGCTGAATGTACTTATAGCGTAGCAGGATACTATCAATTTTAAAATCTTTCCCTGCATTTTACTGCTACCTTTGCCAATGGCACTGCAAAAATGCTGAAATTTTATGAGACTAAAGGAACAAGAGTTCTCTTTGGGATAAGTTTTTATTTCTTGAAATACATAATGTATTAAATTAACAAAGTCTTGTCTGACAAGAATTCTCTGTATGAGGCTGGTAAGAAATTAGCATACAGTGAATGTACTCTTTAATTTTGAGCTCTAGAGCAATATTAAAACAAATTTTACTGTTAATTGGCTTAACATCTGATGCAGGATGTCTTCTTGTCATGTTTTACTACATTTCTGTCTTTATAATTCTATATTTCCGTTGAGTTATTATAACAAGTTTATAGTATCTAAGCCCTTTCTGCCATTTCTATTTCCATCTAGAGTATTGCATTTGTATATCTGTAACAGAGCAGTTGATGCATTAAGAACCAATGTGACCTTTTAAGTTTTATTTTTGTTAAAAAAATTGCCATACACAAAACCAAAGCCATTATTTTAGAAACAGCAATGAACCCAAATTTATTTTTTTAAGAATATCCAAGATCCACATGGCTTCACAAAGGGAGTCCTGCTTGTTAAACCTGATTTCCTCCTATGGCAGGGCAACCCCTGTACCTGATCTAGGAAAGCCAGTAGATCTAATAATTTTGGGCTTCAGCAAAACTTTTGATACTCTCTCACACTATTCTCATGGACAAAATATCCAGCACCCAGCTGAAAAAGGGTTTTACACAGCAAAACAGGTGAGCAACTGGCTCACAGGTTGGGCACGACAGGTTGTGGGGGATGGAGTGACATCAGGCTGACATCCAGTCACTGATGGGGTTCGGCAGGGCTCCCTCCTCAGCCCAGTTCTCTTCCACATCTTCATAAATGACTTGGATCTGGGATTTGAAGAGATACAAACTAAGTTTGCCAGTAACACTACACTAGGAGGAGCTGTGGACTGCCTCAAGGGCAGAGAGGCCATTCAGAGAGCTCAACAAATTAGAGAGCTGAGCAATCACCAACCACATGAATTTAATAAGGGCACATGCTGGATTCTGCTCCTGGGATGGAGCAACCCATGTTGAGTGTATAGACCAGGGAATCAGAGGCCGGAGATCAGCACTGTGGAAAGGGACCTGCGGTCACGGTTAATGGCAAGACAAAGTGAGCCAGCAGTGCCCTGGCAGCCAGGAGGGACAAATGTGTCCTGGGGGGTGCATCAGGCACAGCATCACCAGCTGGGCAAGGGAGGGGATTGTCCTGCTCTGCTCTGAGCTGGGGCAGCCTCACCTTGAGTGCTGGGGGCAGTTTTGGGTGCCACAATATAAAAATGGCATTAAGCTATTAGAGTGTCCAAAGCAGGGCCACGAGGATGGTGAAGGCATTGAGGGGAAGCCCTGTAAGGAGTGGCTGAGGGCACTTGGTCTGTTCAGCCTGAAGGAGACTGAAGGGAGACCCCATTGCAGTCTCCAACTTCCTCGTGAGGGAAGAGGAGGGACAGGTACCAGCTGCTTCACTCTCGTGACCAGTGAAAGGATTCAAGGAAATGGCATCAATCTGAGTCAGAGGAGGTTTAGGTTGGATATCAGGGAAAATGTTCTTCACTCAGAGGGTGGTTGGACACTGGAACAGGCTCCCCAGGGCAGCAGTCACAGCATCAACCTGACAGAGTCCAAGAAGCTTTTGGACAATGCTCTCAGGCACATGGTATGACTCTCAGGGTCTCCTGTGCAGGGCCAGGATTGGCCTTGGTGATCCCGATGGATCCCTTCCAAATCTGCATATTCTGTGATTCTATGATTCTGTGATTCTATGATCATTTTTCCCATTATCATTTGCACTTTTTACACTTTTTTTTTGTCATTAAAAATTGTTCTCATGCTTGTAGGTGGATTGTGAATGGCATTGATTACTGGGCTATAATATTAAGATCATAATGTAATATGTTGTGTGAGGATGCCTGGAATGTTTTGATATCTCAGAAACTCTGAACTGACACAAAATATATATGCCCAGAATGCTCTCTGTGTGTGAGAGGGAAAAAAGAACAAAAGGTATTAATTGCATGAGTGGGAATGTTAAACTTTTTGCTTTAGACCATATATTGTTAGGTGGCTCTACTAGGTCCCATTCAAATTAATAAATAATATTCAAGGTAATTTGTATTTTCATCTAATTTCTGCTTAGGGATAGGCTAGAGACTCTCCTTATTCTGGCTGTGATGTAACATGGTGAGTTCATCTTACAGTTGACAGACTCATGATTTTTCAAGTTATAACAGAAAGATATGCATTCAAATGTAATTGGAAGCTCAATATCAACTCTCAACAAAGAAATTTTAGCCTTAAAGCTATAGGGAAATATCTCATATGGTCACATATTTTGTATGACTGTCCCTTGTACAAAAAACTGTCTTAAAACTTCAGCATTCTGTAAGCACAGAGGAGTATTTCTAGGTTTTAGCTTAGAGTTCAAAGTTCAGAATGGACAGATTTCTTTGTTTTGGTATGGGCAATTGCAAGCACTCTCCTTAGTTACTCACCTACACAGTATCATGATTTTAATTTTTTTAGTGAGCTTGTCCACATGTTTGACACCAGGATTATGGGTTTAGTGGTTATGTGTGCCAGCAATTCACTCATTTTCCTTTGGGTATTTGAGCACTGTTCAGAGCTGGAGTTTCTGCCTTTGTTGGTTTCCAGTAGGCGGCATCAATGCCTAAAAAAGCTCTGTGAACCTTTTCTAGTCGGAGTGGTTTTGTATTTCATTCAAGACAAAATGTTATTTCAGTACCAACTGGTATCACTAATTTTAAAAAAATTAAAATATTTTATTTGAATTGTGGCTTCTCAGCATAATTTTTTTTTCTCTTCCTCCTAGATTCCAGCAGTTTTTTGAATAACAAAATTTTTGAGAAAACCTTGTAATCCATACAGATTTTTAAAACCAGATCTGCCTATTCTCAAATAATAGTCTTGCTCTCACTTCACCATTTCTGGATGTTTCCCAGTTGTTAAACATTACATTTAATGGCAAAGTTAAAGCAAACAATGGAGCTAAACGTTTGTAATTTCAAATTCAAAATTAGAGGTATGGAAGGAATAAACTACACTAGTTCATTAGATTGGCTAGAGATTTTGATTATTTCTTATTTTGTCCAGATGAACTTTTAATCAATAATAGAGTCACAATTGTAACCTACTATCATCCCAGGCATGTTCCTAGTGTATAATGCACACATGTTCACTGGACATTTCTACCTCCTTCCCCTAAAATCTGTGATGTTAGGTTGGTGATTCCATGGCTGATTAGTTAATCAAATACAACTAAGCTTTCCCTGCTTTTTTGAAATGTCTGTTAGTCATTGATTCCCAAAAATAT
This sequence comes from Hylia prasina, assembly GCA_013397195.1. NCBI lineage: Eukaryota > Metazoa > Chordata > Aves > Passeriformes > Sylviidae > Hylia > Hylia prasina. The sequence goes on from VYXD01008410.1 coordinate 93,233, forward strand.
ATATGGAAATGGTAGAGGCCAGTCCCTCTATGAAATTTGTCAGGAATTCACTAAAGCTTTTAAAAATTTGTAGGAGTTTTCTGGCAGGCAATGAAACAACACAATCTCATTTCTTTCTTCTAGGACAGAAAAAAATTCAGTCTCTCCAGTTCTTGGGAAAAAATTGACATATGTAAATATATTTTCCTGCAAAAAACACTTGCAAACTATTAGTTTCCGTATTCTGTATTGAACAGGTCCTGATTCTCAGGAACAGTATTCTGATTAGATTACAAAATTTAGGAAATGACAAAATCCACTGATTTATAAATCTTTTATAAAAGCTAATGCTTCGGCCACCCTACAAACTTCCTGGTGTACATAAACCTTGAAATGTTATTATAGGGAACAGATCCATATGATTCCACTGCCTGTGTGGAGAAGCTCACCATAGTTGCAAGCTATATCCCTTAGATAATAGAGATAGCAGTGATTAACAACTGCCTCTGTGCAGTTCCTAAACCTAAATCTCTGACACTTAGCAATCTCAGAGGAATAACTGACTGGTGCTGGCTTCTGGCTGTGGGATTACATACCTTCCCAGACATGATTACAGCTATCAGTAACAAGGATGTGGCAGGAAGTTAAATGGATGGATAGGGTATCAGTTTGAACGGTGGTAGGAAAGGGTGTTATACTCCTAGTTGGGCACTGTAAAATGGGGGCTTGTTTAGGGCTAGGGCTGTAGTGCATTTAGACAGTGCAGGGCATGAAGGCTATGGGTTCTTTATGTGTGGGAAAAGGAACTGGTCTGGGACCCATATGCTCTGAATTTCCTGTTACCATGAGCTCTGAGCACCAGTGTTACATAGGAAGACTGTACTGTTTACTGTAGGCTCATAATATACAGAAAAACTTGGAAACATACAATCTATTTAGTTAATTATTTATTCAACAAGCCTTGCTTTTATAGCTTTTCTGATTGCTTCATGGTTTGGCATCTGAAATTTTTGACATGCTGGTATTTAATCCACACAGTTTTCAGTTTTACTTACAAAACAGAATAAGCCAAATGATTGTAAAAACTGCAGGTTACTTTATAAATGCCATTCTGAGCCCAACTGTTTCAACTGTTATTCATGAAATAAGAGGAATTTCACAAAAGCTGTGGTAATAATAGCCTTATCTATTTCATGTCCTGAATCCAGACTAATGGACTAAACATATCATAGGGAGTTAGATTTGGAACACAACATGAAGAAAACACTTCAAAGAGTGTTATTACTCCTACATGCATATTCCCATATACAGTGTACTGTGAAGCTACCTTGTACATTATGAGCACTTAGGAGATTAACTACTGATAAATAATGAAAATCCATCCTCAAGTATGGGCAAAGTCTTGAGTGTAATTAGAAATAGGGGTGACACTGGCCAGAGACAAGGTAAAATAAGCACGTGAAAAGGAAAAAAAACCCCAAACACCAGATATTGAACTACAAATGTAATGCAGTAGCTAGCAGAAGAGACACAGTTATTCTGTCTAGTGCCCTTATATGACAGCGATTCCATCTGAAAATCAGTAAAATGGGAAAATGCAAATTGAATATGGTAATGCAGAGATTACGTTGTTCAGAACAAAAATAGATGAGAAAACCTCACTGAATAATCTGCTGGCTTTTTCTCTTTCCTTTCCTCCAGCTGGAATGGAGTATGATTTTCATTTTGTATTCTACATTTTATTTTTATTTTTAATTTTTGTTCGAGGGAAGCAGTAAGAAACCTTTTTTCATTCAGAAGCTGTGATCCTGTTGGGGAAAGGTTACAAAGCTCAGCTTCTGCTCCTTTGGAGTACTGGCTGATGGATTGCTCAAAGTATCTGTATAATGCTGTTAGTCTTCTGGTAGTACAGCAGACTAAATCAATTAAAATTCACAGGAGTGCTATCTGTTGCACAAGGCAGTTTTATAGTTAAAGTGAATTAACAGACCAGGTCTGCTCCTCCGTGTCTTTGAAGGTGCTGGTAGTAAAATAAAAATAGTTTAGAAAGAAAAAGCTACTTTGTTTGATACAGGAAAATTTATGTAACTGGATAATGGATCATTTTAGTTTTCTTAAGAATTAGACTTAGTGATCTTCTACGTGGTGATCAACATGATTGCATGAAACTTTTTATTAACCTATACTTCACAGCATTGAAGAACCCCAAGAAACAAGTAGAATCAGAGACATATTGTCAGAAGTTCAGTTTTTTAATCATAGGAATTATTTGAGGTTTAAAATAAGATATAATATATGGAAATAAAATCCTGATGTATGATTGCTTGGCAGATGCCTGAACTAAATCCACATATCAGGAACATTAAATTTGGAATCTGCCAATGAAATATGGAAACTATTCTCTACTGAAATTGACTATATGTGCAGTTTCAAGCAGGATATCTGGAAGAAGTGTGTATGTTATTAAAATAAATACATGTTCAGTGCCATGTGGAAGGCTGTAAGCACAAGTGTGCTCCACTGAAACCAAGTCTGAGTGTATTGTTACTGTGCACAAACAGCAGCAGCATCACCTGCATTGATTCAGGCTCCTATGTCTAAAAGTAGCATAAAATTAAGAAAATGACTGTGTCTATATGCTGTGGAAAGGTCTTCCTTCATCTGTAGGATAATGTCAACATCACATATCATCCCTTTTCATCCCCAAGGACAGAGGCAGTATGGCTGGTGTTAATGCTTGAGTCCAGCGAAGTGTTCCCACATTACATAGCCTTAATATACCCTAAAAGTCTGCAGACTGTGCTGAGTAGATAACATAAATAAAACAGTTTTGTTCCCTTCAGCTTGTTTATCTGATAAAGTATAGGTCAAAAATTCTCTAAGTTATTAAAAAATAAAAATCTACAATGTTCAACTGCTGAGAGAGCACATCGTGCCATTTCTTAAAGACAAGCATGTATATGACATGGAGAAAGCCTACCCTCTGCATATAAACAAGCATCAGAAACACCTAGTTGGAATGCTTTCTTAAGTAGCTGTCATTCAATAATCATAACTTTGTCAGTGCTTTCTATCACTGCTTATTCTTGTTGTTGCTCCAGCAATTTCAAGAGGAGGACATGCCTCAGAGCATTTTCCAATGCTTAACATTTCCATTTCATGGAGTTTACTTCTCTGTTCTTTGATGTCAGAAGAGTGTACTTTCCATCAGTAGTGAAGAGATGAGTGACAGTCCTTCAGCTTTCCTCCATCCTCCTGAGAAGCCCCTCAGCAATCTGGCCAAATTGATACCACCAAGTGCCCTGGTCCCTGGAGCCAGCCAGGGCTCCTCCTCAGCAAATGCCCAAGCAGGGAATCTGACAAGATGGCTCAGGCCCTGCTTTCCATGTGTCACTTCTTCATTGTCTGCTCAGCAGTACTACAAGGCAGTGTGTCCATGTCTCTCTATTGCCTACATTGCTCTCTAGCTGCTCCACCACTGGGTAGATCCCCTTAGAGGAAATTTGCCTACTCAATTTGAGACAGAGTGACTGATATTTCCAAAACTCAAAGGTGAAGTATCAATTCTTCATGCCTGATATGGTTTTCACAAGGTAATTCCTCTCTGAATAACTTCCATCTGTTGCTTTCTTTGCCTCCAGCTTCTGTTTGCTACTTGGTTCCCTTTTTGGGAAGCGTCAGGAAATGGGTTGCCATATTTGCATGTTTTTTATTCATCCCTGGTCTCAGCTTTTTACTTACTCCACTGCTCTCAGGTTGTGGATGAGGACCCAACAAAAAATATTTTTCTTTGCAGTTGCTGCTATCTTTTTTTTTCAGATTAAGAATTATAAAAACCCAAAACCCACAAACTCAAGCCCATAACAGCTCACAATGCAAACTACACCTGATCTAGATAATATTTGTCATGATTACGGAACTCAATTTTCATGTGAATGGATCTTCCTCAAAATTTTTTGCATGCCTTCTATCAGGTCATTTAACACTTTACATAGTGTTATATTTCTAAAGGACAGAATATTCTTCCAACTGTAGTGGCAGCTCTGGGCATAAACACTTTGTCAGTTTTTTTCTTTCACTATCTGTGTGAGACAGTTTGAATTTAAAAGCTGCTGCCATTCTGTTTTGGCAGATGCCAACGGGGGTTTTTAGTAAATCAACTTTGCAAACAAGTTTGTTCTTCAGCTTTCCAGGGGGGGAGTTCCATGGCTGCAGCATCCTTTTCCTGCTTAGGTGACTGGTGGAATCATTTTAGTGTGTTTACTTTGTTGCCAGCAAGATGCTCAGTCATGTGTGGTTCTTTAATGTTTTGAATGGATAAAGTGGTGTGTTTTCTCTAAGTTACAGTTCCTGATTCTGTGTTTCCTGTATTCATGTCATAAATTGTTATGTGGCATTATTCAATGAAAGAGAAAGAATTTAACTGTATGCTTCAACATATGAAGTTTAAATGTTCACAGTTTTGGATGTAGGTAATGTTTTAAAGAATTACTGTGTTACATGGAAGTTGATTTGATAGAGAAAGTTTTACATGACACTTTGTGATGGTCCAAAAACTGATGCGAGAATAATTTTCCTGTCAATTTGAATAATTTTAGAAAGATCCCCCCCCTGCTTTTTTTAAAATATCATAAATTTTTTCACTTTTCAGGGTTTACATATCCCATAGGGGAAACCATTAATGAAGGTTTTGCTTGCATTTCTGCATTTGATCACACTAAATGAGATTGTTCAAGGTGTATGTTCATAATACCTAGGAGGCAACTTGTTATATCATGACTGCTCATACAAATCCAGAAACATTTTTATTTTCCTGTGGTCTAAAAATCAGTGATTATCGAAAGATAAATGTCAAATTAATCTACTGAGCTGATTTACGGGGCTCTCATTGTTGAAAGGCACTACAGGTGCAATGCAGGAAGTAATCCAGTCTTTTAGCCAGATCCAGTAGCACAGCTCATGACACAGAACATTTCTGTGCCATCTGGTAGTGAAGTAAATCAGATAAACTGCTCATGAATCAATTATTTCAAACTGGAATAATTTAAAGCATGACATGACTCTAAAAGTAGCACTTTAAAATGTCACTAGAGGCCAGTTCGTATATTTAATCACAAAATCAGAAGGAAATAAATTCAGAATAGATTGTATTCTCTAGGGTAGTTTTGCACACAATTTATTTCAATGCCTAAATAATGTAATTTTCAAATTCCTTTTATTTGATTTTTGTGTTTTAGCATATTTCATATATTTAATGCTTTTGGGTCTTTGAGAAAAACTGTAATAGGCTATTTGTAAAAAGCTTAACTATTTTTCTTGATCTTACTATATTATAAAATTTACAGATTCTATTAGCTCACTTTTAATAGGTTATTTACCTTATATGCTATAAATGAATGGAATATTATTACAAATAACTGTGTAAATGAGGCTTAATTTATAACTTTTTAAAGTATCTTTCCACCTTGTTAGAGATAAAATAATGATGAAATGGTTGCACCTCTTTCAAGAAGTTGCATTTAAACAATTTATAAGCCCCTTCATCATCAATGGCTGTAAGTCTATGGAGTTAAAACAAACTCAGGGGATAATAGGAATTTGCACTTACTGAGAATAAGGTTCACAATGTTTAGGCTATTCTTTGCTCAAGCTGATTTTTCAGTGGTATAAAGGGTTCAAATGCTTATTTCATCCTGCAAGTACGTGAATTGTTTCACTGACTTTGATGGAAGTATTCAAGAAGCTAAGCATGTAGAAAGGTGTTTTGCTATAGTAGGGCATTTAGTCAGCCTGCTTAAAATCAAAACTTTTGAAAAACCCTACTGAGCTACTGTTTTCTTCTGGACTTGTTCCCTTTTCTGCCTGGAAGGATTTTGCCTTTCAGTCATGTTGTAACTACAGCAAATGTCACGGTAGGCAATTTCTTCCTCTAAGTGAAGGACTCAAGTTGTAAGTAAAACTTTTGTGCTGAGTTCTGCATGAGTTAATAACTGCATTTGTACCTAAATTCTGTATGGCCCAAGTTCTATTAAGAATTAAAGCTCACAGCACAAATGAATTTTAATGGGAGCATTTTACCTCAGATGGCCATTTCACTGCATGGTTTCTGTCAGAATGAAATTGGGTCATATGTCTTTTTCATAAAAAGCTATTATGCACAAAAAATTTTAGTTTTAGGTGGCGATTTCTTTCTTCAGTGTAAATGGGTTCTTGGTGCTACACAGAAATGTGGCTGTCTTTCTATGACTGAGGACCCCATTATGTGTCATTAAAAGCAATGGAAGCTTGGTTTTGGAATCTGCATTAACATTCATGTTGTTTTGGGAAAAGGCAGGTGGGGCTTTTTTACTCCCTCCTTTCTTTCCTTCCTTTTTTTTCTTTCTTTCCTTCTTTCCTTCCTTTTTTCTCTTTTTTTCCTTTCCTTCTTTCCTTCTTTCCTTCTTTCCTTCTTTCCTTCTTTCCTTCTTTCACTCTTTTTCTCTCTTTCTTTCCATTAGTCATGTTCCTAGTCCCTCTTACAACTTCCACTCTAACATTCCTACAAGATATTTGTTAGTGAAAGTATTTTCATTTATAAATGCCAGACATATCTTAACAAAAGCATAACTCTATTTCCTGTCTTGCATGTCAGGCACCACTACCCAGGAATAGATCTGTCTGGAAGATCTACTTGAACTTAAAACAGTAGTTCATCCTGAATGCTAGTAGCAAGTTCTGTCTGCATTTTTAATATTACAACCAATACCAGAGGTTATCCTATACAGAGTTTTTCATCATCCCTTACAATATTACCACAGTTGATATAAGGATGCAAAGGTTTTACTTTTATACCCAAATGAGATTTTGTGTTGTTAGTTACTGTATTTAGTGTATGTATGTCAAGATAGTGACCAACAGCAAAACAAAGAATGCCAAAAATCAGGATTTTAATATTGTGACTCATTTCGCTAGATTTTATTATTGTTGAAGCACTGCATTATACTCAGCAATAATAAATCTTAAGATATACACTTCTGAATCATCTGTAGTGTGCTTGGTCATGCAGCCAAATAGCTGAATCATCCAGAAGTTTGCAGAAAGGAGTGCATGAACCCTCATGAACCTCCAAATCCAGGGGAATGCAGGAATTCTTTTTTACTTCATTTTTGCATTACATTAGATAATGACATGTTTGTGGAAAATAAAATATGACTCTTTTTTTAGTATGACTAATCAGAAATTTATTAAAATAACACCAGTAGATCTAACTGTTTAAAAATTGTAAGCAACTTAACCCTTATCCAATTTCTTCTGGTATTTAATTCAGACTTTTTGTGTAATTTAGGTGTCTGAAGAGATAAATAAATAATCTTTTCTTGAAAACATTTCTCCTAACTAATGCAGTTGTGCCTGTTGTACAATAAGATTTATTGTTTTTTTAAAACTTCAGTTTAAAAGCTGAAGGTAGAAAAATTAATATTATGACAATTGTGAAGTATTCAAATGAAGTAATTCCCGAGACCTGGCCTTTTCTTTCAGTTTTCTCACCAGGTAAAGTCTCCAGTGTAAATTCACAAGGGCTGTGGTTATGCATCTCAAGGCATATTACCAGAAGACATCTGTGTCTGGTCCAATCTGTCTTCATCCCTCGCACTCAGCTTTGGTTCTTAATCCAAATGCTCAAAAGCTATTTCAAATACAAATGTTCCTACTGAGCCACTCCTGTGCAAATGTTTGCCTTGTATTTGGGTCCCCATGAGCTTATAATTCATATGTCTGAAGCTCAGTAGGGTGCTTATACTCAACGATATCTATGTCATCAGATGCTGTATGTATTTGGAAAAACATAGTATAGTAAGTCTGTTTGTATCCCCAGGCTAAAAACAAGAATGTCATGTGAGTCAGAAATAGGCTATCTTTACTGACAAATGCAAAACATAAAAATGCATTAAAATATGGCATCATACTTATTCATCTACCTTAAAAAGTTTTTTTTAATTTTTTTTTCCTTCACCACAAACTAATGCAATATTAACTAATCTTATGTAAAGGGTATTCTGTTATGTTGGCTCCTCCCAAATGGCTATTCCTTTGGTGTCAAATGATGAAGAACACCAGAAAAGTCCTTTCCAGTGGTCCATTGAGTTCAGTACTCTTGCTCTTACAGTAGCACTAGGAGATACAGTTTAGGGAGAATGTGATTCTGATAATAATCTGTGCTCTATTTCTGTTGTACTCTGCCTGCACTCACAAGAGTTGTATTAAAATTCTTAGAAGACATTTCTGTCTCTCCCTTTTGATATGGGCATGTTACCCATTAGAACCTCTGACCTGTCTCTTCTACAGATATGTGTTTTTAGCTCTGTATTTCAGGCAAGAGTATACAATCCAAATTAATTTTCATTTTACTGAGAGATTTAATTTTGAAAGTACCATATTCCTTAGCAGTTTTCACAAGAATTTTTGCAGCTAGAATTCTGATTACATTTTCCTTCAGAAATCCTTTCTAAAGACTGTTTTTCTTTAGGCACTGCATATGATGCCTGCTGAGTACAAGAAACTGTAAGGGAGTTCTGATGTCATATGTAAACCCTAACGGGGTGTGCAGTCGTCTCAGGTCAGTTTTGCTAAATAAGAAGTAACAGCTGTGTTCTCTACACAAGCTATTCATGATGTCTTCCTTTCACATGGATGGCCTCTAAATGACTCAGATGTGAACTGCATTGTCCTGATTTGTAAGCAATGTTTTCTGTGAGGACTGTAAAACACAGAAAATATATGTGTGAATTCCATTTTCATGAATGTATTTTTTACAAATATAAAACCCAATCTTTCTCCAATACATCATTCAAGACTGTTTCACTCTAGGGAGAGCTTTGTTTAGGTAGTTCTGCGATTCAGCTACGTTTGGCTCCTTGGGTCTCTGCGGACCTTCAGCAGTGCCTCGGGCAGCCTTTACACCATCAGGCACCATCACATAGTCACATGCCACAAATGGAAAAGTTCCCCTATGTATCTGCTTTTTAATGCAAAACCCCACATATCTGATGGGCTGGCACAGCTTCCTCATGCTATTCTGGACACAGAGGTTAAAAAAACTCCCATGAAAGAATTGTTATGCCTTAGAGTCAGAGCTTGCTTAAAGCAATATGAAGCTCACAAAAAGGTTTGGTTCCTTGTCATCAGCTAGTAAGTATTGTCAAGGTCAAAGACATATCTCTCAGATAATTTTTTAACCAGCTGGAAGACTCTTGCTCTGCTTTTTCATGTGCCCTGTGAAAATACAGGCTCCAGCACAAGCTCAGGTGAAGTGGTCTATCTTTTTAGTCATAGTAATGTAGGGAAGGAAGGGAAATAATTGCAACTGAGGTGCTGGCAAGGCAAGCTATCACAGTTGCCCATATGATACTGCAGTGCTTCAGAACAGTTCAGTTCCAAATGGGGCAAGAAAACAATTCTGTCAGCCTTAACAAACACTCCGTGCCCTCTTCTAATGCCTTGGGCCTTATGCAGTACTTCTAACTGGTTATTCCTAAAGTGGGGATGAACCAGGAAATAGTAAAAGTAGCAGAGATGGAAGTTAAGTTTAAAATTTGTATCTGCGCTAAATCAATTTTTTTTTTGCTGCCAGGTTAGTTTCCAGGGTGTTTATCCAGCAAGTGTCTGAGTGATCAGATAGTTGGTTCAGTCAACATATGAATCCTTGTGTGTTCACTTTGAACGGTGCATACATCATAAGACAATTCGTCTGCTTCTCGGTCCCCTGTGCTCCCGTGAGCACCAGCAGGTGTAGAAAAATACCCTGAATGTCTTGGAATGCAAATCGGAATATGCAGAACTCTGGAACAGTGACTGTGGAGCTTACATGTTGTTTGCCTCTTTTCCTCTGCACTCAGGGGGGAAATTGCCATTGGAACATATGTTTCTCCTCTAAATAATTTTTTCAGTAGCAAAATTGCCAATTGTCCATGTTTTTTCCTTAAATATAGCAGATGGTTTAAAGGTCCTGGCATTAGCTTCACTGATAAAAAAATAATAAAAAAATACATTCTGCTCAGCTGATTCCTTTGTCTCCATGCCTGTAGGCAGTAATGGCTGATTGGGAAATATTTCACTGACAACAGTATGAATCTTGAATTCCAAGCTGAGTTGTGCTGTGGCTTACCTGGAGCCAAATAATGAATTCAAAAGAGAAAAAACTTATCTGAAAGTGAACTGTCTGGTATTTCTTTGTGTTTTGCATGAAAAGTTTCACATAACTCAATTTTCAAATTTTGTCTGAGGAGGTTGTTACACGTTTTTAATGTAATGCATGTCTCTCTGTGATACTTCTCCTATTATTGATTTTTATTTCTGACAACTACTTCTAGTCTGAGTTCTGCATAGGAAATCGTTCATGTGCTTTTATAGAGGATAGATTTAAAACAATTATGCTCTTCTACTTAAAACTTTCACTTTGTCGGACTACACTTATTTTGTGCTTTTCAAGTTTGATTCACAAGCCTCAGTGATCAGATAAAGTCTTCTGATCGTTTTAAAAAAGTTTTGTATTAAGCTCTTTGCTTTTAATTTTTTTAGGAATTGAACCACAATGAGGCTAATTATTGCAATAAGGAGTATCAACATTTAGAGTACAGTTGCTGTTCAAATCTAACATGTCACCTTTTCTATGAATTTGAGGTTGGAAACTGGGCAGTCTCTTTCTGGGTTTCAGCAGGCATCTGATAACTACTGAAAATCTCAGTCATCTGTTTGTCAATATTGTTTTTATAATAAGGGATTCATGTTGATACATGAAGTATTCAACCTGCTAGATTGGATGGCTTTAGACCAACTACAATTTAAATATTTTTCTCTTTTTTGGAAGCCGTGGCCCTTGCCAGCTGATACAGGCTAGAGGATATTCTAGAGAATATTCTGCAGCATTCTGGGGAAAGTAGGGATGATTTTGGCTGAAAACTGAGCAATGGCCACATTTGTTTATTAAATGATATGGAGACCTTTGTGTGGTCTTGAGAATGCAAATAAATTGCACAAATAAATCTTTGCAAAACCCTGACTTGAGAGAAAATTCTGAGAGTCAAAAGTGAATTTAGCATCAAGACAACACCTATTCCCAGTCCTCTAAGCATTTTTTTCCTAGCCCATACAAATTTTTCAGGTTTTATTTGTTTTAGTAAAATGCATTTTCTAGTTTCCATGGCTGTCTTTGAAAGTGTTCTGCTTATTATCTATGCCAGCATTAAAATGAGTCCTCAATGTGCAGACTACTTAATATACCATTGGTACAGATAAAATTCAACTCTGTGAATATATGGTGAGTTTTCTTTTAAATTTGGAAAGGGAAATAATACAAGTGCTTAGTATCAGTTTTCAGATACTATATTTTCGTAGCATTCTATATATGTTGTAATTGTCTATACTTTCTCTTGTTGTCTCATATAAGAATGTAATAATTCATTTACATGGTCTGCCTTCAAAGCAGAGAAAATACAGTAGCTCTGAATTAAGCTGCAGTCTTTAATATTTTCCCCTGATTTCCTGGAAAAAGCAAATTAGTCCTGTACTTATTTTTTGTTGTTGCTGTTGAATCTCTCAGCATGCTGATTGTTTTGCAGAAAGACTTTCAATAGAGTGTGAGTCAGTTTCAGGAAAAATGAGATTATGCTATATTTTTCAGCTGTGAAGCTAAAGATTTTTGTTGAAATCTAAAAACTGCTTGATGTTAATGTATTTCATTTGTGTTTTGGGGGTTTATGAACTGTGAAAGTGCCTGGCAGGAATGCAGCCAGCTGTTTTTTATTCTGTTTTGTTTCTCGAGAGCTTTTTCTGCTATTAAATCAGACTCCTGGAATAAACATAGTATCTCAAAGGAGTGTTTGCAAGGGTTAAGCCAAGGTTCTCTATATGTTTTATTCCAGTAGTGTGTCATACTCATATGTTTGGCTTAATTGTTTTAATCTTCATGTTACAGGAAGAAAAATCTGAGTGGCAGCAATTCCCCACAGAGATATTACCAAAGCAAATTGATGACATTTTAAAGCTAGATAACTGCATAGAAATAACAGAATAAAATTAAAATATATACTCCTTCAGATATTGGAGCATTTGGCCTGGAAATAGTACTATCTTCATTGAAAGAATTATACCACCAATGTATTTGGCTGCTGTTAGGATTTTTTTTTGCTAGTTTATTGTTATCGTCAGGTTTTCTGTCAATTTTTTGTTTGTTTTTTGGTTGGTTGGGGTTTTGTGGGTTTTTTTGTTTGGGTGTTTGTTTGTGGTGATGATGGGTTATAATTCTGAGCTAATATGCTAGACCCATTTCTGTTAATTCATTCATGTCCAGGAATATTTTGTAGTTCCTACTGACAAAAAGAAGTTCTGAAATCACTCTGCAACTTTGTGAATGTTTGTCTATCCAGTGTGTTTGACAGTAAATGTACATAATTTGTGTCTTTCCTTCAATAGTCTGCATATACTATGGACTCTGAAGGTATTGGTGGGAAAAAGTTACTGCTTTTAGAGCATTCTCCAGCAGTCATTTAATGAAGCAACCAAACAAAATCCTTTGTAATCTGCTAATATCAGCATTTACAATGTAATTAAGTGCTTGAAAATGAATGTCTTATAGTTTTATGTCTAATTAGTTTCTGCTGATTATCACAAAACACTTAGAACTGTAATAACTAAACAGGATAATTGAATAATTGAAAATTAGGCTTCAGCATCCAAACTATATAGGTGAAAGAGTTGTGTTCTCTTGGATCATATGTTGCATTGAATTCTCTTGATAGAAAATATATCTGCCATAATAGTTGGTCCTAATTTCAACAGTCCTGACTTAATGCTGCTTTCAAGCTGTGAATCAGAGAAAAGTGATCTGGCAATAGAGACAGTGACTCAATGAAATAATAGAAGTAGCAAGAGAGTGAAAGCTGGTGGGTTGTATTACTGAGAATACATTTTATCTCAAAATATGGTGATCTGCTGCAAGCTGCATTTTTTGCAACATTTCTGATTATCGACTTTGAACTGAGTATTTGAATGGGTTTTCTTTGTGTATTTTACAGTGGGTATCCTCACAGTTTTTTGTGAGTATAAATTGGAGGGTAAAGGCTTTTTTGTTTGAATGCAGAAAAATATGGCAAAACTAATATTACTTTCCTCCAAATTGTGCCTGTTTTTACGAGTCAAGGGAAGAAAATCAGGAAATTTGCACTAACAAACAATGCAATCCATGATTTTTTCAGGTTAAAAAGAACTATGAAAAGATAAGTAAGGTTGAACTACAGGATCACAAACGTGTCTCTGGGACCTGTGTAGTATATGTAATCTACTCTGTTGACATTTACATTTTAATTAGTTAGATGATGGGTCTTCTCAGAATGACATATCAAATAAGTTATTAATTCTATATCTTATTTGGCCAGATAGTAACCCTAATCTGTGTTGATTTAATGGTATGTACCAAATAGTGCATAGTCTAGATTTGGCTTTTGAAGTTGGAAGACAACGGTGAGAATGTGTTTGAAAGGAATAAATAGCTTTTAGAACTCCAGCATTCATTTATGCTGTAGTACAGCAGGAGTGATGGTTTATATCAAAACCAGTTTAAAACAAAAGAAGTATACTGAAGAATATCAGGAACTAGCCAACATACAGGCTTTGGTATATGACAGAATTCTTAACAGTTTGCGTCAACTTTTCATAAATACAACTTTGTATATGCATGTTTTCTTGGGGTTGAGGCCTGGAACCTTTGCTTATTTGTGGGGGAAAAAAAAAAGAAAGTGAAAAATATGTCTGATTTTGAATTTCAACATCAAGTATTGAAAATAATTGCTCTGTGAAATGAAGGTGAAGCCAGGAGGAAGGTCGTGTGGCTCACAGGGAATAGTAATTTTTAAATTATGTTGACTTAGTACTGAGATCTTTTATTCACCAATATACACAGGGCTCTAACAGAATGTGGGACTTGCGCAGCCTACTGACCAGATAGGGGTATCTGTTGTAATCACAGCCAGTCTTCAGGATTCTGTTCATCTTCCCTAAAGAGTAGATAGACCTCCTCTAACCCTGAAAGCAAACAAACAAACAAACAAACAAGCCCTAAAAGCCCAAACCCCAGAAGGTGAGAATCTAAATTAAAATTTCCAAAATGAAGCTTTCTGTGTGTGCAAAATTGTCTTACCCAGAAGAACTTCATGACAACCACAAATACAGATACAGAAATATGATGTCTCTCTGTGCAGCTGTCCTGGAAAGCTGTAAATGGGAATGCCCATTTTAGCAATCATTCTCAAACATTTCTGAACACATGTGGACTGAGAGTGAGGCGTCCCTAGAAAAAACTTTAATGCCTTATTTTAGGGCTTGTCAAATCTGCTGCAATGTGGTGTCCCCAGGTTCAGTCAGTACCAAGGCTGAGCAAAAATTGCCAATACCAAATGTGTATAAACACACAACAGAGCTGTACGAAACATATCAACATAGCCCAAATAACAGAGTGGGAGTCGAACAGAACACAGGGCAGGCTCTGCAGGTCATATATAGAGCATAGCCAGTTAAGCCTACAGATGAGATTCTTTAAAATTGACTGACCCTTTTCATCTCTTTGCCCCTTTATTTTCCCATGCTTGTTCCTCCTCAGAACCCCTTGATCTCCACCTTTCCCCATCTTTGGTTCTGCCTCTAAGCATCTCATTTTAAGCTTTGTACAATCTCAGAATGCTCTTCCCCTGCATCCTAGAAGTGTCTTGCATTTCCTAGGAAATATCTCCTTTAGTATATGAAGTGATCCATGGAAATCCTTCCCCATAGAGTTTGGAAGACAGATAAACCCCAGTCCATCTGTTGAAGCTTTTATGGGATGTCTGGGACAGGGGCTCATCTCTATCTGGCTTATTTTGGTTTCCCTCCAACCATTTTGTCTGTGTGCTCCTTCATATTGGCAGAGATGATAATTTAATCACTTATTCTGAACACTACAATCTTTAAACATTGGTCTAAGAGAAGAAGCTGCAGCTTTTTTTCCTTCTTTCCCCTAAAATAATAGTTTGATGATTGAAGTACAAGTTGAGAAATCCTAGTTCAGCTTATTCCAGAGAGAGTGCCTCTACATCAAAACTACAGGATCTTTGAGGAGGAAGAACTTTATTCTTCAGTTAATATAACTTTCAGGTCTTTAACTAAGAGGTTATAGATCTCTGATTTCTCTTTATCACTTTGCGCCCATAAAATATTAAGAATTCATTCTTCACTGATATATTTTTTTGTAAGAATATCTTGAGAACATGTCTTTCTTAATGAAACTAGACTATAGTATAAAAGAGTAATAGGTTACTCCTTAGTAATAGGTTAATCCTTAGTAATAAGGATATGATTCACTGTGAACAGGGTATGGGTTTCAGCCCAAGTCTCTCAATTTTTTTGCATGAAAACCTTAATAAATAAGTTATTATATGAAAGAAAATAAGTGATGTCTTCTGTTGACAGAGTTTTAACAAAGGGTGAGGCATGTAAATGCTTGATTTCTGAGCCATATCTTCTTCCCTAAGGCTGAGCTTGTACAAATAATCTTTGCCTCTTGAGGTGGATGTCCCATCCCGAGAAGTGTTCAAGTCCAGATTGGACTTGGATAGGGACAGACAGGAGGACTGAAACTAACGTTTGCTCTGGTGAAAGGTGTCACTGCCCATGGCAGGAGGACTGAAACTAACTGACCTGTAAGGTCCCTCACAGCCCAAACCATTCTCTGATTCCATGATTAGGGGGGAAATTTTTCTCCCAGGCTGGAGCACAAAGAGCTGGCAGCCCCCAGTATTGCACTGTAGTGTACCAGCTCACATTAGAACTGCTTTATTTGCTTTCTTTGCAATTCATAAATCAGTATAGCCCAGCCCTGCCTGCAAAAGAACACTACAGTAAAACAAAAAAAAAAAATCAAATTTTATTGTATGTGATGGATTGAAGCTCTGTTATTAGACAACAGTATATTACTAACATTTATACTATGTATATCCAGTTGATTGTACATAAAAGTCGACTTGAACAGCTTCTAGGATTGTAACTTACTACACATCCAATTTTTGAAAGATATAAAGAGAAATGGGAACGCTGAACTCTAGAAAATAAGCCTCAGACTTAACATTTTTTTTATATTGTGTCTCATATTTTATCAAAGGCATTCTGTATTTTTTGGCATTAATACTTGATCTCTTAGTGATTCCCATTTCTACATAAATTTACATTACAAAACCATGCAGTGAACACATTGCAATAACGAAGTCTGTATCAGGTTAAGTACAATATATAAATTTTGCTCGCATTTGAAACAAAATTCAGACTCCATCTGTCATATATTATCTCCAGAGAAGTTAAGAAATGCACATATATAATTGGATTATGAGAAATTGAAAAACACCCAAAGTGCCTTACAAAAAGTATATGATATTTATGGTTGGCTTTAACAATGATTTTTTTTCTGTATTTATTTTGTATGAAAGTTTTTAATGGTAGAAATTCCTGCTTCCAATAAAATGAAAAAAATATAACTGCATTGAATAGGAGTTTGCAGTATTTTCCCATTAGATACTCTGTATGAGAGAAAATAAAATACACCAAATATGACTCATCTCAAAGGAATTCAAGATATTTTTGTATTTCATAAAAGCCTTAGAATGCTGGCTTATCTATTTCTGATGTTTGATTGTTGGCATACTTTGTGTGAAATATTTTTGATACAAGGAAAAGAACTGAAAGCTTACTGTCACTGTGTTAAAAAATGCATAAAAATTGTCAAAAAAATTTGTATGAAGTGTAAGGAAAATTAATTTAACAAATAGCTTTATAATTTACTTTCAAAAATTTTAAAATAGTTTTTCTCTACCTTTGAGACAGTAGGAAGAGTGACATCAAATGGCTGATGTCTATTTTCTTTCCTTCCTTGCTGATTTATCCCTTCACCAGACTTCCAAGGAAAAAATTATCACACCCTCTTGAAAGGACTTAGTATCCCATCACTTCATGGCTACAGTTTTTGAAGTTAAATGCTAAGGTTTCTAATTTTCACTTTGTTGTTTTAAATGGCTGCTTCATCCCTCCGTTTTCTGCAGGAAAGTAGTTTGTTCCAGAATGAGCTTTTAGTGCAAGAATCCAGGCAGAAAAAAAAATTAACTTTCTTTGGAATAGGTAGAACCATATAATGCTCTTCCAAAATCAGTAATGCATGTATCCATGCATGCTTGCATGATTTATTTTAGGATGAGGTCAGACTTTTGAAGGTGTTTGTTACTTTTCATTGACTGTAAAAGCTCTAGTGACTCTAAAGGGTAACTAGTGCCATTTAAATAGCCTGGAGGTGTTTCAGTTGAATAGAAGTGTCCTACAG
>VYXD01008410.1:110606-125730 GCA_013397195.1 Hylia prasina
GTGGTGCGGGGGTTGCGGCGGTGTGAAGTAACCCTGCACCAGGTTTTTTTGTTGGTTTGGTTGCAGTTGTTTGGTAGGTTGGTTGGTGTGTTGGGATTTTTTTTGCAAAACTGCATATCAGCAAAGAATCTGACTTTTGACTTCAATAAACCTCTTACAGATAACTTTAGGCTGAGATGAATTACCCACTGGACTTGCCTGTCTTTCTGCAGAGACAGATGTCTAAGTTTACATTTCTAAAGCTACGTGAAATGACTCCCACCCTAAGAGCTGAAAAGATGTGCAAGCAGTTTTTCTGTCTTGTGGGATCCCTCAGTCTTCACCTTATTCATTAGTTTAAGCTTACACTTGGACATCTCTGTAGAGCTCAGATAATGTATTTCCTATATAGTAGTTGTTTTCTACTTGTTCTGGGTGTTTTAATAAGTTAATAAGCAACTTTTTCACTACATGAGATTTAAACGAGGATTTCTGAGTACTAAATAAGAAGAACATGCATTTGATTAATGTGTTAATGAATAGTGTTGCTGGATTGAGCCTGGTTTTATGCACTGTTCATGGATATTTTAAGGGTTCTATTGATATTTTCCCTGTAGTGATGAGAGAAGATGGGTGATTATGAATAAGAAGCACAATGGCAATATTTAATAATTGTGAGCACATGTGCTAACACAATACAATGTACTGATGAAAAAGTACTCTGATTTCTACAATAATCAAAACTGTCTGTAATCTATACAATATTCATTTCACTTTATAAAGAAAATGGTCCTTTTATGTCTTCAGATAACCTAAACAATAAAATAGTTATTAAAATGGAAATCCTGGATTTGCATGTGCATATAAAAGAATCAGAAAAGACAGGCTAATATACCTGGAACTTCTCTGTGTGCTAGCTATAGGAATACATGTGACTTTATACATATTTATTCATTGTTCAAAGCCATCTGTCAACAATTAAAATATATGTCACATTTAATTGCATAGTCTGCATAGATTAGGATTACTATAATTAGACTATTGCGTACATATTACAGCTGCAAAATGCATGAGCCAGGCTTTCTCAGGAATTTCAAAAAAGGGCTTCTTCTATTTTATAATATTCTCCATGGTATTTGATTGCATCTGAATAAGTAATGCTGTGGAGAAATAGCATAAGCAGCTACTTGAACTTGAAGCTAGCTTTTCTGAGAAAAGTTGTAATCTTATCACACATACAAAGACCCAATGGGATATAAAGGATTGTTCTACCAAATTTTTCTGAGAAGACTCTGATTGTAAATGCTCCACTTCTTTATGCACCAAGAAACCTGTTCTCAAGTAATGTGCATGTCCGCTCCTCCACCATTTTCATATTTCAAGGATGCCTTAATTCTCTTGAAGATTTTGAAAAACAGGCATGATGCATTTTGACAAGGCTAGGCAATGGGAACTATTTTAAGAACAGTATGAAGGAAAAGAGGATTTAAAAACACAGTCCTTCATACATGATAATTCTTAATTTATGCAAAGCAGCCTTACTACACGGATATAACCAGGGAAGTATAGTTATACAGAAATCATGAAAATAAATGACAACTCAAGAATGGGGACAAGGGGCAAATTGTGTGGCAGGAAGGCCTTGGTTTAACCTCATTAAGAATTCACTTGCCTTCTGCAGAGTGCTGGCACACTATCTCAGCAACTGGAAAACTTTCAGTGTAAGACTTAAGTTTGGCATAAATGATGTACTAGAGTTTATACTGCCATTCTGTCTGAAGGATCTATTCTGAAAATGAAAAGAGTATATATTGGACCTAAAGAAAAACTTGGTAAATAATGCAGAAGATTTTGAAAACTTGGTAAATAATGCAGAAAATTCTGGATCTGTTTTTTCTGTGGTATTTTTTGGGGCAATCTCTTATAGGATGGGGCCAAACAAAGTCACAGATATGTCACAGATAAGTCACACAAAGTCACAGGTATGCTTATGTAATTGATACTTGGTCTCACTAATGTAAAGAGATTCCTGGCTATTAGTTATATTAGTTTTATTAAGGTTCTGCCTTTTTGTGCTCTTTTGTGTTGCAGGAGGAGGGTGCAAGGGAGATGGGATATGATGATATTTTTGCAGAGAATCCCTCCCCACAAAAATTATAGACAACATTTGTATGGTCCGTTATAAGATAAATACCAAAGGATTTTGTTTCATACTGAGTTCTGCATTAAATTTTATAGGTGCCTACTGTCATATCATATTCTAGATCAATTTAGAATGCTCTGATTTAAAGAAAAAGTACATATGCAGCTGCTGAAGAGGGAAATGTATTTTTAATGTTTCAATTTTTTTAGTATATGGGATCATTTTTCACTTCTATTATCTACAGAGCAATGGCTAATGCAAAAGTAAAGGCTTCCTTCTATTTTATTTTTGTATTTTAACTTTCTTTCATATGTTGCTAGGAACATACTAGTTTTATGAAGTTACACAATATTGGCTTTGCTGTCAGCTTAGTTTTCATGTGTTTTACACAGCAGCAGTTGCTTTTCCTCATTCACTCAAGTCCACTGATGTGAGGGCTAGAAATGTCACCAAGTAAAAGACGAAAGTAGCTTTATTGTGCTGCTGGTGGATAAGGGAAAGCAGTGTGTCAATCAGCACTGCTGGTGGGTCACCTCCACTGACTATCTACTGAATTCCATTCTCTGAAATCAGTTCTCTGGATAAATCACCAATTTATCCACTCACAATAGGGTTGCAACATAAATGTACCTCTAACAGTACAGCCACAATTTTGCTCATGATGGCATCACAGATTATTTCAATGCAGCTTTTTCTATAATGTCTTCTGAATGGCCCTCCAGAAGAAATGTCAAGTAGCATATTCTTATAAAGTGAAAAGTGTTCCAGAAAGTCCTTCATCTAAATGGCTTAATATTATGCCCTTTCACTTGCAGATCTGTGAAGTATAAGAAGAAATCAAAAACTGAAATAGAGTGTCTGCGATTTTCATTATCCATCATGATAGTTAATTTACTTCAGCTGTAATGTCAGACTTCTGTTTCCACAGATAATGAGAGGAAACTAGGGTTTACAGATTATTAACTCTTAAGTAAAAAACTGTGTCAAAGAAGTAAAACGAAGTTCTGGTTTTGTAGACATAAGCTCCAAATTGCCAGAGACTGGAAATACACAGGTGGACAACTGATGTAGTACAGATAATTTGCTGTAGAACCCATTTCTAGCTTATTTTTCAACAGTAATTTAATATAAACATGTTGCAGCCTGGAATAAATTTTATTCTTAAAAAAATAAAATCGAACATTTACATTTTGCTATTGTCATGATTTGTATTTCTAAGTAACAGCCAGACTCAACATATTGATATTACTATCAGTAGAAATCAGTGCATGATAATGAGTTAATGATCGTGTACTCGTGTTCATATATATGAATCTTGCAGGTTGGTGAATTATCTTCTGTTCCCCAGCTTCATTGGTATGTGTTGGTTTCTTATTTTATTTGAAAAACTGTCCTACGTAATGATAGTCATGACAGTATTGAAACTTCCTGTAATTCTGATTAATTCTCCATATGATTTTCCAAGTTCTAGTTGTTAACACTGANAAAACTTCACGTATTTTTTCTTCTCCTCGTTCACTGTCAGACTGTTTTAAAGGTACAGAACTCAATATACACCACAAGCAGGACAGACGACTGGGGATACAGGCATCATAAAGTCACCCTAGGACACACTGAAAATGTTTCGTTTGAAACTTTGTTTGAGAAAATTAAATTCTTAAGTCATAATCAGCATTTTTCCTCATAAATAATGTGGTCTTTTTTTTTTTGCTATTTATATAGAGAGGGAGCATAAAGAGAAACAGTGAATTTTACATCTATAGTATCTAGATAAATGGTTGGGATCCTGCTGTGCTTTTCTCCAGTTGGCCTTGTGCTACAAGCTGTATTGTTACTAAACAAACAGAAAATTGCACTGCCTGGCTAAAAGAATTAAGAATCCTCTTTGAAAACTTTTTTTTTGTTATTTCTTTTCAATAAATCTGTTTGGACTCCAGCCTTTGCTTAGCTGAATAAGTCCCAGCTTTAACTAGGATTATGGTTCAATTGCATGTGCTTAGATGCCTGGAACCATTCAGTTCCTTGGCATTCCTTGGCCTCCAGCTGTTGCTCAAGAAGCGAATTCTTCTCTAAATTCTCTATCACTCCTCTCTCACTTCATAATGCCCCAGATACTCTAGGTCACATCAAAAAGCACTAGACAACCATGTCCACGAAACTGAATCAAATTTCTAACATGCAGATTACTGCTGAGGACCTTAGACTCTTCACTTACAGAAAAATGTGGAAATTTTTTGACATCTACACTGAGGTGTATGATTTTAAATCTCAGCCCCACCCAAAATCCTGGCTCTGTTTGTTCAAATGAGTTTTATCTGATCACAGTATGCCATGTTATTAAAATCAATCCTTTTTCTTACTTTTGGTTAGACATCATTAATCATTCATTAAAGCGCTCAATATCAAGCTGACTAGTGATTCACATATTCTGTTCTGGAAAGACAGAATTTCAGCCTACTATTAGGATCAAAGAAAATTGTCAAATATATGTCATATATGTCTATCTATATCAACCCTTGCCAAGGAAGAAATGTCCAAAAATTCAGATGAGGACAAGGTAAAGGATAAAATTGTTTTCAAATTATGTGAAAAATTATTTGTAATATCTATTGGAGGGGGTTATTAACCAATAACATTCAAACAAATAAAAAGAAACATATGAACAGAAAAAACCAGTAGAACAATGACCAGAAATATGCAAGCATATGTATGGGTGGGTGAAACAGGCAAAGAATATTAGTGTCTAAACATTAATCGTATAAAATATGACTTTGTTCTGTTATTTCAACTACTACACAGAAATAAGTGTACATGCTATTATCTGGGGTTTAATTTTGCTTGCATTTGTTATCTTATAAATGTCCAACTCATTTACTTAATTTTCTGAGGATGATTTCAACCTGCAGTGAAATGTTAGCAAGACATGCATTTTTTATGGATGGAAATACCTAAATATTTTCTAAACAAATCAACTTGATAGTGTGCATAGCTGTGGTGGCAGGGATTGCACCACGGGACAAGAGCCAAGCTTTTGCTCCTATGTTCACTCTGAACCAGTAACAACTGGAAAGAAAAGCAATCGCTCATGACAGAGCTCAAATGAGAACCTGAGTTGGTGGGTTTCAGCTGTAAAATGCACTCCCAGATATAAAGCAAGATTTCTATAAGTAACAAATGAGGAAAAGGGTATTTGTGAGGGTATTTGTGAATTGTGCATTCCATTTAGGAGCTGTATCTATATTTGTTAAAGAGAGGATTAAGAGTGAGAACACACTGTTCCACATCCCCAGTGCTAACAAATAGCCTCTTAATAAGTGATTTACGTTAGGGAGAATTGTTTGGTGAGCAGATGTAAGTTACAAAGACTGAGAAATTCAGTATCTATCACTCTACCTTATTGTCCAGTTCTCTTTTATTCGGCATGGTAGACATCCCAAAAGAACTGCATCTGTTGTATTAAATAAAAATTTCAGGGACTGCAACTGTCCTACTTCTTACTGCAGAATAACCATATCCAGGCTGCCTACTCAGAACAGTCTGTAGACTATGCTAAGGCTCAAACTGGGGTCAAGCATTATTGTGGAGAGTTCTAGTTAGGTCAGTTAAACTTTGTGATGGTCAGGAAGCATGCTAAGGGTGGAACAAAATGTACAGTGTGTGTTTGTGCTTGAAGCCATAGTCTCACTGTGAGGAGTTTTACCTTCAATGAAAATTGCTAGTCATTGCTATCTAATTTAGCAATTAGCTTTCTTTGAAAATTTTGTTTCTTACTAAGTGGTTTTGAATGCTACATAAATAACTACTGAGAAGAAATGTCTGGATTTTGAAGTAGTTGTGTAATAATAAGCTGGGCTGATTCTTATTTCCACTATTCAGGCAGCAACTGATTTGATCCTGAGGTAGTAAATGTATATCAAGGAAGCACAAAGGGTAGGTTAAAGCTGTGTTGAGCAGTGCTGGTGCTTAGCCACACCTATAATTTTTGCAGTTCAGTAAGCAGAATGAATGTCTATTTCTTTCTTTGTTCAGCCGAGTTAGCTTGGACTCGAGAGAAATATTGTGTTATTTTCATCAGAATTTCAGGCTACTGGTGATTTTATGGAGAAGAATGAGTTTTCAAACTTGAAACTCAGCACTGTAGCCCTGCATGTAGGCAGAAAACATGGGTTTTACATAGCACTGTATGTATTGCTTGTACTTTGTGTATCATCTCAAGCATATCAAGGCTATAGCTGATTAGAAATCTCATTCTCTTTTTGAAAATGTCATTAAAAAAAAGAAAAAGAAAGGAGATTATGTACTTCACACAAAGGTACAGCTTTTTATTCAAAAACATCCCCACAGGACACTATCATAAGGGATTATGAATTGCCATACTAGTGATCTAAATACCAGTCTCCAATATAAACTGGACTTCTAATTTGGAATGCACAGTTTTGTTAAGGAAATGAAACCCTGAGGGACATTCTGGCCTACAGATGCATGAATAGGGTTTTTTTTAGAGATCACTAAGGGAAATGCTGTTTTCTAAGTATTTGGGTATGTAATGCTAAGCAGAGGTAAATAAATTAGCAGTTTATTCCTCTCATTTGAAAGATTTCAAGGTAGTAATACTTCTAGAAATAATTCTTCTGGATTTGACTTGATTAGCTAAATTGGATCCCCTGCTGGGCTCCTTTAAGATTCCCTCCAGAAGTACTTATGATGTGCACATAAATGAAAAAGAGGAAATACTATGACTGAGCTTAGTTCACAGTGAACTGCAAAAGAGCATCAAGATATTTTCATTGAACTACAATACAATAAAATTTATAGAAAATCCATATTTACCATGAAGGTTTATGATGTAGAATAAGTGAACAGGATACCAGAGTTTTGTATCACATCAGTTTCAATGGTATAAATATAATTTTTACTACCTGTCAGTGTTCATCATTGATTAGACACTGTCCTTGTTTCAGCTGGGATAATCTTCTTCTTAGCAGCTAGTTATGCTGTGTTTTGGATTTAGGACAAGAATAATGTTAATAACACAGTAACATTTTAATTGTTGTTGAGCAGTGCTTACTCAGTCCAGGACTTTTTGTCTTTTACTGCCCTGCTAGTGAGCAAACTGGAGGTGTGCAAGAAGATGAGACTGGACACAGATGTGACATCTGACCCCAAATGACCCAAGATCTATCCCATACCATACAAAATCACACTCAGCATATAAACTGGGGAGAGTTGCCCAGGGGCTGGGGGCCCACTGCTCAGGTCTTTAGTCAGTGGGTGGTGAGAAATTGCATTGTGCATTGCTTGTTTTGTACATCCTTTCATCATCATTACTATTATTATTTGCCATTCATTTTATGTCCTACTACACTGTTTTTATGCTAACCCATGAGTTTTATTATTTTTCCAATTCTCTCCCTCTTCCCACTGAGGGGGATTGAGCGAATGGCTGTCTGGTGTTCCTGCCTAGTTAAACAACAGCAGAGATTAAAACACTTGTAACTTCCTGCAAGCAGATAAATACAAAATAGAGTACACTCTTGCCATTTCAGAATTGCTTTTATGAATTAATACATTTTTGAGATGCAGAAGGGACCATTTTAGTTTTTTACTTAAACCTCACACATAGCATGTCCTTGAACCTCTAAATTAATTCATGTTTTAAGACCAAATCTTATTTGAACCAGAAAAAAAAACAAAAACAACCCCCCCCCAAAAACCCCACAAACAAACAAAACAACAAAAAAAACCCCCACCCTTATCACAACTGTTGATAATTATTGTTTATTATTGAAAAATTACTTTCATATAGACCAACCTGAATATTTTTAAATGTATGATTCTAGTAGCATAGGTTTTTTTATTCACTTTTAATGCTTAAATTTTTTTAAAAAATGATTTATTTGCTATTTTCATATGCTTTGGCCTGCCAAATCTGTTAAATATACATTTGCCATATAGGCATTTACAGGGCTTATAAGGCTGGTTAAATAAATTCTTGAGATCAAAGAGTTTTCTGAGTGTACTAAAGGATGAGCTCCGTGGTTAAAACAAAAGGATTTTTGGTTCCATTTTAATCACTGTAATGGAATTCACTTTTGGGCCATCCTTTCTGAACAAAGGCAACGCGAATGCGATTTAGGAGTAATATAATACCCCTAATCTGACTTAGTATTCCTATTTCTGTCCCCAAAGATATCCCATTAAAATCTTTGTCTAGAACACTGCTCTCGATAATTCATATTCTGCTGGCTACCCAGGACACTCCCAATTAATTTACGAAATAGAATATTTTGTCTTTTAATATGCATGTAATACAATACTTAGACTTGCAAATTTACTTTTGTCTGTATTTTATCATACTATGTGCTTTAAAATTCAGTCAATTGCCTCACTTGCCAGATGAGATTTTCTTAGTTTGTCACTTCTTTTTGTTATTTAGTAGCTCTCCAGTTCTCGTGGCAGTACAAGATTTACTATTACCACTTTGTTTTTCATTTTGCTTTCCAGATTATCAATAAAAGTCTTAAATAATCTTGAAAGACTACAAAGCCCTATAGGTCTGTACCATAATCATACATTCTTAGTGATAATTTTCCTAATTATGCTTAGACTCTGAGATTTGTTGACAATCTTCAAATACCCTCACAAGGTGCCTCTGTAGCTGCTGCAAGCAATTCATTTTCTTACCAAAATGTTACAGAGCAGTGAGTCATACATTTACAGAAACCTGGAAGTACTTTAATATGAAAATGTAACTTCTTTAATGCAAATATTTTCATTCTAAAAGGTGAAGTTTCACAAAAGTTATTAATGGTACTTTTTGGTATTACAATCTTTGTTCAGAATTGCTTTTGGGTCAAAGAAAGCATTCCCCTAAGCCATCAGTGAAAATCCTGAGAGGTATTTTGGCAACTGTGCACTAAAAGATCTAAGGGCGAGGCCAAACTTCCCAAAGCTATGTAGGGAAACTGTGAAACTGAAGACTCTCAAGGACTTTTCAGTTGATTTACACCCAAATCATTCTCCCATGCGTATGTACCATAGTAATGGTACACAAATTTTCTGGGAAAAGTAAAATGCCACCAGCAGAGGACATGCTTTTGATACCAAAGTCTTAATTCAATAAACTTCCATCAACATTAAGAACCAGCAAATCTGGAGTATTGGTGAATCTACTGCAGTCTCAGAACAGTGGTGAACTAAGCCTTGCCATAAGTCATTCAAGTTAACATGGTTACCAAAAGTATTTGCTGCCTCTTTCATTGAAATAGAAAGAAAATAATGTGTGATTAAACTCATGGGGTTGGGGGTTTCGGGGTTTTTGAGACAAAAATTTGGTAGAATGGAAAAACTGTTAAACAAAGAAGAAAAGACACTATTTTGCACTTTGACACAACAGTCATACTTTTTTGAGGGGCAGATAGTAACAGCTAGTAACCCTCTTCATTCAGCTGAAAGATCCAGTAAGTGTATAAAACAAAATTGTCCATTAATAACATGTGTTTATTTTCCTCTTAAAGAATAGCTTTATAAAAGTGCAGCAGAAGAGAACAATTCTTTTAAACAACTTTTATCTTTATTTATAATGTGAATCAATTTAGCTTTGAAGAGCTACATGGATTTCTGTTTAATAAAGAATTTATACTAGGTCCAAGTCTTGCTTAGTAGAGAACCAGCACTGAGACTTGTGCACTTATATGGAGACAATATTTCTTCTTGTACAATTAAGGGAACAGAGGAGAATAACAACGTCCAAATAACAAATGAGCTTACTCATTATTTAATCTCTACTTTTTTAACTTTAACTTTTTTTTTTGGGAAAAAATTAAAGAGTACTTTTTCAATATTGAACCTACCTTTAAAGCAATTCAGTGGTATCATCTGTATTTTTAGCTTTCTAGTCATAAGTCAATAATGCATAATAATAAAAAAGAAAGAAAAAGAGAGAGAAGAGAAATAACTAAGTTGCCCTGAAATCTAAAGAAACAGCAAAATATAAAACCTTATTAAGTCAATATATTTCTAAGACTAAGACAGAGATATAGAGGAGGATGCATGTTCTCAGTCTGAAATATATATATATATATATAAACACACACATAGGTGTATATAAACATACCAGATATATATGGTATATGTGGTATACACTGTAGAAAATTTGGCAACACATTTTGTTTGAAAAACTGTCTTGCTGGAAGTTCCTGCCCATATTTATGCCACTGATCTCAGGGATAAAGAGTACCTTAACATACAACTGGCCCTGGAAATGTGTCACCATATGAATTGCGGATAAAAATAAGTGGGCTCCTTAACTGAGTGTAGTTCATTAAACAATCTATGGTTTGTTTCAATAAAAGCTATTTTGTAGAAGTATGAGCAGGGAGCAGAGCAGCAGTACCAAGGAGGAGTTTTTTTTTCCCCTCCTAGCTAGGTAGTTTGTCTTTCTGGTAACATATAAATGCCTAATAAAACTTTTGAATTAAAAGTGCTGCATAAATTGGTTCTGCTAATTCAGTGGTGAGTGGCATTCTCCTGTTCTTACACAGAGGAGCAACTGGATTTTATAGAAACATTGAGATTTATCTGAATGATCTTGTTGTAGTAGTGATTAAAAATTTTTTTTTTGGGAACTGTACAGTACTTAAAAATCAAGCCATCTGGGAAGTGACTCCATAATCTGAAAATAAACTCAGTTTATAGGTTAAAAATATGAATCCAGTATCTTGTTAAACAACAAAGCAAACACATTTTTGAACGTTTAAAACAATTGAGTCTGTTTTGAACTAACTAGTATCTTCTTTAAGGAGAAAGTACTATCTGATTATTAAATTAAAGAATCTGAGACAGTGAGGTTTTTGGCCAGTGTAAAGTCTTTCTAGATTGAGGCATAAGTAATGCACAAACCTGTACAACCAGTATTTTGGATGGGATGAGGATATAAGAATTATTAACATTTTTAAGAACCTGGGTTTTTATAGGTTTTGATGTTTATATTTATTGGACAGATAAGCTGAACTGAATCTGAACAGGGAAGAGGGCACATTGTTTGTGTGTATATATGACAGTTGTACCACCATTTAGAAACTGTATGGCAGCACTTGTACATTTGATAAATGAGAGAGATTAACATTGTTCAGCACTGCTCAACAGCGTGGAGAAATGTGTTAAACAGATCTCTACTCTTAAAAACCATGCAGATATCATTGGCCATCTCTATAGTGAGAAATAAAAAGGAGCCAGAGAAAAATTTTATTTACTGGAACCAAATAATTTACAATGCTTAGGCCAGTATCAGCTATCCCTTTGTTTTATTTTACCTCACTTTTATTAGTTCTACCAAAGTAATGCCTAGATGTCATTTGGAAATAGTTCCCTCCATGCTAGCCCTGCCTCTGACTGTACTAGTTTGGTCTGCTATCCCTTGGTCAAGCATTTTATATCATCCCAACACATTTTTTTTTTTCTTCAGCTTCTACCAGATTTCCTTATGACACACCCAAGCAGACAAGTATGTTTTGAATTCCCAAATATAGAGCTGTAACACAGCTCTCATAGTATTTCAGGTATTTCAGATGTGAAAAATTCACATAAAATAATAAATGTATCTTAAGTCTCTGTAGGCACCACATGGGACTTTAAAAGATCCAGGACCAGCACAGACTCTGTCTGCTCTAAGTGGGCCTGTAGGAAAGGGGCAATAAACATTTTAGTGGGGTCTGTTTTGGTAGAAATAAAGGTAATGATTTTAAACTGAAGGAGTTTTGATTTAGACCACATAGAAAGCAGAAGTTTTTTGTAATGAGGGTGATGAGATGCTGGAATGGGTTTCCCAGGAAGGTGGTAGATGACTCATCCCTGGAAATACTGAAAATCAAGTTGGATGGTGCTCTGAGTACCCTGGTCTAGTTGAAGATGTCCCTGCTCATTGCAGGGGAATTTGGACCAGATGGCTTTTAGAGGTCCCTTCCAGCCCAAACTTTTCTATGATGCTATGTACTTATCCATTCCACTTGGCCTCTGGGCCAGAAATTGGTGATTTTCTTTTATAAAGACATTTTATGTATTTTTAACTAAAACTAAACTATAAATCTCCAAATTCCACTCTTTTAATCTATCTGTAATTCAGGGTTAAAAGAAAAATAAAATCATAATTTTCATTCTGAAATTTCCTTTTCAAATCAGGTAATTACTAGGGACATATATGAAATTTTGAGTACTCACTGAAGCTCTCCATTTGTAGTGCTAACTTGCATACTGTATATCTTGTCTTCAGCAGTTGCAGGGCAAATCATTTCCCAAATGGGATCTCCAACAAACAGGCAGTGGTGGAGGTGTAGATGAACAAATCAGTGGTGACTGTGATGATGAAGATGGCTGCGGAGGATCTGGAAGTGGAGAATTCAAGAGAGTCCTGAAAATTACAGACCGTGAGTCCATGATTCTGTTTCCTTCATGCATTTAAACAGTGAATTGGCATATTTTTCACTAATACATACCATTGAATTATCTCAGAAAAGATGTGAAAATTTATCCATGTAGTGTTTCCAAGATTTACAAGAATAGGCCTGCAATTATTGGATTTCTGTAAGCACAATTATTGGATTTCTGTGTGTCAATATGAGTGTCAGTTTCATCATAACACATGTTAAAATATACTTGGCATAATATAGACTTAACACAATATTTTAGTCAAGTAATAGTTGTAAAGTGGAATGTCCCTCTGGGTTATTACATTAACATAAGAAATTTCCAGTTAAAAAGGGAAACTCTACTCATTTTGGATGGAACTGTGGCAAACAGTTCCATGTAGCAATGAGATTTAGTGCGGCTAGCTGCATTTCATGGAGAACTATTGGAATCAATGTACTAAAGTGTTCAAAAATAATGTCACTGCTTTTTCTTATGCATCTTTCCATTTTTCTTACAGTTTTGTGGGTTTTTTTTAGTGTAGTTTGGGGCTTTGTTTGGTTGCATTTTATTTTTGTTTTGTTTATTGTCTGAAACACATTTGTAATAATTTTCATTAAAAGTCCAGTGGTTGGGCACATGAATGGCATAGAGCTCCAACAAGTAAGTTACTACTTCTCTGAATCAGAACATTTTTCAGCATGTCTTATTTCTCTTCCAAGTGTAGAAATAGTGGCAGAGATGGTGGCAATAGATGAATTTTTTCATCTAAACTCCATTTCTACATTTTACTTTTCCACATTTTGCATTATCTTTATTCACTGAATTTGAGAGTGACATTTTCAGGCTTAGATGAGAACCTCAGGTCCTTTTTGACTTGACAGTAAAGAGGCAATTTAAAAATGTGGCTGTAAAGAACCTGTAGTTTCCCATTTCTTTTTGAACTGCTGGAAAAATGTGACAGAACATTCTGGGGCATGCCTTAACAAGTCAGTTTGGAATCAGCCTAAGATCCTCTTGTACTGACACTTAGTCTATACATTTTCAACTCTTATTAGAAGTCTAGATGGGATTTTGAGCAATATCCTAAAAAGTTTGGACACTTACTTCCTCAGAGTGCCCTTGGAGGTTTAACTTTAGAGAAAAAAGTTAGGAGTTCAAATATTTAAAACCAGATGTTCTTTGTAATACTGTATATATCTTATATCTATTTGATAATGACACACTGTGGTATTGAAGGACTGTAAAATAGTCTTAGAATATGACTAGAGCTATTAAGAAAGTATTAAATGACAAAAGAATTACAAGTACAGTATATTTTATTTCACTCTCTTCTACTGCATTAGAATTTTCTTCATATTGATATATTTAGTGCAATCTTTTCAAAATGTCAAAATTATAATTAGCCTTCATATTCTCTTTATATTACATCTTCTAAATTGCTAGAATTATAAGCTATGTGTTAGACATAGTGAAATTTGCATGTAATTCTGTTTCATTTGAACTTTTTCTAAGATATTATAGAACAAAAATATGAATCCATACTGTTCGATATTTTGATTTGTGCATAAATCTTGAGCTACTAATGCCTTCCATAAGCTATTGTGATTTCATGGATTTATGCTGGCATGCATTTCCTTTCTAGGATTCAACTTAAAAGTTGGCTTTAATCTGTACCAAAAAGAGTCCTACTTTGTTCTGGGGCGTCAGATATGGATTGTCCAACAGAACAGTTAAATACATTCCATTTTGTAGAATTTTGTTACAATGTAGGTCAAGGAAATATTTTTTTTCATAAATCACTTGTGCCTTTAAGTATATGTTGAAGTGTATGTTTAAGATAAATGAAACAGGTGTTTGAAAAAATCTATTGCATCACTGTGATTTATGAGTAGGACTGTGAATTTAAAGTTAGATTTAAAGTGGAAAACAATATATTTTAGTAAGAAAACAAAATAATCTTCTTGAGATTTAAGATTTTATGTGAAGAACTAGAGTTGAAAAAAATACAAACATAAAAAGAATTTAGGCTTATACTTTTAATATCTATATGTAATATATATTTATACAACACATATAATTTTGTGTAATTTTTGTAGCTTTGGGTGACTGATATCAATTAAAAGCTAAATAAGATTTAAACTCCTTGTTTTTATACTGAAAATTTAGATTCACTATAATGATATTGCTTACAGCTCCTTGAAAAGTATGTCTGAATTTCAGCTAAGCCTACAAGTTGACCCCTGTATGTTTGATCCTCATTAGCTTCTCTGTGGAGTCATATAGTTAGTATTATTTTTCCTTATCAAGAAAACTTTCTGCATTCTTTTCCTTCTGTACAACTTTGCTTTCTCTCATAACCAGCCAGGAAAGAAAGGGGGATTGCTACATATTTTTTTCCATAGTTGAGTCTAGAGGTCCTAGCCGTAGTCCAGTCTCTCTTTTTGGCAGCATCTGCAGACATTTTCACCAATGAGATAATCCTGTGTGCAACAGATTAATGATCTTAATAAGCTATTAAAGTATGATACAGAACCAGCCCTTTTGTTACTTTGCTGTGTATAAAAATAAAGACACATCCACCTTTTTTTTTTTTTT
>VYXD01008410.1:125755-201607 GCA_013397195.1 Hylia prasina
TTTTTTTGATGGCATGTCATTGCCTTTTGGACATATGTCTGATACTCAGACCCAGAAGGAACATAGAAGAAGGGAGGGGAGATATACTTCTGCCAAAACAAACTTGTATCAAATTTATGTGTACATGTAGCTTGTGAAGTGAAAGATTGCTTGTTTCCACCCTCAGTGTTAGAGATGTAAGAATTGATTTCATTTGGTGCAGAAGACTGACAAATGTGTGGTGACAGCCTTTGGCTTTAGAAGGCCGGTGAAGAGATCTGGTATTTGTAACACAGAAGCAATAGCCTTGCATTACAAAAATGTTTAAAATGTGTTGTATTTTGAAAGGAAATCTAGTTTTCCTATCAAACAGTCAATCATTACATTATATTCAATGTTTCAAAGTGCTACAATTGTGCTGACTGGTTTGCTCTTTCATAAGTACTTTTAAAATATGGTAAAATGGTGCAATTATTTGAAGAAATGGTACTAGAAAGGATAGTGTACTTTAAATGTATAAAATAAACAGTAGTATAAAGCCTTGACACTTCATTTGCTAGTTTTATTCTCCTCTAAACCGGGAGTTCCCACAGGACTATTTCATGCGTCACAATGAATTACCTCTTTGAAGCCCCCTGCAGAATGCAGCAGTAATAACAACAAATACTTATCACCTACATATTGATTTGCATCTGTTTTCAAATAGCTCTGCGAGGAAGGGCTAATCCCAATATCACTCCACTGAGGTTCTCAATACCATCTATCAAAATTCTCATAATACTTCTATCAAGACCACCGATTCTCTGAAAAGTGCCTCTACCACTAGTTTGACTTTTTTGCTCCTTTTAACATGCAGCACACACTTTTCTTTATTGCAGCCAGAGATCTCCTAGTTCAGGGCTCAAATATGCAGACATATCAAGGATATCCTTGTGCTTAAGATATATATGAGCAAACTTTGTCTCCCACTTTTTTTTTTTTTTAATCTCACCTGATATTCATCCTCTTTGAAGAAAGAAGTCTCCAAAATGTTTTATTTCTCAGGCTTCTTAATCAGTAGATTACTATTTTCTTGTTCAAATCACACTGTAGAGGTAAAATACCTTAGAAAAGGCTTTATATTGAGATCTCTATATAAGTAACCCAGTCTACATTTCTTGCCTGACATTATACTGCATTCTCAAGTCTCAAACATCCTTTCTCCTCTTTCTGCTCCTTCACCCACTTCAGTATAGTTGCTTTTGTCATTGTTAAATCTAGTTCTGGTGGCATATTCTAGGACCAAAACTCTTTAAAGCTGGCAATAAAATCTCCATTATGATGTTTGCCATCTGTTAAATTCTTTTAAACTCTCATCTACATTCTGCTGCCTCAGTAAAGTAAGACATCCCTTATGTCTGAGTAGGATTTCAGGTTTTATTTACACACAAGAGTATTCTTCCTAATTCCTGAATGTTAATGTGCGGTGTTATTCAGATGTCTTTGAAAGGCTACATGACTTCGCTGTTCATAGTTCACTCAGTTCAGAACATCCCAATTCTATTAAAAATGAATAAAAAAAATTAAAGTTCTTGCTGTGAATGCCACGCTTGGTCTAAATATTGCACTAATTTTTAACAATAACATTCTCATAGGCTATTGTTGATTGAGAAGCTAGGGCAATCTCATCCTTTCTTTCTACATAAAGACTGTCATAATTGGAGCTCTTTTTTCTCATATCCTTGTCTTTTGTGGAGCTGAAAATCTTTTGAAGAGAAAGATTTATTGCAATTAGTACATTCCCGTGAAAACTTTGCATTTACAGAATTAGTATTTACTTGCAGCAAGAAGATACATACTGTCAACACATATGAAGTCCAAAGATTTTTCTGGGTGCATGATCAAGTTCGCACAAAAACACGTGATGATATAAACAAAGTCAAAGGATGAACAAGCTCCAACGATTTCCACCCCCCCAAAAAAAAAATCCCCAAACAATTTTTGAATTCCTGAGCATAGGCCTTCACCAGCCAATGAAGTTTGGACAGGTAAAGTTGTACAAACATCTTCATGCCACAAGCATGAAGAACTGTGATAGGTTGACAGGTGCCAGGTGCCACCAAACTGCACAGCACTGTGAGGGCTGCTATGGGAAAAGGAACCTCCAGCTCAGCCAGAACCACTACAGGCAGTGAAAGAAAAACCAAAAGTATTCCGTTTAAAATGCCTTGTAAAAACAGAGAAAAGTTACAATACAAATTTCTTACGCAGTATTTTGCAAAAAGGTGTGACCTGCATAATGATATTATGCACTGGAAAAAAATAAAAGATGATACTTCAATTTTTGGTTGTTTTCTATTTAAAGAATATAATCTCTCTCTCAACACATTTTCTCATGAGTCAACATTTGTACTTCTTGAGTGATGAATTTAACCTGAGTAATGGATTGAAATTGTACTGTCAGGTTGGATTGTTAATTTAAAAACAAATAAGGGGGAGTGTTATGTAAAATTTGCTGAGGAAATTTACACAAAGACAGAAATAGTCAGATAATATAAAATTTCATATTTTACATGTGTTTATTTTTGCCTTGTATTATTAATGTTACATCCACAAGAAGATTTTTATGACAGCAGCTGTCAAACACAAACACAATTGCTCTTCAAAGGCTTTAAGTTATCATAGTGTTTAATGAGCACACTCACTGGTCTAAAACACCACATTAGGGCAGTGCAATTATTACAAACGACCTGCATTAATAACATGGGGTAATATTTTGCTGGGAATTACCTTGTAATAATACCACTAATTCTGAAGTTACCATAAATCTGGAGCCTTTTCCTACATGTATTATTTCATCAAATGAATGTATAAATATTTGCACTCATGGTTACCAGTAAAGAAACAAACTTCTGGCAAAATACTAATGTGTATGGATTTCTCATCCATTCTTTTACATTTCCTGAGGAAAATTAATAAGATAATAGGTTCATAGCTACCTATGAGGATAAAGAATGTCCTAAATGCATTTTTATTTCCACAGCAGTAGAACAAAAAGTAGCCAGTGCCACTCTTACAAAAGCACTATGGAGCAGCACCTGCCTGTTGAACAAATTCTGGTTTATTACTTCCTAGTTTTTAAAAACTTTCAAAAACCCCTTCCTGCCTACCGCATTATGCCTCCCAAACTTGAGCGTAGAGGATATACTCCAGCATGTTCTCCTCTGTACTGGATTCTCCTGTGAAGACTGTAGCTCTTCAAGAGCTCCTTTTTGGAATAATCAGAGAAATACAGAATATGGTATTGTGTGATCAAAGTATCATGCAGGTTGTGTATCATCTGAACTGGTATGCTACACATCAGAATATAGTTAATACAGGTATCTAGACACTTTATGTGGTAATGGATTAACAAAAGAGTAGTTTATCAACCTGGAGAACACTAAGGCTCCAATTAACTCCTCTCTTATATATTTCCTTCTAACTTTTCAACAGCATGGAGATCCTTCAGGCTATTTCCTTGGATAGAGAGGGGAAAAAAAGCCTCAAACAAATTCTTGTGATTAGTCTTCTAGATATGTAAACACTTTAAAGCTTTCAATCAACAAGTTACAGACTGAATGCAGAACTAATAAACCATTTCCTTATTTCACCTAAATTCTATGCCCAAAAGCACAGAAGCAATTACAGATGTACAGAAAGCCAAGTACAGATACAGTCCTTGCTCAAATTGACCTGACAGTGAATGTCAAGTTTCCTACTGTGGTCTATAAGATTTAATTCGGAATGGTACTTTTAAGAAAATGGAGAGCAAAAACACCTTCTGTGTGGAAGTTTTGCCCTACATAAGGCAAGTCTGTATTCCCTCTTTCAAAATAAGGTGGATTGTTTTGAGTTCCCTCATTTCCCACTCCTCCTCTACAAGGATCTTTCAGACATGGCTCAAAGACAAACCGCCAACTATAAACAGAATTTTGACATGGAGAATACAAGCAGACTTTTTCTTGATAAATTCGTAAGGTTAAGAAAAACCATCATTCAATCCTTTAAAATGTGTCAAGAGCAATCACCAAATGCCAGTTCTTCTAGCTAAGCGAGAAATGGTTAACCATATCCATTCCACAAACAGAGAATAAAAAAATAAATACAAATGGTTTATGTAATACCATGAAAGTCATGTTATTAACTAATCCAATCCCCTCAAATGAGCTAGTGGAAAACTGATTAAGGTTAATCCTACAAAAAGCAGCATGCTATCCCAAATACATTGTTTCCTACCTTTACCTATTGTAAGTGTCTCTCTCTGAGCAAAGACTGTTTAGTTATTTGGACATAGCAGGAGTCTCTACAGGTATGGTTAAAACCATTCAGCTGGCATATAGACTAAAACCAGAATACCCACTTCATTAATGTTTGACCTGAACTTAGGCCTTCTTTTTTCATCAAGAAACTTTTAAAATTTTATGATTTATCCCATTAACAGAGAAGAACTTGGGAAATTTCATCAGGGGAACAACTCTTAAAAAAATAACTGTACCTTTTTTTTTTTCATACAAGACATTAAAATGCCTTATCTGTTCTATATTAAGTTACGGACTATTTATTTTTGCATGTGCATCTGATATATGCAAAATCAAGGCAAAATACAATGCTAGTTTATGCAAAGTATGGTTAATTGGAAAATAATAAGGCTAATATGTTAGGTAAGAAATTGGTTTTGATTGACTTCTTTCTGAGTAGGCATCATTTCACTGACTTCATATGAGTTTGTATTTTCCAGAGGGACCACGTAATAAGTTTAGTTGGAGTTACAAAGTTCTAATTGTATTTTTAAAGGCATTACCTCATAATAATACCACTAATTCTGAAGTTATCAGAAATTTGGAGCCTTTTAATGCATATGTCATTGAACCAGTGTCACTATTAAATTTTAATAATTTATGATTAGCCATTGATTACAATTCAATAAATAGATAAGTATTTGTTATTTGTTAATGTGTTCTTTGAAATGTGTTTCATAATAGTGTATTAAGGACATGAAGAGAAATTTCCTGCAAAAATACATTCCTTGTAATTGTAATTGTATTTTATATCAATCTCTTTCTCTAAGTAGTGATGTCTAATCTTCAAAGACCTGAGAGTTTTTACTTCAAATAAGCCCTCAAAAGTCAATGTATTTTTTAAAAAACAGACCTTTTGAATAGTCGCTTTCATCTCCAGTTAACCTTAGGACCGATTTTATTGTGCCTAGGAGATCTTTCTATAAGAAATTATTCATAATTTTGAAGTTTTCTTTTTAAATCTATCCATGTTTTAATTGTTTTTTTGGCAGGAGGAGGGGAAGCACAGCATCTCATTCTTGGTGCTCCATTTCCCATACTGCCTGTGATAGCTTTTGTTATCCACTTTAGATTATTCTTTTGCTCTTCCAGTTTACCTCTAGTCTACTCACCAAAACCCTCAAAATGAGTTGTCTTTTTTGTTGTTGTTTTAGAAATCAACTGGTTTTATTTCTTTGAGTGAGAGAAAATATAAAGCTAACCTCTATGTAGTTTGAAACTATTATCATATTCTAGTAACAGTTTCTTTAAATGATCAGATTAGCTACTTCAAGTTTACAGTAAAAATGCTACCTGTTACCATCCAAAATCTAAACATGAGTATTGGAGGACAGCTGTAGCCTATTGTGTATTTCTTTTTTTTTTTTTTTTTCCCTTATAATACAATCCAACTTTAATAAATAAAGANCCCTTAGAATGCAATCCGACTTTAATAACTATAGATACAGAGACAGGATTTTTCTTCATGAGCTAAAAATTTAGACTTCTTTTACAGTCACTGATAAGAAATAAGCATGTATCATTGAAAATGAGTAAGCACATGAGGGCACAGTTCATTAGGCCAACACTAAGCATGTCTTTTAAGATGAGAATTGTGCCCCACAATCCTTATTTCTCTCAACTGATTACAAAAGGACAAGCTTCAGTAGCTTAAGTACAGATATCTAAAGTCAGTTAGAAAATGCCTTCCTGAAGTTAGGCTCTTTTGCATTCACTCTGGTTCTGATTTAATATTGATTTTTATTTTTAGATAAGGGTTAAATACCTTTCGCTGTACTTCACAGTCTTATTGTCAGTATCACTAATGACTTCTTGCAGTAAAAAACAGAGGGGGCACTTGAAAATACAGCTAATAAGACCTGTAAAATGGAATTCATGTTGTCTCAAAGCTCTAGTTTGCTGGGAGAAGAAATCATTCCTATTTTCCATATCTGTGATGGAGAAAATGGCTGATGGTCAAAAAAGAATTGGGAATGTCTGTAAATCCCATGGTGTGTTTTATTATCAAACCATTTTGGTACCTTTTTGACCTGTTTCTCCTTTTAGATTTTGAATACAAAACTAAATGTAAAACTACAGCAACCCAAAACTTTCATAGCTATTACATGGATAAGGAATTATTTCACTGAATCAAAAAGGAATTGTAAAACATTTTTAAAATCTACTTATGAAAGAATCTGTCCTTTTTCAAAGTTGTGAATCATATCAGACTGTTATCTTTCTATTTCTTAAACAGACTATAACCATGATAAATGTCACACTTTGATTTACTCAAAGGTGATTTATAGTCAAAGGTAGCTCTTGGGCCTGTCATGCATCTCCAGTCTTTATTATATTCTTTTAGAAAATCAAAGTGTATGTGACCTCCTGAGAGTTCCCTTTGCAACCTGTGTAGAGAGTTAAATTAGTTTAGTTTCATATTTGTGTCTTCCACTATTAATGATTATAACTCCAATGCCTTGGCTAATCTGCTTCTCAGTAATTCATGCTCAAACCATTTACTAACTTTTAAATAAAAGATAATCAATTAATTTTTGTTTGTTACAGAAACTTAGCACTATTTCTTTTTTCCCAAGATACAATATGTAAGGGAGATACAAGCCTGAGAAAGATCTAGATTTTAAAATCTGCAAAACTTCTGTGAATATATATATATACACACTTATATACATCATCAGAAGTTCCCTAAAAAAGAGCGAGACTATTTAAAATAATCAGTTATGACCTGTGTTCTGTAAAATAATGCATCTGGAAGGCGGCAAGTGGACTTTGCTTTTTCTTCTGTTATTTTAAAGGGAAGTGGTTAGGTATAATTCCAATCTGGTTTAGGATTGTGATGTCTCATTTCTACAATTAGTCCAATAATTGGCACTAGTACTGATTTTAAGTTTCTGGAATGAAATATACAGAAAAGGTTTTTCCAAGGCTGTGTGGAAAAGTTTTTTGCGAGGCAAAAACTAGAGCAGATACTTAATTGGAGGGGTGTGACTGTTGCTGAGACACGCTGTCATTTTATCAGAACATTTCAGGAGTCTGTTTCTATATGTCGTCACTGGTTTATTTTTATTTTATGAACTCTGCTTCCAGTGTCTATCTCAGATTTATTAAACCTTATACTCTTAATACATTTAGATAAATTAAACTGGACATAAATTCGAATTGTTGGATTTTCAAAGGTTGGCTAACTAGAACAACTTTCCCAGATATTGGCCAGTAGCAGAGAGGTGAGACATGCTTAACATGAGTTATTTTCCTTACTTAGAGCCTCATTAAGCAGACACTTCTCAAGGCCAGTAGGTGTGCTTAAGGAAGGGAAAATCTCCTGCTTCATTGTGATATACCCAGTTGCAGAAGGAGAGAGTTATGCCACAGCTCAATAGACACAGACTCCATCAAAGCATCCTTTGTGGAACCATGTAGTCACTAGCATTTTTTTATGTCAAGCCCATTACGTCTGTGAAACATGGGGTTTTTCTCCCATTGGGATTCCTTTCTCAAGTTCATGCTGCCTGCAGTCATCCCCAGGTAAATACTTCTACAGCACAGGATGAATTTAGGGCATCCTGAGTAGCTGCTACATTTCTCATACAGGAATATGATTTGGGCTTGTTAAAAACATGGAGAGATCATATAGGTCAGATCTCTAGAAAGGTCATAAACCCCTTGTTTTTATTTTATTATCACTAATGCCTTAAGGATTATGGGCATTAGTCAATCAATGTCATTTTAATTCAGGGCCAAAATGTCTCTGAGACTGATCCTGGAGAAGCAAAAATGTAGCCTTGAGAACAGGGATAGGATGAAATAAAATGTCTAAGGATAAGAAACTACCAAAGAGAAGATTTTTTGAGGAAAATGTTTGGTTGAGATGTCCGAATGAGAACAAGTCTGAATAGAGAAGGACGTAAGAGACAAATGCAGAAATTTCCTTGTACACTGCCTTTACCATGTGTCCTCCACCGTTTTTCATTTTTTTCATAGTGTTCATAGTCTTAAATAGAAATGCTCATAAATGTAAGTCTGCATCTCTGAGGCGAAAGAGTGGATCCTGTGACCAGTTTTGGGATGTGAGAAACACAGTTTATATAGAAACTTTCTACATCACAGCTGATAGTGATGTAGAAAGTATAATACTCTTAAAATAATCTTATGGGTTGTAACAGTGACATTTGGAAAATATGTCAGTTGCTAGAATGGAGACAGCTGGCTGTTAAAAAAACTACTTCTGAAATGTCAGGGAGCAAAACCAGAATGTGGGTGTTCTAAAAGGAAGCAGTTACATATGAGATAAATAGCTGCAAAATAATAATTTACTACATATTATATTGTTGCCTTATATATTTAAACCCAGTCATTAACAGAAACAAACAACAAAAAAGACCTATTAATTATTTCCTAATAAAATTGTGCAGCAAAAGCTAGTTATAGACAAAAAAAATTGATCATGTATTGCGGCTCATAGAAGACCTTGAGATTCCTTAAAACATTTATTGTTTGTTAAGGATTGGCTAATTAAAAGTGCGCATCAGGGATTTTGTTTTCAATAACTGAAAATGCCTACTCATATATTTAAATAAAGATAATAAGGAACTTGAATAGGTTTCCAGGTTACAATTTGTTTATCTCTGGTAGTTCAAAGACTTAGACACATAAGACACCTAGACACACCTCAAATACAAGCAAACTAAGAGTACAGACTCATTTGCAAATTAATTTATCTCAGAAGGTGGTCTCTGCTGCCCACCTTGCCCATCCTCTGGAGCTGTATCTCTTCTAGCCACTATAGTAGAACCACAAATGATGCTGTTTAATACAGACCAAAACTTTGAGGCAAACTGAATGTGCTTCTGCTATATATTAATCTAGATGTGCAAGGTTGATTTGATTGATTGCCAGATAGCCACTCAGCTGTTCTCTAACTCCCTGTCCTCAACAAATAATAAAAAAAGTGTGATAAGACAAAAGCTTTCTTGTGTCAAGATAAAATCAGAAAGATCACTTACCAATTAACATCACAAAAATGAAAAGACTCATCTTGAAGAAAGTTAATTTCTTGCCAATTAAAATAGAGTCACATGGTAAAAACCAAACAGCTTGACCCCCATCTCTTCAATCACATCACCCACTTCTTTTCGATCTGTGTTATTGTTCCATTCCCAGCTCCTTTGCCTCCTTCTGACCTCGAGTGTTGTAGGGGTCCCAAGGAGAGAGGATTGATTGCAGCTGGTTCGTAACAGTTCCTTTCTGCTGTCTTTTCTCCTCACATTTTCTTCCCTGTGCCAGCGTGGGTCGTCTCCAAAAGCTGCAGCTTGCTTCAGGGCACATCCACCTGTTCCAACATGAAGTCCTCCTCAGGCTGCAGTGTGGTAATCAGCTGCTCTCTATGTGTTGCAGGGGAGTCTTTGCTGTGGTGCTTGGAGCACCTCTTCGCTCTCCTTCTTCTCTGACCTTGGTGTTCAGAAGGTTGTTTCCCTCAGTTTCTCCCAGTTTCTCCCACTTCCACCACCCTCACCTCCTCCTTCTTAGTGATAAGCAGAGTTTTCCCCTTTTTTAAATACACTTTTGCTGAGGCACCAGTCCTGATTGGTGGGGCTAAGCCATGCCCTGCGATGGATCTGCTGAATCCCGCTGAAAATGTCCATGTCACGTATGAACCATCCCAGTCTCTCCTCACAGATGCCACCCTGACAGCCCCCACTGCCAGCACTGGGCACATAAACCCAGTGCAATTGCACACTGGGCACTGTGTCAGATAACACAGGAGAGGGATTTTATCAAGAGGGAATCACTTTTGGAATTAGGGCCAAGGGGACAGGCTGAGTTTAATCACTAGCGGTGGTCGTGAGCCAGCTCTGTCTCTGCAGTAAGTTACCAAGTGTTTTCTTATAGATCTGCTTATGTACACTCAAGACTTCAGCTGCTTCTGTTCCTGTACCAAGTATTTTGATAGACTCAGGATTAGGTCCTTTGAGACAGTCACTAACTACCAAAATCCCAGCAGCTTTACATTGTAAAAATGTCCCCATGATTGATAGTGGTGTTAACAACTTCCACAAAAAAAAGGGAAAAATTCAATAGATAGTAGAAAAAATGTAACTTCTCATGACTTCTCATGAGTTCAGAACCTGTATGTCCTTTCAGGCTCTTACAAGTAGACTGAGAAGTTGCTACTTCTGCTTCTCAAGATTCACTTCTTATTTGAATTCACTGAGCAAGATGTGTGATGCATAATGACATAGAATATTTAATGGAAAAGGAAAATATATAATTAAAGAGATTGTGATTAAAAGCTGTGAGCTCAGTAACATTTTTATGAAGTTATAAAGTAGTTTTCTAGTAAAATTTCAAATATAACATTCAGTTCATTAACAGCTCTCATCATCATCTCATCATTTATTTTAGTGTTTAGGAATTTCTAAGAAATGTAAGTCATAAAATGTAAGAGAAGGTGTTTAGATATGGATTAAAAAAGAGAACAATAAGATTTTATTTCTCTTCTATTTAGTGCTATTGCCTTTTTTCTTCCTTTTTTATTGAGCCTTCCTTTTCCTAATTAGCTACCATTTGTCATTTTATGCCAAATGGCGTAATTGTAAGTCATTATGTAGGATACTAATAGCCTTAGAAGCAGTTGCCTCACTCATAAACTCTTGTGTCCAAACGGCCACTTAGCAAAGAAGTGGATTTTAATTTCTCACCATTCATTACTATTTCAATTGCTCTAAACAGAATAATTGAAGTGCAGCAGGTGCTTTTTATTTAGTTCTTTAGTCGTGTTTCTTAACTTACCTTTTTAAATAGCAGTGTTCCTTCACAGAAAGAAGGCAATTAATTCTTCTGTATGCCAGAAGATGCCACTGTAGCACTCGCTTACAAACAGTAAAGACCGGTGACAGGGTAGAAGGACATGAATATTATCATATACAGCATCTGATTGATTGCACCTGAGAAGAGATTACTGTGAGTATCCTAAAAGTACAGGGCCTTAATCTGGAGAGAGAATGAGATTCTGCAACATTTATTTATTTAAAAAATAAAATAATAAGAACAACTACATATTGGGAATTAAAGGAAATGGTTATTTTATGGCATAATTTCGTAAACTGCAATCCTAGTCCTGTATTTGCTGCCTTGGATATTTATGTGCTACAGCAGTGTACCAAACGCTAATACGAGTACATGCTCTTTCTCTGAAGGATTTTTCTAGAAAGGATTTTCCTGCTGTTTAATATACCATATAAATCACTTTGAAAAAATGGTGTTCTTAGGTTGCTATTTCATTTTCTTCTGTATCCAGTTAATCGCAGAGAGGTTTTAGATCATCCGTCTACTTCAGTGTCATGGTTCTTTTTTTTCCTTTTTTTTTAATACTTTAAAAATTCTCGTAGTGAGCAGTCCATCACTAGCGTTAGAAAGTAGGTTTTCCTCCAGGTGATAAAGAAACAGGGCAGTCACAAAATATTTCCCCAAAAGGTCTACTAAAAGAATGTTTTATTTCATTTTGATTTATTTTATTTTAGGAACAATTTGAACATTTTACCCGTTGAAAGCTATGCTACTTGATGGTGACAGGGGAGAAGAGGAAGGAAGGTTACTGTGCAACTCTGTGATGATCAAAAAAAGGTTCAAATTGATAATCTATAAAGAATTACAATCGGAAGAAGCACTTTAAAAGCCCTTTCTTTGAACAAGCTCTCTATTAATTAATTATTTGTCCTCAGGGTGCCTACATAAGAAAATGAGGAAAGTGTGTGTGCACTTAAGTTTTCCAATGAGATGCTGCAATCCACTGTAATCAAATGGACAGTCAGAATGCTGTTGTGGAATTTAAATTGTGCAGGTTCTTCTGCCACAAAAGGTGGAAAAATTACTCACGAGCACTGTAAAATGCAAATTTTATGCCATGTATTATCAATATTTTCTTTTTTCAATTGATGT
This sequence comes from Hylia prasina, assembly GCA_013397195.1. Classification (NCBI taxonomy): domain Eukaryota; kingdom Metazoa; phylum Chordata; class Aves; order Passeriformes; family Sylviidae; genus Hylia; species Hylia prasina. Next base: position 137,992 of record VYXD01008410.1, read on the forward strand.
TTAAAAACCTCATTTCTTGAGATCAAGCAGATCTGTCAGCTAGACTTAAGAATTTTTCAGTTCTAGTGACTGGCCACCAGAGAGGTGTTACCTCATTTGCTGTAAGTCTTTGAGTCTGACCCTTCAGCAAGTTGTTCACCCATCATATTGTGTGCATGTCTAGCTGTATGCTGGACATTTTATTCACAAAAAGTCTGTGAGAGATAGTATCAAAAGCTTTTCTAAAATCCCAAACACCCATGTGTACTGCCTTCCCTTTGTCTGCTGGCGGTTTGTTTTCACATCCAGCACATCTATTCAGCCTGCTCAGTGTACTCAGTAGCTCCTCTGTTAGTAATCATCTCTTTAGTGAAACAACAGAATTTGTCATCGGAGTTCATAAGTTACCATGAGGACTAAAAGCCTGGACTCTGTGCTGTGGCTTTGAAAGGCACACTGAGCTCCACTAGAGGGTGGGGAAATTGGGGATGTCTTTTACACTGAAATGTATGCCTTCTTACTTATCTTCGTGAAACACTAGCTGATCATTCTGTCCTTTCTTTCAAATTTCTCAAGACATATGTAGGGAGGAAGGAGAAAGGATATTTAGTCAAGTGACAGATTATTGTAGAGTTGATTACCATGAGGCAAAACAACTCATATACCTGCCTATTGTTATTTTTGATTAAACATCTATCAAAAGTTTTTGCTGAAACAATCAAATGACTTCAACACACCTATGAAATTTGTCTAATAATAGCAAATGGTCAGTCCTATGGACTGAACGGTAGTGTCCTTACTAGACCTAAAAATAAAATGTTAAATAGTAATTACACCTTAAGACTTGTTTTGTTTAGTGTCATTGTAAAACTTTCCCCATTACTTTTCCATAGCATCTCATCTTTGCATCTTTTTGTTTTGTGAATACTAAAATACAGTTGAGCACTTACATTTTAACTTATAATTGTATAATTAAAAGGTGAAAGTGTATATTAAATGCATCAGCAGAGTGCATTTTTGGCAAAGAAGATAAGGTATATAAAATGTGTATCCCATCTGTTACAAATGCAGGGTCTTTTCACCAGTAATTATAACAATTTTATCTGGAAAACAGTATTTATTGTACCCTAAATACAGCTAAAAATAACTGTGAATAAAGGTATATTTGGAGTTAAATAGAACCCACATAAAACCTAATTTTGATTTTAGCAAAAAACTAACTCGATTTCTATCACTAGTCCCTGTGTTTCATGTTTACTGATGTTCACATGCATTATTCAGAAGCACCAAATATTAGGTGAGAGGCAAAGCACAGTGTGGCTGAGGCATTTAGTATACAATAGAGAATTTTTTGATGACTCATAGGTAGGGTCAGTGATATAGGCAGTGAATGTTATGTCGCTGTGCACATCAGTGTTGCAACAACAAACTGTTTTTCCTGTTTTGCTGCATTGAATTGATCTTTTTCTATAAAAAAGTATGATGGATCCAAAATCATTTGTGATGAAGCATTTAGTCACAGCTGTGCCCACATCTCTTTTTGGAAAACATCACTGGTAAATATTATGATAAAATGTTGAAAGTAATTAAAATTAAAGACTTTCATGGACCACTTCTGAATATTCCTTTTTATGAAATAATCTAAATTTAACTATGTAGTGAGTCGACTGTGCCTGGATGCCATGTGGTCACCAAAGTCACTCTATTATTCCTCTCCTCATCAGGACAGGAGAGAGAAAATGAAAGGAAAATTCTTGTCGGTTGAGAAAAGGACAGGGATAGGTCCCTCACTGATTACCATCAGAGGCAAAATGGACTTGACTTGGAGATACTATTAAAATTTAATACCAATGAAATCAGAATAGGGTAATAAGAAATTAATCCAACCTTTAAAACACCATTGCCCCGCTCTTCCTTTTTTCCTGGGCTCAACTTCATTGCTTTTTTTCCCTACCTCTCCTTTCACCAGCAATGCAGGGGCACCAGGAATGGGAGTTGTGACCAATTCATCACGTGTCTGCCACTCCTTCTTCCCCAGAGGAAAGACTCCTCACAGATTTCCCCTGCTCCCTTCCATGCGTGGGTCCCTTCCATGGGGCATATTCTTTTATGAACAGACTGCTCCAGAATGGATCCCCCATGGGATCACAGGTCATGCCAGTAAACCTTCTCCAACAGGGGCTCCTTTCTCCATGAGGCCACAGTTCTTGCCGGGACCATCACCTCCTTTAGGTGTCCATGTGTTGTGGCGTGGCGTCGTCCACATGCTGCCAGTGGATATCTGCTGTTCCACCATGGACTTCCACAGGCTGCAGAGGCACAGCCTGGATCACAGTGTCTGCACCATGGGGTGCAGCAGGGGAATCTCTGCTCCGGCACACAGAGCACCTCCTGCCCATCCTTCTGCACTGACCTTGGTGTCTGCAGAGCTGTTTCTTTCAGATGTTCTCCCTCTTCTCTCTGGCTGCCATTGCAGGTCTTTTTCACCCTTTTAAAATAGCATTATCCTAGAGGTCCTAGCCCTGTCACTGATGGGCTCTGCTTTGGCTGCCTTGGAACCAGCTCACATTGTCTCTGTCAGACACTGGGGGAAGTTTCTGGCAGCATCTTACAGTAACCCCTCCCCGTAAGCCCCCTGCTACCAAACCCTGGTGATGCAAATCCAACGTATACTAATATTAAAATACAACAGAAATATAAGGCAGAAAGCAAGAGAACATGAATGTACTCTAAGCTAAATTTTGTAGTGTGTTTGGGAGCTGATTTGAATCAGCTAAACCAGTAGTTTACATACAGGACTGAGGTATGGCCATAAAGCATATTTTATTAAGGTTGTGTAAGGCAATATTTCACAACATCATATGTGGAAGCATGCTGCTTTTTCAGACTGTGATCTTTCTCTTTTTTTTACCTGTTTATTTTAAAAAGTTCAATATTTATGAAGAGTGTCTTTTTCCTTTGAATTTTTCTTTGGATAGAAAGATATCCTGTAAATGCATTCTTAGATTGTATACAGATTTTAATCCAGTAATTTCAATATTTAAAACTGTAAATATTTTTTTTATTTAATAGTATATTTAGCATACTAGAAGATTTACCAATTAGTGGCTTATGTAATTCTCAATGTTGAGAATTATCATTCTCATATTAAAAGATTAGAGAAAAAGATTTTCCCTAATTATCTGTTCTTGCATGCAATGTGAATCTTCTTTTTTCTTATCACAGAAAACTTGCAATCATTAACATGTTAATTTTCCTTATATTATCTGCAATTCATTGCTACTGTTATCTAAGTATTTAGTGAATCTTTTTCAGGTTTGTGTACACTTTCACACAGAATACAAACTGACACTGAAGTAACCTCTTTTATTTAATTAATGGGAATACTTGTCTTATTATTGTCCTGAGTAAAGTAAGAAGCAAATAGCAGATTTCTTTGTTTTGTCCATAATTCAGAACACCTGTCTTGAAAGTTCTCTGTCCCTTGGTTCTTTTTTCTGAAGTGTATTAGCAGTACTTTCCTCACCTCGTCCTTTGCTTTCCTATTGTCTTTGACTGCTCCTGGCACAGAAAATTTCAGTTTCACCCATCTATCTGAAGACAACTACTAGCTCTCCTTTGGTCTGGGCATAATCTCAGGGCTGTCATGTTATGCACAAGGAATCCCTCATGTTGCTTTAACAAGGTTTCACTGAACATGCGTTGCAAAAATTAACAGCTCAAAAATTCGATTTTGAATAGGTTTGAATTTCCTTCTGAGTATTTTAATGCATTTTGTTTCTTTCTTCCACTTTTGTTGTTACAATAATTTAAAATTTTCAAATTTCCTCCACAGCGATAAGCAATGCTAAAAATATATTAAAGGCCATCTTCTTGTAACCCCATGACTCACGAAGCTCTGCCTTTACAAAGGCAGCAAATGTCCAGAAACTGATCATTTGAGACAGCTGACATAACTTTAGCTGCCTTAATCCTTTCAACAGACTTTGGGAGTAGAAAGAAATACAGTCCTGGTCATAACCCTTACTTTATCTATTCTTATTCTCAAATTTACCTTTACAATCAGTGAGAGTAAGGACAAGAAAGGAGGAAAGGGACATTACATATTGTGGTATTACCATGCATTCATATGTGGGCAAGAACCCCCATTCCTAAGCCAAAGGCCCCATCACCAGCTTCAGTAAATATTGGCCTAAAAAATTGTTATATTGATCGTATTGTTAAATTCAGTGATAGGAACAGATATCTACTCTCTTCCTTCTCTTAACCTGTATAAATGAAAAACCAGTTTTCTGCCAAGAAGTTTAAGAACTGAAGAAACAGCTAATGGATTCTGCTCCTTATTTTATACTTTCAGAGGCTGGAGACTGGTTTTGTAAAAATGATCAGATCTTGTACTTTTATGTGTATTTAGCTGAACCATACACTATGTAGAATGAAAATTGTTGGCCTGTTTGGTCTGAGTACCCTTTCCATTGCAAAAAGCAATCAAATTATTGTTTCAGTGCTTTTAATATTGATTCTTCCACTAAATTCATTTCAACTACCAGGCTCTTATTCTTTAATTATGAGGCCCAGTAAAAATATAAATCAATAAACTACTAAAGATTTAATTGAATCAACTGTATTGGAATTTGAAATTAATGTCCTATTTATATTAGTGGTTTTGCAGCATATAGGTAATAGCATACATTGGCTAACAACATACACCCTTTTTCCTTTATACAGCTTAATTAAACACACAGTTTTTATTATAATGCCTTATAATAAAAGTAAGACAATGCTTTTTGTACATGAACTAGATCCACACTGAACAGGATTGTATTTTTTACGAGAAGGCAGTCAAAGACTGGAAAGGAGAGTGGCCTTTTCTGTACTTTAAAATTACATGAATCATCTAAGGTCATATGCTATTTGATAAAACTATATAAGAGAAAAATGATGAAAAAAAAAGATAAAAGATTATTCTGTTTTACTAGCTGATTATTGAAAGGAAAGCTTATTATTCTTTTAGCTTATACTGAAGTTCCTGTATCATGGTTATCACAGGGTCAACAATAACCTTAAGTAACATGGCATAGTCTGCCATATCATGGTTGCTTTTCCCTTGTCTCTTCTTGGATGAACTATGTGTGTACACCAGAATTTTTAATTCTCTGCAAACCAAGGTCAAAGAATTATGTCGCACATCTGAAGTGTGAGGAGCTGTGCTACTGATGCCCTTTATCCAGCTTGCCTAAGGATGTCAGTAAGACTGATGCTACTGAGGTGTCAGACTAGAACTGCATGTTTTCTTCTAACAGCTCTCCCCAGCACAGAATTAAACAAGTTATCTGTTGTGCTCTTTATGCTGGAATAGAATCAATTTTCTTCATAGTACTTTATAAGGTGCTGTGTTTTGGATTTGTGACCTATATTAATGACACAGCAAAGTATTAGCTATCAAGTGTCAAGGCCTTTCCTGCTTTTCACAGTGTCCCATCACCCCAGGGGCTGAGGATGCACAGGGGAGGAGCCACAGCTGGAACAGCTGATGCCAAGAGACCTGAGGGATATCCCACAACGTTGTGGGGCCATGCTGAGCAATGAAAGCTGTGGGGGGGAAAGAAGTAGGAAGTGGAGGGGACATTCAGAATGATGATGTTTGTCTTCCCACTGTTGCACAGAATCTTGTTTTCCTGGAGATGACTGAATGCCTGTCTGCCCATGGGAAATGGTGAATGAGTTCCTTGTTTTGCTTTGCATGTGAGCACGGTTTTCACTCTTTCTATTAAATTGTCTTTATCTCAATCCACAAGTTTTCTCACTTTTACCCTTCTGATTCTCTCCATTATCCCACTGGGGAAGGGTGAGCTAGGATCTGTGTGGGGCTGTATTTGCTGGCCAGAGTTAGACCTGTAAAAAATTTTGTCTATTTACTCCCTAAGTGAATATATTGATATTAGTTTATTTTCCACAGCTCTTTACTATATATATATATATATGTCTATAAATCTATATCTATGGTTAATTTGAAAGCTTGAAGACTGAAAGGAATGAATGCATGTTGAAAATGAAATGATACTTATCCACAATGTATGTATGCAGTACTTAAAATAAAAAAGTTTGAGGAACACTAAGTCTGGTATCCATCACCTCTTTACATTACTCCGTATAACTCAGTATACTGTTTAACATCAAAAGAGAAAATACGTAATTAGTTTTAAACTCCTGCATAGCAGAGAAGTGATTAGAGAAAAAAACTACATTCAGATGAGATCATTCGAAATGAGAGTGGGAAAACTGGATATGAGGAATATGGCCACACTAAGTTATTTCAGAGAAATGACTGTTCCTGACGGTAAGTTTCCTATTCAAAACCAAACCCAACCAAATCCCTCAAATGCAGTGTGGTATGACATTGTCTAACATACATAATTAAAGAAATACGGTCTTGAATAATATATTTTAGATTTATTTTTATCTTTCTGATAAGATTGTCGAGATTTTCAAATCTTCCCTTCCAAAGTGTTAACATTCATTGCCTACAAAATTAAGAGCTGATCTTTCCTTGGTGAATAATTGAAATAAAATGTCTACAAAGGAAAATGCAGAAACGGAAAATGTTAAATTAGCACCGATAGCTAATAGACATTGTGTTAAACTCATGGCAAAAGTGGTGGATATTTTTTTAAACCAATCAGCACGCATCTTATCTTTTAGTGACATTTATAAGCCATAATTGAGTTTTAGGGGTTTGACAAATTATCACTTCACATCTGAGTCTTAGCAGGTATTTTTTAGAGTAGGCTGTAAGCCTGTACAAGACAGTATAACTTGTTTTAAACTTAGACTAATTTCAGAAACATCCTTCCTCTGGCACATCATCTTTTATAAGTTAAAAAGAAATCTTCCAGGTGGATCTGTTACCAATAAGGAATGGTTCCAAAGAACAGAAATCCTGGGTTTTTAGAAGAAATCTTTACTTTTTCTAGAGAATGCAATAACTTTTCATTATCTGGTCTCTAAGCTTTTCCTGTTTTATTTATTGTTTTATTTGTTTGGGCTTTTTCTGTCCATTTATGTAACACAGAATGTGCAACAACTCACTTGAACAAGTGCTTCAATGTTGTGAAAAAACATTCTAGTCAGAATACAGGTTCTTTTCTACTAGTAAATCACTTTATGGATCTCACCTGTAATTCCAGTATCGATGTTGGTTCTTCAGAGATTATTGTTCATGCACACATGAATACATCCAAACTAGAAATTAAATAATGTACTTCCTTCTCTGTTACCCTTTCGTTTCATTTCAAGTAGAGTAAAACAGTGCCAACCTTGTACTCCCATGGTATTAAATCACATTTCCTACTTTAAACTTCAATAAATCACCTAATGCTTCCAAGTCTTGCATTTCTTATCTTACTCTGCCTTATCCTTAATAAATAGCTGTCTGTTTTCCAGGCTTTTACTCCTATATCTTCCTTTTCTGTAGCATCCTTTCCTATATTCCAGATTACTCCTAAAAAAATAGCCCTTATTCTCAAACCAAATGGAGAGACTTCTATATCTGTTCTATTTGTTTTATCTTGGAGTTTTATGTTTTATCATGGCGACTGTTGTGCTTTTGGCATTCTCACGTTTTTATATTGTTAAAGTATGTCGGTTTGGAGAATCATAGGAAGGAAGTAAGCCTTTACTAATTAATTGGAACTAACATCTAGAGGAATTGAACCACTGCTAATAAAACACCTTGTCTTCAAATTTATGTGATCAGATAAATTAAATTTTATATATTTTATAGTTCTTAAAGGCACATATGATGATCTTCAGTAACTGTATTTTACTTCTGTAATTTCTGGAAAGTTAATACAGAGCACTGTTGTACTTGTCTATATGCTGCATAATTAAAATATAGGAAGATCCTCCACAAAATGTATTTGGTAATAAACATTAAGTGAGTGTAAGTAAGCCTTTTTCCCTATACCAGAATTTAGGAGTATGTCTTGGTTTGGGAAGACAGGTATCTGCCAGGGAAAGCTGGAGTTGCCCTTGGAATGGAGAATGTAAACCTCCCTCCCTCCAAATTATTATAATTTTGCAATTTAGGGCTTTCAGGAAAAGATTTGGGAATAGGAATAACAGTTCTTTACTGGGAATATTACAAATACAAATGTAGTAGTACAAAAAGGCAAGCAAACAAACAAAAAAATCCTAGAAATGCTGACAGAGTCAGGAATACGACCTGACACCCTGTTGGTCAGGGTGTTGGAAACAGTCCTCTTGGAGAAACAGATGTGGTTCTGTTGGAGTAGAGATGATCCCGTAGAAAAGGAGTCCAGTGGTGGTGAGATGGGTCTAATCTTTCCTCTGGAACCCAGTGGAAAACAGGCTGTCCTGGTGTTCCTGAGTCTCAGTTTTATCTAGGTAGGAACAGTTGGCTCCCCTCACTGGGTGGAGCATCTCACAATGGGATGTTGTAATTTTATCAGTCATGCAGTGAGCCTTAATGGCCCTTTACCAGAAGATATCCCCCGAGGGAGGATGGCTTGTGGGAGAGATAAGGAGCCCATAAATGGGGAATTTTTAGTCTTTTAATTTGTAGGTTTCTTCTTCTGTTTTAAGGTGCTGGGGATTACATTATAGAAATGAGACAAATCTAGAACATAGACAAGAAATACTCTTCTTTTTGTTCAAGAGTTTTGTTCAAGAGTCACTCAATTTATTTTTAAATTTAATGAAACCGATTAAGATAAAAAAATTATAAGTTTATTTAAGAATAAATTCGGATTTGTTTAGATTTTGCCATGAGTTTAACACAATGTCTATTAGCTATCGGTGCTAATCCAAAAGGAAAGACTGTGTAATAGCAGACTCAGAAGTATATGTCAAACTGAAGTCAGTGAAAGAATTTTGTATTTTCAGTTGCAGTGTGCTATAGACAGATTTCTTGTCACTTGGATCCATGCTGATCTGTAGATTTAGTAGACTTGAGGACCTTGATATAACCTGCATTTTGCAAACATTAAAAAACCTAAAATTAATTCTGACTTTTTCTAAGGTTCTTATAAACTCATATAATTTAAATATGTATGAGATGGAGCATTTGCTTTAAAGCATTTTGCAGGCTGAAAGAGAAGATCTTAATTTAATATGCTACATTTAATATCTAAAAATTTTCAGCTTGTAAAATGATTTTCTTTTTTTCAATCCTTTAAAAGGGTAAATGAATGGGTTATTCAATCACTGGTGCTATAATAATTTTAGATTCTGTATTTTCTATTTGCTGCTTAATCTCTGTCAGGATTCTTTTCTAAATCCTTGTCTTTGAACAAACTAGTTACATTTTTTATTATATTTACACAGGTCTTTAAGCACCATTAACTTGCAAAGAAACCAAAATAATGTAAATATATTTGAAAACCTACTTTTCATGTAAAAGAAATATTTCTGAATTAAATTAAAATAAATCCTTCCTAGAACAGTTTTCTGGCTCTTGAGTAGTTCAGTATTTTTCACTGTATTATAACAGTCTTAGTGATGTCCTTCCCAGTTTTTAGTTGCTGTCAATTCTTCTGATGAGTGGGTTATGTAGAAGTAGAAATAAGAAAAACCAATTTTCTTAGATAATCATGTAGACTTGTATAGACATGTTTAAAGAAACCAGTTTCATATATTGTATTTTGCCTTGAACCCTGAGCCTTCTTGCCTTCCATTTCCTCTCTGTCCTGTGGGTGAGTGAGTGAGAGTCTTGGAAGGGGTTTGGCTGTCGCTGAGGTTAGCCCACCACATATACACTGTCAGATAATTACATCTATGCACACCAGTTATAAATGTCACAGAATATCTTAAAACCATTCCAGTGACATTTCCATTATTTTTTTTTTATTATTCTTCTATGTATTCTTCTTGTGTGTCATTTGTCCCACAAGAAAAATTCTGGCATGTTTTGCAGGACCATAACACATTATCATGTGATTTTTTTTTTTTGATAATGAACCCTGAGTTCTTATTAAAGAGTGACTTAAGATCCTACCTAATGTTATTCTATGTCTTTGGCTACAGGGAAAAGGTAATTTTCTTGCAGCTTTTATTTGGCTTACTAAATAAATAAACCACGTGTTATATCTCTCTAGAATTTAACTCTGTGTAGCCACTGTAACTTCTTATGTCCTCATGAATGCCTGCAATATAAAAAAGATCCTTTCCCTGTGTTGTAAAAATAATGTCCAAATTTGCAATGCATCATACTATAAAGGGTCCTAAGATTTTATGCTCAGAGAAAATTGATTTTTTTCCACTCATCAGCATTTTTATTAATCTTTTTGTCAAATATATAAGCGAAATGCAGTCCAAATTTTATTAGGAAGCTTATATATAATCAACTTTCAGTTCAAGTATAAAAGAAAATATGAGAGAAAATGAGATTTTTTTAAAAATTCTTTTCTTGTTTGAACAATGAGTATAAGTGATATAAAGTGGGGTCTGTCCCAATTTTAAAATTTAAAGATTAGTTCCTAAATCTAAAGTACTCTAAATTAATTTTGTAGTCTATCAAGAAAATTGGATAATTCCAAATAAAGTTTTCTTGATCAAAAACTATGGAATTAATAAAACCTGCATTATTTTTTCCCCATATGTAGCTATTTTTCTATGATGATAAGACAGAGACTCTAGATCACTTAGAAAACAGAAGATATCTAAATATATTCCCGTTAAAATCTGGCTTAATGAATAAACCTGATTTTCAAAAAATATCTTAGGTGTTTTTAGGCAAACTTGTCTTGATTTCTAAATGCCCAAGTTTTTGGTTTTCTTCATGGAAAATAGGATTCTTATAGACTATGTCCTCAGAGATAATTGTACGCCTACATATGATTTACTTTTCAAAAAAATAATCAAATTTCTTTCTGAAAACTTTTATGTGAATTATTAAGTACTGTGTAATAAATTAATAGAAAATGCTGGAAATAATATATTTTAATTTCTGATGAACAAAAAGCATTAAGAAAACCTTAACCTGCAAAAGGTCTAAGTTCCACTGATAAACAGATTATAGGTATGTAACATAGAAGTGCATTTTTAGAATAGAATTGGAAGATTTGAACTTCAAATTATGAGTCTAGCAATATGTATCAATAAATATGACTACTTTTTGCTTATCATTTTTGGTTGGTTTGATGCTTTTTTCTTGTCAAAGAAGTTGATGTTGGTGAAAACAACTACCTGCTTGTAAATCACTGTCTACTGGTTCAGGAATGACAGCTAATAATAAACAATGCTTTTCCACCAAAGGAAATTCTCATATTTAAAAAATAACAACTATAATAACTTTCATGCAGTGCATTACATAACTATGCATATAAGATTTAAGACTTCCTTTTTTAAAAAATAACTATGTTTGTATTTACTTTATCAAACTCTGATAGTCCATATGTTGGCCAAGTTTTCATTACTAACATCTGAGAAGTCTTTTGAGAACTCAGTGTTTATGTAAATTTTCTTAGAAACACTGGAGAGCTAAATCTCAAGGATACATTCATGAGGAAAATTCTAACATAAGTAAACAGATTGAAAATTATTAATATCTTGAGACTGTTTAATGTAGTATAATAATGGCTCCATGGCATTTTCTTCATTTTGGTATAATTTTTCATTTCTAGTCTCACAGTATAAACATGTATGTTTTTTGTCTGTTCCAGTAAGAACAATTACTACAAGAACCTCATAAATCTAATCTGCTCTGTTCCATTTTTTATCCTGGGCCCTGCTCAGAACTCTAAGTACTCACATAATTGATTACAAAAGAGATTTCTAACATAAGCAGGAAACAGTCTTTGCTGCTTTGCAAGGATAAACTGGGTTTTAATATTACAAATGTAGAAGAATGTTTTACAACCTCTAAGGGACTCCTACAGATTTGACCAGTCAATTATCTGCAGACTTTTAACTGTCTAAAACAGTTCCTCAAAGAAAACAGCTGTCTCATCTTAAGCGTGAGGACATGCAATAGACTGTGGAAAAAAACATGCCTTCTATGAATAACATTAATTAATTGAGCTACAAAAGAAATAAACTCATAAAATGTGTTTATTTTTCCATGGTATTTAATTTACTGTCATGTATTTTTAAACTAAGTTTTTGTTGAATACAAACCTTAGCCTCTGAACTTACAGCATCTCAAAAATGTTTGTATCAAGTTTTGCAAAGCAGCAATATGTAATTTTTCATTTTTGAAATTTCTTTCATAATAAAATATCTATTTAAAAGCAAAATATCAGACAATGCTATGAGATTAGGAGACTAAGCACACCTAGGTATCAATTAAATTTTAGTCAAATTTCTTTAGCCTTTGTTCTTTAACCAGCGACTGGTCTGTTTAGAATCAGAATGGGTCTTTTGGACAGAAGCTTTCTTTTTATTGCATTTGCAAAGGTTAACTACATTGTCTTTCTGGATGGGTGCTACTCACTCTTTCATAAACTGTGTATTTTTCTAAGTCTATGTCTTGGCACTTTGCTCAAGTATTCTGTTTTAAAGTGAGGTGCTGACATAGCCACTGTTGTCTTCTCCCTGGTGACCAGTGACAGGACCCAAGGGAATGGCCTGAAGTTGTGTCAGGGTTGGTTTAGGCTGGATATTAGGAAAAGGTTCTTCACCCAGAGGGTGGTTGGGCATTGGAACAGGCTCCCCAGGGCAGTGGTCGCAGCACCAGCCTCACAGAGTTCAGGAAGAATTTGGACAATGTTGTCAGGCACATGGTGTGATTTTTGAGGCTGTTCTGAGGAGCTGGACTTCAGTGACCCTTTTGATTCCCTTCCAACTCAGGATATACTATGATTCTAATATAAGTGTCTGTTCAAGTGAATTGAAATGCCCATTCTTTCCAGTAGAGGCCTGTAGTAGATATAATTATTTGTAGAAGCACTAGTGCTCTGTTGAAAAGTGATAAAACAGTGCAGAACACCAGACTTTTAGCTTGTTGCCTCTTTAGTGCAGTGTATTATCTTCTGTATTCCTCTTTCAGGATTAGTTCTGTTCTGGTACCTCTCATTCTGTCTTGATCCACCTATGCTTTGCAATGATATTGTGAGCCACTTTAATGTGCTTGTGCTCTGCTTACGTACTCATGCTGTGCTCCAGCAGCATTGGTCTCTATGTTCATTCTTTCCATTTTGTAGCCAAGTGCACCTGCTTCCAAGAGCTCTCATAACTGTCTTGTTGTGCTGTCATCTTTCCTGCTATTTCATTGACTGCTGTAACTCTTCAGTAGAGAAGGGAATATTTAGTGTTAGAGTACCCTGACACTTCTGAACAATGATCTGAGGCACAACACAGATCAGAGGGTTGCTATAATAGATTTTGTTTGCTCTTTTCAGGGTTACTATTTAAGCTCTGAACAGCAAAGTGAACTACTTTCTTTGCATTTAGTTACTATCATCTACATACTGTAACACTAATAATGATAAGTAGTCAGACAGCAATAAGATTTCTTTCAGCCCCAAATGCATTTGTTGTAATCAGAGAGGATAATTTAGGGTGAAGTAGTGATCATTAATCTAGGATGTCTAAACTGTCTGAAGACCTCCAGCTGCTGTGAGAAAATGGAAGAGTTCATTTGCTGGAGCAGTTCTTTTGCTGCAGAAACTCTGCGGAGATGAAAAATTTGGCAATTTCCCTTATTTGGTTAATGCTAATCATATAGCCCTGCTGGTTCCTTGTGGAGATGTGCCCTGTACTCGGTATGGTTGCTTTGTGTCACTCCAAGGCTCAATACTTTACAAAGCTGCTTCTCTCCTATCCTTTATAAATTGTGTCAGATTATCTTTTAATGCTATTTTTCTTTTTCTGGAATTGTTTGTGAATTGATTTACATACTCTCAGATGCAGGTAGATACTGTGCTGTGAAGAGGCTGACCTTTGGCAATATACAACACAAATGGTGAAAATTAAATTACCTTTTCCTTTCTCAGTCTTATAAATCTAATGCTATTAGTAGCTAAGGAAATGATACCCACTAAAAAAAATGACTTTTATCCTGCTAGAGTCCTTTCAACTTTATATTTTGCAACATTTTTTTTTGTCTGTATTCAAAGTAAATCTTGTGACCTTTCTTTTGGGTGATTTTTTTTTTTTTACAGTGAGCTTAATGCAGTAATTCAAATGCAAATGTATAAAATAGCCTAAAAATAAGAATTGCTCTAAGCAATACCCCGTCTTCAATATTTGTGACGTGCTTGCAGTATTCTTTGCTCTTATACAGTGAATAAATAAACTGAAAGGAGCCAGTTTATAATTAGGAAGCCCCATATTTCTTTGGGGACAGTGCAATGTAAATCTCGTTGAGGATGCAATGACTGTTGTGATATGACATCCCAATAGAAATCAGTGTCCTCCTTACAGAATATGGGAGACTTATAGCTGTAGAAAAAACCTCTTGGAATTGGTAGGAAATCCTGTAGCAGGCACACGTCTGTGGTAGCATATATTTAAATAACAGCAACAGACTCTTCTGAACTTTCATATTAACAGCAGGACAGAGGTGCATCACTTTGAGAGAAACTCCCTGGTGCAAATGTTCACAACAGAGAAGTTACTACACATTTTGCTTTGGCAAGTTGTGTTCTTTGCAACAGAAGAGATCTCTTAACAGAGACTTTAGAAGAGTACAAAATAGGATCAGATCCTTTATCTTCCCTCCTGCCCAATGGAAGCCTTCTAATGAAGTTAAAGCATCCACTCCTTGGACTCACTGAGTGTTTCAGGCCATATTTAACTCCTTTAAAGGTAATTATTCACTTTATTTATGTCGAGTTCTCATCTCTGTTATGGTGTATGGTATTCTGCCATATAGAATGAAGCTTCAGCAACTCTGTGAGGATCAATCAGGCAAAACAATAATATTAATTCTGAAAAAGCATTATTCCTTCTGTAAAGCATCACATATTTATCTCCACCGTTTATTACTGTATAATAATAGTATTATTATTCCCTTTTTTAAGTGGTTGATATGATGGGAACTTAAAGCTCTAATGGTCAATCTTGAAAAAATACCCTTTATACACATGGACATGTTTTTAAAGACTAAAAGTCGCTGCTGACGCAAAGTTGTGGACGTTTAGAAGACTATGGATAATTTAAAATACTTCTGACCATTTTGAAATAACATCAGCCTGTCATGATGAACCTATTTGCATTCAAATCCAGGACAATCATAAAAAGGGAGACTGAATCTTTATGTATTTATTAGTCTCCAAAGTGTAAAATAATTTTTAGACTATTATACTTATCTAAACTCATTTCAAAATCCCACACTGAATGAACATATTTTTCTTGATAGTTGAATTACTCTTTTTATGATTTCTGTTCTCTATGCTGAGCTTCAGACTGAAGAACATGTTTACCATAAAGTTATGAACCTGTGAAACCTAGGCTACAGTAAAACTGCTGACGCAATGAACAGCATGAACAATTTAATAGTTATTCGCAATGAAAATACTTTAAAGGACTTCCTAAGACATTTGTAAAGGTGGCACACAGAGGATTGTGGGTTTAATGGTCTTGTAAACTGCAGCAATATCTTTGTTTCAACTGTAACTTCCTTCTATTTTTTTCTTGATAGCTATTCCTCCAAATTGTTAACCTTCTTGTATGTTTTGACCAAAAGTAAATTGTTATCCTGTATAATGAGACTTGTTTGAATTCTTCACATCTGCTTGCTTGGTAAGAATACCACAACATGTGTGTCTGTGGTTCTTGTCTTTATGGGACATGAGAAAAAAACTTACAGATGGTAACTTGAAGAACTTAAGGCACATTATGATGTTAATTGATTTGTCTTGATCCAAAATAGTTATTCTAAAGGCAAATTAAAATTCGAGACTAAAAAAAGATGAGAACAGTGTCAGAACAGTTCTGGAGGGAACTGTGTGGTCTGAGTTGGGGAAGGAAAGGAAAATGAAGAGAAATTAACCATGATGAGTGGGAGATTTTGGATACCCTATTAATCAGTCTTGGAAGTTAAATCAGAACTAATGTCTGTAATGTTTTTCCATATATTTATTCCTGAAATCATTTGGTCTGGGAAACATCTTTGCTGGCAGATGATTTGAGCTTGTTTTGACAAATACAATCATAGGATGGATACAAAGAAATCCTTACTGTTTCTATGTATTTCAATGTACAGTCCCAGGGACAACAAATATCAAAGTAACACAGAGACATTGGTATGTAGAAAAATACACATTTAAGATATAATAATTTCAAATCTCCTTAGTCACTCTCCTCACAAGTTTTAAAATTTATGTTTCTCTACAAATTTACATAATTTCTCTAAATATATCTTTTGCCTTTACTCATCCTTCCCCTTGACAGGTTTTTAATTTTATTGTTGATATATTAGTATGTTTAAGTACAATTTAGGCCACTTTGCTCTTCTTTGTAGTTCATCAACCTATGCAAAACCATTTTTAGGTATAGTTTGCTTAATTTCAAAAGAAAAACCATAGTAAAAGATTTCAGAAAGATTGACAGGCTTATTCTGAGTAAATACATACATGTCACTGGCATATCTATCAGCTCTTCTCTGTATTTTTACTTCAGAAATAGGTTAATTTACCTTAAAAACACTCACCTGTTTAACTGGTGTAACAAAACTTTTACTGATGGAATCAGGGCCACCATATATATAGGCATAATGTGAATAATATTGTAGGGGCAAGATGGATCTAGATTAAGGTAACAATAATCCTGTGCTTATTTTTATGGCTTTCTCCAAAGGAAGAAGAGCAAAGTGTTTCTGGTCAAAAAAGTCATACACTTTTTGCATAAACAGCTAAACATTTGGGAGGGTTGATGAATGAATGGTTGATGCTACTGTGATCACAGATTCTCAGCTTTGTATGACTTTCATATATCCTTTCACCAGATGTTTGATACAACCAATTTGTACTTATCATTTTCTTGAGTAGAACAACTTGAGCCAAGACCTTGCCTCTGTGTCAGTCCCATTTGAGCACCTCATTACTGGGAAACTGAAAAATGTATCACCAATTGGGCAGGCTTGGGAGAAGAATAGAGTTTTGTGATGAGGTGGTTCCACGGTAGAGGATGAGATAATTGTATGTCTTGGAGATGCAGGAGGAGGTGAAATGACTCCTGGGAACAGGGCTTCCTAGGGAAAGAACTCCCACAGCCTGGGGCCTGGCTAATATCTCAGACATCTCACTTGTGTTGAGCAAGGCTTAACCTAAAATGGGAAGCACAATCAATAGAACCTACATGGGATGGCAGAGCTCTTAGAAAGGAGATGCAAAAATGAACAAGCAAGAGAAACAACCAGAGAAAAATGAACACCACAGACAGAGGCCTAGAGAAAGAACATAAATGATGAGCACTGAGAATAAAACTAACAAAGACTATCAAAATAAAGGTCTCTAAAGAAGGTCAGGGAAAAGCAGGTGTGAAAATTCAATTTGCATTTTGAAAAAAAATTGCTTCCTCTGTTTGAAACCCTTGTTTCTACATGCTGATGAGGAAATTGCAAACTCGAGATTGTGTTTTTATGATAACAACTGATTTGCTTGCAGTAACAGTGGTCCTGAACACATACCAGGTGGCACACACTTGTGGTTATAAGCAATATTTTACCTATATTCTGAGCCCTTTCTTCTTGTGCAAGCAGAAATTACTTCATGCATTATGACCTATATTTCTCTTTTACAAATCTTCTTCAGTTAGATGTAAATATCTTGATTTTGTTTTTTTTTAAAAACAAACCCAAGCTGGTCCAAGGTGAATTAAGGAAATTGAAGAAAAAACAAAAGTGATTTGATGTCAACTTTTCCTACTTCGGTAACTTTGTGCTTCTTAGGTATCATTGTATTTATTGAAGAAGCACCTGCCCTTAAGTATGACAGTCTCCTTGCTCCTCACAGGTACAGATTCCACTTCTCCAGTCACATCACAGCATCAAGTGATACAGTGGTTCCAGAAATGTTGCCATCCAACACCATCTCACATTTAAAAGTGGACTAGTATGTTCTTATGGATTATGTTTTAGATATTACTGTAGAGACCTGTAAAAGGTTCAAACATTATTAGGCTAATTTAAATAGCAACAACAAAAACCCCAAACCAAAACAGAAGCAGTAACATAAATGAAAAGTAAGAGAACACAAGAATAAGAGAACTTTAGGTCCCTTAGATTCTTGCCATTGGCAGATATCTCAGGTTGCAAGCTGTGTCTTTCTGTGTCTTTTAATTATATGAATGAACTCAGGTTGACAGACAATTTTGTAGATTATTTATAGTTCCAAAGATCTCCTGAATGCTTTTGATGCACTTACTATGCTTCATTTGTTCTCCTAAAAAAATCTTACAGAAAACATTTTGAATAGTTTTTGAATACTGCAACATTTTGGCGAAAAAATGTACAGGAGAAGCAGATAATAATTACAGTGGATGAGGATGCAATATCAAGTATTGCATTTGTTATTTCTCAATTGAAGCATTGTATTAAGCAAATTCACTTTGTGCAGTGTCTCAAATGTCTCATTTTAGGTGTACAATGAGGAGTTATATTTTCTTTTCATGAAATAAATCACAATATAATTTCTCAGTTTCTACTTTTTCCCATCCCATAGGCCATAGTTTTGTATTCTCCTGTCTCCCTCTCCATTCCAAAAACAAAAAGAACCAAAAACTCCAAATGAAAATAAACAGTGAAAAATAACAACCCTTCTGTAAATAGGTTTATTTTGTGAGCTGATAATTTTAATATATTCAAGCAATAGAAATAGCTATTCTTTCTCAGATTTAAAAATAAACAGAAATGCCTTTGTCAAAGACCAAGTTGAAAATGACAAATTAGACACAAGTAAAACATGTAGTTTCATGTCATTCTATCTGTCCTCATGTTAGTGTAGAAATGTTTCTTAATGGGTATATTAAATGATAAATCCCATTTGGCTTTAATAATTTTAGTAGTGTAATTCCTATTCCTTCTCTTCAGGGATCACTGCATAGCACAGGAAATCTCATAGGACCCAATTCTGCCAGTCTTACCTTGAACAGTTTAATCCACCATCATCCCATGGAAATAATTTTAGGGATTTGTAGAGGAAGGTGCTAGTCAAAATGAAAGGTCTGTCCTATACAGATAAGTTATGATTGCTGTTTTTAACTTTCTAAAATAATTTTACTTCTAACTTGTATTTCTTATTTAGAATGTGTTACAGGAAGAGGAGAAAGAGTTTATTAACTTTGATTATTTCCAAATCTCCTTAGTTTTCACTTATTGTAAATCAAATGTTGTCAAGGTGATGTAGTAATTTCTCTTATAAATCACTGCTCTTCCCTGTTTATTGACTGGCCAAACATTTTACTTCTCTGATTAAGGTTTATTTTTCTGTGTGTGGAAATCTGAGGGAAAACAAATTATCTCAGTCATTTCCAAAACAGAAAAAAATAAGGGAACTTTTTCCTGCTTATTTGTCCATAAAAAATGTCTGGGAAGAATTTTATAATTTGAAGCAGTTTATGTGTTGATTATCAGTAAACTCAGTGTGTGTCAACACATCCAGATCTGACCTATTTGAAACACTAACCCCTTAAAACCTATTGAGTCCCCAAGCAGTAAATTGCAACACAGTAGCACAATTTTCCTGGAGGTGTACTGTTAATATGCAAAACTAATTCTCTGCAGAGAGCATGGTGCAACTTGAGTAGAAATACTTACAACTTCTTTTCTAGGGCAATACTTGTTGGATTTGAAGCAGGAGACCAGAACAGGAGACAAGATAAGATAAGATAACTTGCATGACTCACTTTTGCTACTCATTAAATGCTCGTCTTATTTCATTTGACGAGGTAGGCAAGATACCATCTCCCATTTTATAAATGTTGCAGAAGCATTTCTCATTTTTTAACCACACTGCTTCTGAAATGAAGATATTAATTCAGAATACTTTAGAAGATCTGTTGATTAAATTCCTTTTCAAAGCCAAACACACCTCATTGACAAAACTCTGCTTTCTATCAATGTTTCTAGTTCTGGAACATCAGCATATTTACCTATAATGTACAGAGAAGAAAATATCCTCAAGTCATGACCCCGTTTCACCAGGGGGCTTTCTGGAGGAAACAAATGTGTTAAATGCTTGCTTAATTCTGTTGACGTTTTGGTTCCAAAACCCAGACAACCTACTTTCTTCTTTCAGGCTTGAATCCTTGCTCCTAGTGTTCCTGAATACAGTGTGTAATTACTTTTGAATTACTGCAGTGATTTCCTTCAAGAACACCTCCTGGATGATACCTCATATTTATTCTCATGTAGAGGACATGTGGGCAGTATTACACTTTACTCATATATGCATTCCTGTTCTCCTCTACTCCAATATAAGATATTTTCCCAGGTAGAACTTAATGTTCTATCTCTGTCCATCTTAAATCCAGAGTGGAGATTTTGGGTTTTCTTAAATAGAAAAGTTGCTTGGAAACAATAGGTATTTGCATTTTCAATAGCTATTTCATTTTAATTTTACTTGAATATCTAGTCCATCATAACATAATCTCTCATTCAATTTTCTTGTGAAAGCCTTAATATCCATGAATCAAATGCTACATTATTTCCTCACACAAATAACAACTGAAGTAATCAGTGGAAGGGAAAGCAGCAGAATGAAAAGTAAGATTGGAAGGACAGCAAGTTAGAAGGTTAAAAATAACCATGGAAAACAGCATAACTACCTCTGACAAATTACTTGAATGGAGCTTGGAATCTGGCCTTCTCATTCCACAAAATTAAGAGAGCTTGGCAAGAATTTTTTGTTGCAGAACTGGAAAAAAGTAAGTTAAAGTTGGTCCTGTCCTTTTGTTTCAAAAGAGTTCTAAAGTACAGAAATGCTGGTTTCATCTGTCTTTTTCCTTACTATGAACTGTATTTTTCCATTTCATCTTTTTTTTTGCCATAGGGCCTTCAAAATAGCTTTTCATTAAATTAAATCAATTTAAATTAAATAATGTGTTCTTTTGAGGAAATTTATTTAATTATACATGGTTTTAAAATATAAATTACTTCTAGCCCATATTTTAAAGGAGTAACTGGCATTGACCACAGATTAATTATTGCACATTTCTACTTTCTCTCCCAGGAAATCCAGAATTCATGTGGATCCTGCTGCCTTCCCCCAAGCACAAGGAGACGCAAAATTAACTCACTTGTTTGTTGATCAAACTGGATTAAATAAAAAAGGAAAAAAAAGTTTTTGAATTACTAATCTTGCGCCCAAGAATTGACTGCTGTCATCCAGACTTAGTTCAATCAAAACTTACCTCTGGAGTGTAGTTTATTTACAAGAAATAATGAATGATCTAAGGATGTAAGAAAGACAGATTTGTAGGTAGATATAAAGTCTTTAATTAGATCTATTTTTTAAATTGTGAATTGCTTTACCTGTGGCTGATATAAAACCTACTGACTTCCAACCTAGTGTATTTCCAGCGTGGCAGTTTCAGATCTGTAGAAGCTAATACGTAGCCAGACATTGGTACTGACTTGCTTGGTGAGGACAGAAAGTTTCTTTCTTCAAATATCCATGGTAAAATGGTAAAAAAAAATCATCTTGCATGATTACTTAATCAATTAAATTGTTCATTAATAGTGGGATTCATTCAGTAATAGGGTGAGTTGTCCCTCGTGCTGTAATGAAAAGAAAATTAAATTAAACTATTTCCATTTTTACATGCAAAGAGTGCCCAGAAGCAAACAAGTTTCAATGTAGTTATTAGCACCTTCCCAATCCAGTTACTTCCTTTATACTGTATTGCATTCAGAAACAAATTAAAATAATTTAATTGAGATTTTCAAAGTCAAGCACCTGGAAGTTAGGGAATAATAGAGGTGAACCTTAATTTTTGTCCTATGTGCTTGAATGAGCTTGAATGTACTAGGATCCTGTGGACATGCTCATAAGCTAGGAACTTACTACCCTGTGCTGCAAACTTTTATAATGTAGAATTTCAGAGCAATTTCTTAAAATTTACTCCTTCAGGAAAATAGTAAACATTTCTTATGTGTAATTTAAGTCTTCTTGCCCTGCAGACCACATTGCTTTCACATCTATAAACAGCAATATTACATCTGCCATTTAATTATCTGAACCAAAGGACTATCCTAGAAACCAAAGAAAAATGGTCAGAAGAAAGTTTCAGTTTGTCCTAAGTTTCTTTTTCTCTGATCTGAAATTTAAATGCAGCTTCCCAAAATCTGCATACATACTGACTGCGACCTATGGCGTTTGGGAAGAGTACATTGTTCCATTTATGCCTTTGAGTTTCTTGTTTATTAGGCATAGTTACTATCGTTTTATTGAAAATACAAATTGAATCCCTAAATTATGTATTTGGCATTGCTTGGCACACGGGTACCTTTTTTGTGTTAGTACAGGGAGTAAGGAAAAAAGATGGCAATTTAACTGTTTACATCTTAGAAGAAGCTCAGAACATCATGGAGAAAATGGCATCTCTGTAATAGAGAATCTCCATGCAAAACATGACTTTCATACTAGAGCTATGAGGTGAGGGTCTAAGTACAAGGTTCGTGGTTAGTGTCCCAAGAAACATTGCAGTAAATAGAGAAAAATTGTTACTGAGTTCTTATTTACTGCTTTCTAGAAAGAAATGGGAAAATGAGCTTCATCATTAGGCTGAAAAGGAGGGGAAAAAAGGCATCCCTTCTAAAAATGGTATTAAAAAAAGACTTTTTTTGTTTGTTTGTTTTAAGTCCTGCTGGTAGATATACCTGACAGCATTCCTTTAATTTCTCTGGACTGCTTCTTAAAACTAGAATTCTTAGTTCGCACAAATGGTGAGAATTTTAGATTGTTTCTTGGCTTTCACCTTATTTACCAACATTAAATATATACTTTGGGAAAGGAAGGAAAGGGCAGGAATCCTGTCACTACATGTCTTTATGTAGTTCACTCAGATATCTAAATTAACAACCCTAATTTATTGCAATATTAATGAGGCTTTCATGTGATTTCAGCTGTAACTCACCATTAACTTTTTTTGGTGTCTCTTTAATCTGTGAATCTCTGTTCCACCCCAGCTACTCTTTCCTGCCCCTGCATCAGTTCTGTTCTGGCAAGGGCACTTGTGCAGATGTGCAGAAATCAAGACTGAGAAACTGATTTGTCTGAAACTACAACCATTCAAATAAACCTTTCCAATATTTTTTTCTTCTACACAATCATAGCTTTTCCAGGTGAACACAGGATACTTCACCTGGCTAAGCAGACAAGAGTAAGGGGCAGCTATTCAAATTACCACAGAAGGTAAACCTATGTTTGGGGCACGTGGTATATATCTAGAGAATTCTGATTTCCTAGCTTTGTAAAGTCAAAATGTGCCAGTAATATGCCAACTGTTTGTTATTAGCACTAATTTATTATATACCTAATTGATCTTGATATTACTTCTAGAGGCTCAGTAAAAATAGATATTTTTCTGCACAGAAATTTTGAATTATTCACTAACTCTGAATATGGTGTAATGCCTAATGCTTAATTACAGTAGTTAAAAAATAGTGTTTTGCCTTCTTAAACTACGATCAGCATTCTGTTTAATGTAACACATATATTTTTAAACTCCCTAAACTTCTTTTGTTAAATGTTCAGAAAATGCTAATTTATAAAATCTCTGGTAAGAAGAAGCTATTTTCCACTACATTTCAATTTTATTACATTATTTTTCATTATTGATTTTTAAATTAATTAATCTTAAAGAATATTTGCTACACTAATTCTTATCTTTTCATTAAATAACAACACTAAAATTTTCAGTGTCTGGTGTATAGTTTATTCACCATCATAATGGTATGATGTGGATTCCTTTTCTGTAAGGATGTTTTACTGAATAGTCTGTTAAATTGTATTGCTTCCATTTAATTCATATGCACTGAGAATCTTTAAAATTTATTACTTGTGATTTTACATGGTACTCTATACCAATGAAGCCAGCATAACAAATATAATTACCTCTGAGCTTTCAGCATTCTAATTTCTGTACTCTAATTCTATGATTACTTTAAAAAAATAATAAAAAAGAATAGCATTTCAATGATTTTTAAGCAACATAGGAATTTATGTCAACAATAAGGTATTATGAGGAATGATAATAAGGTGTATCCTACCTTCCTCATTCAAGTTTGAATTACCTTGCTGCTGTTAACCAAAATGACACTGAACAAAGAAACAAAAATAATGAAGAAAATATTGCTCTGTATACTGGAAAATAAATTGAAATTATCAATTCAGAATGCTAAATGACATTAACAGTTTATCACTATTTACCTGTGAGAATGAGATTAGAATATTTATAAATCCAGACAGAATTGAAACTGTTTTGTTTTATGAATTGTTGCATTCTGAACATATAAATGTCAGCCAGAATATTGAAAAGCTAATGCAGTTGTTAGAAATATCTAGAATAGAACAGAGAAACATTTCAAATGCATATCCTTGTATCTATTTCAATGGTCTATTGGGCAACTTTCTGCAAATTCCAGGGTATGAAGAACTTGAAATCAGTATTTAAAACATCACAAATAAAAGTGTAGAGCAACAGAAAAGGAAACAGGTAAAGAGGAGGTAGTTCGATATGCTTGTTACTGTAATTTCCAATATGCTTATTACTATAATGATTGAATGATACTATATGATCATATTTTTCCAATTATATTGCTGCTTGAAAAAAATATTTAAAAAGGTAGGATGGAGCCCCAGCATTTTCTAGATTGTAGTCTTGACATTGCAGTTGGCCCTATGTAACCAAACTTCATCCAAATAATAGGTCCTCATGAAATGGACTTTAGTTTTGAAATGATACGTTCTTTTCTGGAGCTTCTTTGGCAGTATGAAACTGCATCTTTCAAAAATAACCTGCTCTGTGTTGATGCAGCAAGGTAATAAAAGCAAATAAAAGTTCTGTTTATGAAGGTATATTTGGCAACCCTTATTTTTGTAAGATAACAAAACTTGCTATGAGGTTCATATATAAATAAAAACTTAATTCTAGGAAAATATGAACAGTTGAGAAGAAATAAAACATGGAACAGCTTTGATTTATAAAATCTGATAAAATATTATCTATATTGGAAATGTGGAAAGGGGAACAATTTTCCTTCCTTACTTCATGATTCATATACATTTATATGTTCCTGAATAAATGATCAGTATATATCTTCTAATAACCACTCACCTATTAATGAAACAGATATGATATTCAAGTTGAAATAAGAAGAATTTATTTTCCATGGCACAAAATCTTTTTGCATGCTACAGTTAAGTTAGTGAGATGTATTAGGACTTGAACACTGGAAAATAGAACCTAAATAAGCAAAAGCCAGAAAAGAAGAGCCTGCTGAGACTAAATGCTTCAAAAATCTTGGTGCACATTTCTGTCCACCTGTGACATGGTGATTATTTTGTTTAAAGAGCAAGCAAACTTGCACAGTGGATCTTGCATATGGCCACCATTAAATGATATCTTCACTGCTATGATTTCATAGCATTTTCGGTTCCAGTGCTGCAGGCTGACTTGTTGCCAGATGCCAGTGGATATTTAGGCCCATAGGAACAGGCCAGATAAATAAGGTAGGCTAGTTGAATTTCAGGATTGCAATCTGTATTTAAAGGTTTATATATTTAGGACAAAAATATGGAAAATTACATAATTATTAAAAGGGAAAAGTGGCAGTGAAAAAAGGGATGAAAATAAATGGGTAATGAGTAGAATTTAAAAACAATTTATCCTCCAAAAATTGGCTTTGTTTTAAATACACATCTATCATGAAGATTATTCTAATTAATTTCTTTATAATAGTCACAGGTCTGGTTTACAATATTTTGATAACAGATTTTTCTGATTTTTTATAGTTGAATAGAACACTGCAGAGAGGAATTTAGTCATATATTATTAGGTTTTGATATTGCAAAATTAATCCAGTGGCAGAAGAACACAGATCATTTCCTTTTCAGTGTAGCCCCTGTCACTCATGGGCTTTTCCAAGTTACCAGATATATACAGTAAATTGTCAATCCTAACGTCTCATGGATCTTAATCTTTCTTTTATAACATGAACTTAAAGGCCAACAACTTAACTGAAATTTAATGTGAATCATGACTACATAATACGTGTGGCTACAGTGATATTGAATAAGTGAGGATGCAAAAGAGAACTGGGCTTTGCCCTGTGCCTGGCTATTGCACATCTCTTGGTAAAGTGGTGAGTAATGTTGTCATGTTAGTATATGTGACACACTCCAGGTGTTTTGGGAATCCTCTCCATACTTATACAACCGTAGTTAAGACTTTGCTTCAGACTAAGCTACAGACCTGCAAGTAGCAGCTAGAGGAGCTCTAAAGTAACAGGGCTGAGCAAACCACATCCCTGCTCCACTCTTTGGTGTATACTACAGTTCCTTGCCTTTACCTTACCTAGTCTGGTACAGACTCCTTAACTCATGCAACCCAGTTCAGACTTCTATTGAAGAATGAACTGAGCTCCAGCAATCTCTGTTTCTGTCCATGGACTGTACAGAGAACTATCACAGAGATAATGTAATATGGCCACAGTTGCTCAGATTAAGCATTTTCAAAGTGATGACATTAAAAAAAAAAAATAGAAGGCTCTTCCAGTTAAGGAAACTTTTAATCAGACTTGAAAGAGCAAAAGAAGCAATTTAGACGTAAAATCAAGAAAAAAGGTCTAAACTCAAATGATAGCTGAGGGCTGTAAGTAACTGAAAGAAGGAACCTCAGTGTTATATGTGATACAGACAAGCAGAGACATGACCAAGTTCCTTCTGGTCTGGACTGTAATGGAAACACAAAATGGGTTTGCAGATACACTGTCTTCTTTCTACCTGAAGGGGAATTTGTGAGGGAAGGATCTAGAAACAAAGGAGGAGTCTGAAATAAAGGGATATGAATGCTTTGGGTTTCTTGAAGGTAAGAGGAAACAAATGTGAGGAGTCAAATTAGAGATCTCACAAAGTCAGTGGCAACATTCCCATTTACTTCATTAGTAATCAGAATGAACAAAAGTATGAATAAAGGAAGACTACTCCAATTTTGTGATGCAGCATCTTATGTTTATGTAGTTTGTCTTCCACAGGGAAGGGCTTTAGAAACTTCATATGATAAATAGAGTTCATGTTTCTCTGAAATGCAAGTGCATCAAAGATGAAAGGTTTAAACTTTTCAACACAGCAATCTATAACTGTTTACTACAGAAAACACAAAGTTGTTTCAATGACATATTTTGAGAACAGTAGAAATGTCCTTAATAAACTCAAGTGATCACGTTTGAAAGTCTACTCTTGAAACAGTTCATAAGCTAATGCTATAATTTACATTGCTGTAACAGCAGATTCAGAGAGAAAAGAGTCTACTGAATGTCAACATCTCTTCCTTTATCATGTTTCTTTTTTTCTTCAAAAGGTGTGATTCTACTTTATTTATTTATTTATAGTTTAGAGTCAATTCATACCTGGAACTCCTAGAGCCAGTAAGAAAATAGGTTATATTTAAATTAAAACATTGAAACTATTTTAAGGAAAATTTTGTTAATGACTTCTGACTGAAGAAGAAACCTACTACTTTTGAGAAAATAAATGTAATGGATATTTTTCAATTTTTTTTAATTGGAAATATATTTTCCCTGTGTTTAAATATTTGAAGGTGAATTTCATTTTCTGAAGGCAGAAATAGTAAAAGTGACAGAAAAAAAACTGTGTTTTCTTCAATAGTCAGAAATATTTGCGTCATATGCAACCCATATAGGCATTCATAACCATTTTACTGATAATGATTTTTTAAAAATTGTATTTGACAGGATGTTGTGAATTCCAAATGTGTGTTTATACAGATTATGCCAGAATGACACTTTTAAATATTAATTAACTGTTCAAACATGTTGCATATCAAAGCACATCTGGTCTGTGGCAAAATGTAAAAAGAAATGGCACATCAGCTTTTAAGATACATTGATAGGGTCACATAGATCAGCTTGTTCCTATCTCCACTCAGGGAGTTTCATCAGCATCTCACTTTCTATGACATAATTTGCATTTTAGGAGATTCTATAGCATATGCTGACATCCCAAAATTTTCTCAAAAAAAAGTTGTATTCTGAATGGTGAAGTAGAGCTTCAGGACTGGAATATCTGGAGCTTTTTGTTCCAGTCCCCAGGGGCTTTAAACTTTTATCCTCATGAGAGTCTGACAGTTCTCAAGTAGAGAGTACACAGGCACAATATCTTTCTGTTAAAGCTGTGCCATTGCACAGCCAGCAGCATGAGGTGCAAGGGGCAAAACTGAAATCAAGGAACAGAACTCCTGGTAGTTCAGCTGGATAGTATAACTGTTCCTGGGGATGTGGAAAAGCATTGGTTTTGTTTCTGTTCCCATGATGACTTTTTAGTGTGTTGACCCTGGCTGGAGGCCAGGCACCCACCAAAGCCACTCCATCACTCCCCTAGGCAGCTGGACAGGGGAGTTAAAACATAATGAAGGGTTCATCAGCTGAGATAAGGACAGAGAGCGATCACTCACCAAACATCATCATGGGCAAACGGAGCTAAAATTAGAGATATTAATTGAATTTATTACTAGCAAAATCAGAGCATGATAATGACAAGTAAAATAAACTTTAAAAACGCCTTCCCCTTGTCTTCTTCCCAGTTATACCTCCTTTCCCAGTGGCAGACACAGACAGGGCATGGGGGTTATGGTCAGTTCATGACCTGAGGCTTCTCCTGCTGATCCGGGAGAGGAGTCCTTCCCCTGCTGCACTGTGGGGTCCCTCCCATGAGCAACAGCTCTCTGCAAACTGCTGCAATATGAGTCCATCCCACGAGTCCTCCCAAAACTGCTGCAGCATGGATCACTCTTCCACAGGGTGCAGTCCTTCAGGCACAGCCTGCTCCAGTGTGGGTCCCCAAAGGGTCACAAGTCCTACCAGGAAACCTGCTCCAGAGTGGGCTCCTCTCTCCACAGGCCTGCAGGTCCCTGCCAGGACCCCGCTCCAGCACAGCCTCCCACGGGGTCACAGCCTCCTCTCAGGCACCTACCTGCCCTGGTGTGGGTGTCCTCCATGGGCTGAGGGTGGATCTCTGTATCCCCATGGACCTTCCAGGGCTGCAGGGACACAGCTGCCTCACCATGGGCTGCACCACAGGGAATCTCAGCTCTGGCACCTGGAGCAGCTCCTGCCCCTCCGTCTGCACTGCCCTTGGTGTCTGCAGAGCTGTTCCTCTCACATGTTCTCACCCCGCTCTACTTTAGCCACAATTACAACTGTGCAATAGCTTGTTTTTCCTTCTACTTAAGTATGTTATCACAGAGGGATAATTATAATTTCTGATTGGCCCAGCCTTGGCCAGCAGGGGGTCCATCTTTGGAGCTGTCAGAGGTTGGATCTGCTGGACATGGAGGAAGCTTCTGGCAGCTTCTCACAGAAACTATCCCTGTATCCCCTCTGCTGCCAAAGCTTGGCCATGCAAACCCAATACAGTCTTGCTCATTCCCAAGTTCCTGACTGCAGTGCATAAAAGCATGTTAGACATCTTTGTTGTAGATCAGATGAACCACATACTTGTCTGAGAGATGCCCTCTTTGACCCTACTCCAATTAATTTTACATAAACCCCTTTCTAATTTAAGGTCATGATAAGTCCCCTAGAACCATATCAATTCCCTTAATCCTTTAACTTAGATCTGGAGTTGTTTTCAGGACAGGTACAATTTAAAGTGAAATCAGATTTTCATGTAAAACGGAATTGCTGTTTTACAGTGATTTTCAACTCTGGAAGTCCTCATAATATATGAAAGTGGAAATTGCATGAAATATAGGTAAAGACCTATCTAGAACAGTACTGCTACTATGTAAATACTTTGGGGAAAAGTGGTAAATGATAAAGCAGGTTTTGAGATAATATCCTCCAAGATGATTTGATACAAGCAGATAAATTTCAGACATCTTTATTATAAGAGTCAAAATTTGGTGCTCAGACACTGGAAATAAAAAAAACCAACCTGCCTTTAAATAAATATTTCCTTTTAAATGAGATTATTCAACATGAAGTGCTAAGAAATTGACATGAATTAACACAAATTTTTTCTGATCATTCACTGAGATTATAAAAATTCCCTTATGGCAATGGCTAGAAGTAGAGAAGCAACAGTGTTATTGACAAGGACAAAAATGAAAGAACAATAGTTTTCTTTACAAAATTCAGCAATACTAGCACATAGCAGAAAAACTTCAGATTCTTATAGTGAATTAGCTACTACATTAATAACCTGTCCAATATTAAATAATAGAGGTTTGAATTAATCTATATTTTATGTGATTTTAGTAAATTTTAGGTATCATATTAAGGCTTGTGCCAAAATTTTGTTGAATCAGATTTTTGTTATCACATAAATGCATTTTTCTGCTTCATGAATGCATTAAAGTTCTGCTAGAGAGAGCACTGATAGGCAACTTTTATAAGTTATTTATGTCTGTAAAAGATGAACAGTGATGACTGTAAAATTTGCCCTGCTTCCCATACAATGTCCTTCCACAAATCTGTGAAAGCATTTCATAATAATGGAATAATTGTAAACAAATGAATATTTTCTTGAAGAAATAATTCCTAAAATCTTTGAAAATGCTGTTCTTAATATATTTCCTTTACTGAACCTCTCTTCCTCTTTTGTATAATATTCTAATTTTCTTTTCAACAAATTCTAAGAGAGATTAACCAGAATTCATGTTTTGTTTAAGAAAGATCAGCAATTGGGCAAGTGATTGATTGAGCTGTGCCCCGAGTAAAGCTCCAGCTTGTAGGCATTTACAATGAAGTAACCAAATGCAGGGCCTTTATTTATTTGTTCCAAGCTAATCAGGTAGTGCCCACATATAATGTCTGCATGTGGGAGGCTGAAATGGTTTCTGGGGATCCCCTGACGTAACTCACCTACAGACATTTATGTCATGGTCCAGTTGCTGTAATTATGGTGTTTAATGCATTCTGAGATTCAATTTTCTTCCCATTCTGCTGGTCGAGAAGTACACAGGCCTCTCACAAGACTTCTGTAATATATGCCAGCCCCAATGGAGGTTTTGGATACTCCTGACTTCTCAAAAGGTGTATATGGCAGGTTTATAAACTTTTATGTGAGTCAATGGAGATCAAGGACTTGGTCTTGTGACCTTATCACTCTTTATAACTTCCTGAAGGGTGTCTGTGGTCAGGTGGGGGTTGGTCTCTTTCTCCAGGCAGCGATGGACAGAACAAGAGGACACAGTCTCAAGCTGCGTCAAGGGAGATATAGGCTGGATATTAGGAAAAAGTTTTTCACAGAAAGAGTGATAAAGTACTGGAATGGTTTGCCCGGGGAGGTGGTGGAGTCACCATCCCTGGATGTGTTTAAAAAAAGACTGGATGTGGCACTTGGTGCCGTGATCTAGTTGAGGTGTTGGAGCATGGGTTGGACTCGATGATCTTGAAGGTCTCTTCCAACCTATAAATTCTGTGATTCTGTGATTCTGTGATTCTGTCTTGGAATGTCTTTGCCACTAAAGGCAGTACTATAGGCTAAATGTTGAAACCCGTTCCTGCTGTCATCTTTCCTAAAAAAAAATCAGTCTGTGTAGTGAACAAGCATTAAATCTGAGGAATTACCCTTGGGGCAACAACTTCCCTACAAGTATGCATTTTCTATTTCCTGAGAGCTTTCTCTTGCATTCTACCATCTCATGCCTGAACCTTTAGGTCACACTAGAGGCAAATGGGAGCACTTTAGAGCTGGGAATAATAAGCTGTTGACCACTGAGAAGTGCAAATGGTCTGCATGTCATTCAGATGAATGACTATAAAAGAACACTACACTACACACTCTGCCATGTGGAGCGAAAGGCGTTGCCTAAGATGAACACAGCTAATTTAAATTTTTCTTCCTTGGGCCTGCCTTTCTGCCACAACTGAGTTTTTCCCTTAAGGATCTCATTCCATCTTTCTTTCTGTTTCTCAAAAGTACTGCATTGAGTAGTGAAAAATAGTAGTTCAATGTATCTAAAAGGTTTTGACAGAGGCAACATATTTTGAGGGGGTATAATGTAGTAATATATATGTTTCTTCCAATAAACATTAAGAAGCTGCTAGGAACAATAGCTATTTCTCAGTTCAGATGAAATAGGTAAAATCTTTGAGAACTAGTAATGAGAAAGTAATTAGTGACTCAATAGCCCAATAATTTTATTAATTCTTTATATGTTGTGCCACATATGCTTACAAATGCAAAGAGAATGTATTATCAGACTAAGAAGTCACAATTATGTAGCAAAATAAGTCCTCTTTGAGGAACTGTATTTCTGATTATTAGAAAATTGAACACACTTCTTCAACACAGTGGAGTATAACAGCTACTTTTAATTCTGTGGTCACTATTCTCAATGACAGCAAATTACTCCTTGTATTTTTTTGAGAACAGATGGAGATATAGAATAATTTTTTTTTTTTTTTNAGCTCCCTCTTTTAAAGAGGAAGTTCTTAGGGCACTTTCTTAATGGCTGCAAATTGCAGTTACAGTATGACACTCAGATGATTAATATATTTTCTGCTTGTATTTATTGAATGGGTTCTCCTGGTGAGAAAAGTGAAAGCAAGCCTTATTACACCACAAGGAAGAACTTCAGAGCTAGTTTCACTGCTACAAAACTGAAGAACACCATGCATTTCTCTAAGGAATTAGTATTTTTTATCTTCTACTGCAAGGAATAATATTTTGAGGGCACATACTAATGTTAAAAGAATTTTTTTTTATTCTTAATATGGTGAATGTTCCAAAAACAGTCTAAATACTTCTGGAACAAAAATATTTGCCATTCAGATTATTTGCTACCTATCTTGAGGTTAATGATTTATTGCTTGATTTTTTTTTCTTCCTTAGATGATTGGTTTGAAGAATTATGGTTGAAATGTATACTTTTTTCCTATCACTTTTTTCTTCTCCTCAAGAACTAACTTGTAATATATCACAGCTGTCATCATAATGAGAGAAAACATCATGATGCAGCAGAACTTAGTCAATTCAATTATATAGAAAATGCAGTGAAATTATTTTGATAGAAATGCACCTGCTGAGGCTGCCTGCTAGGCTAGTCCACAATTAGATACTGTGTAAAAAGTTATTAAAAAGTTCATTTAGACAATTTATCTCTCCAGTGTGCCTGGGAATATTTCCCTGAAGAAAGGGTCAAAACTCTGGAGAACAAGCCACCCGTGAACTACATAGCCTTGGTCCATAGGTCTAAGAAAAACATGAAATATTGATGATTTCTTAAAAAAAAAAAAGGAATATCTCTAATGAGCATTCCACTGATTTTGAATTACACTGATAACAAAAGGCAAAAGAGGTTTACTGTCATAAATAACCCAGAAAAATGAGTGAAGGCATATTCTCTGAAGAGCCATACTGCTAGCATTTTGGAGTCAGCTTCTCCACCACAGGATTACCAGGAAGAATGATATATTTCCCTCTGTGAATGGCCTTTTGATGCATCTCTCTCTGTTCCTGGTTGGTAGTGTCACATTAGCAACTGAGGCAACAGCTTATTGAGCTAACATGAAGCAAAAGCTTTCTATAAAAATGTTCATACTTGCAATTAGTTTATCACACTTTTTCCCATTCACCTCCTCAGAAAGGCAATAAATCACTTCTGGAGCTTACATCTTCATGACTGCTAAAATCATTACTCTGTGATTTTTTATTTTAATATAGCTTATTTTGCTTACAAGTTATGACAGCTTTGTGCCATTTTTCTCCTAAACAAGAATGATTGCTATAACAGAACATATTCTTACAGTTCATATTTTGAGTTTAAAAACTGCTGATTGTTTTAACTGTGTTTCATAAAATGGCTCTATTTCAGTAGTGGTTCTCAGGTGTGTGAAAAGGACACACAAATACTCTTCTCTTGTATGTTATTGTAAACTGCATGTTTTAAATAAATTTTAACATTGTCACTGTAAAAATTGATTTGTTCCTTTGGGAATTGTCTTAAATTTTCAAGAGCATTTGTCTATGAAGAAAATGTCAGGAAAAAAATGATATTTTCTTGGTGTTGAAGAATGACAATTTGCTTCTTAAAGCTGGACAGCAGATGACCAGCATGTCATTGGCATTATTGCTCTATAAATGCATGTATAAAAATCTAGCAAAAGATATCTCCACAGAGCTGTTTAGTAACTTTTCTCAAATCATAGTACTAGCAACCAAAGAAGGTTTTCATAGAAGACTTGCTACATGACATCTTTTCATCAAGTATATTGAATAAATGAATTAAAATATATTTATATATAGTAAAATTTTAGGTATACACTTGGCAAAAAATATTCTCCCTATGTTGTTTATGTAAGAATAATTTTAATGTGATACCCAAAAGGAAGACAGTATGTTGTCTGCAGAAACCATGTGGTATGCAGAGAAGTCAAGAAAAAAAAAGTTAATTGATTTATTTAGAGACTTGAACTAGAGAATTAAACTACTTCTGTGAGTAGAAGATGGCGTCTGGGTTCATACACTCTCCTCTGAAAGGCTTTTCATAAGAATTTTGGTTCCAGTTCAAAACAAGCATGACAAGTATTTGAACACCATCTTTTTTTGGTTTGTTTGGTTTGGTTTTTTTTTTCCCCTCAGCTGTTGGCACAAAATGGGCCTGCAAAAACTAATGAACTTCAGAGATTTTTGTCTTTGGGGGCTGCAGTTATCTAAAAAAGCATCATAATTTCTGGCATCTTAGAATGCCTATTGTGATGTATTTCAAGCATTATCTAAGATTTGCAGTTCATTCCTATCTGGAAAACATCAAAGTGTCCCATTTTCAAACACATCCTTTATCAAATATTTTAGTTTGCAATTGGAAGTGAGAAATATCTGTCATTTAGCCTTGTTTTGTAACAAACATGAAGGTGTACATAACAGAAGAAGATTCAGGAATGCTAATGATACACCAAAAACCTTTTTTTCATGTAGAAAATTGTATATGTATTATTCTATACCCAGAATAATAGATTCAGAGAATCATTTAAAATGCCTTTAAGGTCAAATTCAACCATTAACCCAGCACTACCAAGTCCGCCACCAAACCATGTCCACAAGGTGCCATATCAACCCATTTTTTAAATACCTCGAGGGAAGGTGACTCCACCTTTTCCCTAGGCAGCCTGTTTCAACATTTTGGTGAAAAAAGATGTTCCTTGTATTCAAGTAAACCTCCCCTGTTGCAGCTTGAGGGCATTTTCCATCTCGCTCTATCTCATGCTATTGTATATATGTATTGAAGATATTTGAGTAACTGTTTGTGCATTTACAGAGCTAAAAATTATTGCTTCACAATGATGAAGGAGACTCAAACTGGCCAGTGAAAGTAATTATGTAAATACTATTAATGATTAAATCATGGTTTCAATAATATGAATAAATCAATTAGACTTCATGGCTTTTTATAGCATAATATACGCCCTTGCATTCATGAATAATTGATGTAAGCAACAACAACCATGACAAAAACAACAAACAAAGATAAATAATCCTGTAATATATGTTGGTTAATTCCTGAAAAGGTTAAGAACATCAAATTTTCAAATATCATGACCTGACTTTAATGACCCAGTAACAGGCTGACATTTGCAGTACCGTTTTTATGTAATAACACATCACATGCAAAGATCAGCAAGTGCAACGTAGCCACTTATCTCAAAGGAGAAAAATAAGTAATAATGGTACAAGAGAGGTTAATAACAGGTACAGGTCCAGCCTGGCTTTTATCAGTCTCTTTAGAAAATGATCTGGGAATTGCTGTCAACTTGATTGGAAAACGGAGAGGAGAAATAGATACATATGGGAGACATCAGTCAGAGTGGAGAAGACTGGTCTGTGTGAAGGTTGTTTGCAAGGTTACCTGGTCTGACGCAATGGAAAGCTGGAATTTGCATCTCAAAGCTTTGTTCCTTTCTCAACATAGTGTCACATAAATTGTCCGCCCTGGGGTTTTAATTTCACAGATGTCTAAGCTCATTTAGAAATTAAAGTGCAATAATCTGTGATCCACACTCTATCTCATCATTCTGTTTTTTTCTCAGCAAATGTTACATGGTGATTGTTTTGTTTACACATCAGAACTGTACTCAAAGTTATAGGCTTGGGGTTTGGGGTTTTTTGGTTAAATATATCTGTTAAATAGTATTATATGAAGGTTAGAACATTATATATTTTTTCTCTAATATTTCTGCTTTATTTTGTGAGGAACTTCAGATTTACTTTTTTTTTTTTTTCATGTTTTATAATCTGTATGGTTTTTACAATCCCTAATGAGTATAGCTGGATGACAGATGCTTTATAAAGGTTTTAATTATCTCCCCTTTTTATGTTAACAGGGATATTATCATCTAGGGTATTTGCTCTCAGTTAAAGAAAAAAATGCATTTTATTGTGCAGTAGACTTTTCTGCAGTTTAATTGGACTTTGAATCCCAGTAAAATAGTGTATAATTGATGTACTTAAGGAAATTATACGATGAATTTTCATTTTACATTATGTTTTTAGATTTCAATAAAAATATATATACATGCTAATTCCAGATTGTGATTAGCAGGACAGAAGACAAAAATAAGCAAGCAGTTAATCAGCAAAACTTTCATGAGCAAATATTAGCATGTAAGGATACAACTGCAATCTCCCCACCTTAGGAGCATAATTAAAAGAGAAATTAGAGATACAGTATTTTATATAGATATGCCAGTTCCAAATATCCAAGAAAATAAAGATTCTTTGGAAATTTCTTTTGCAAGTTCCTTGATTTTGCCTTTGTAGATCATGTGCAGTAGTTCTAGAGTACTGGAAACTGTCCTTGCCTTTCTTATTTAAAGCTACTTTGAAGAGCCCTCTTTCAGCTCTGGAACCACTTAATGGAGCAGACATGACCTCTCCCAGTAGTCTGGTCTTCCATTCAGACTTCATAAACTGAAATTAAATCCCCAAAACATAATATAGGTTGTGGAACTCCACTACAGTGCTCAGTTGGCACGCTTCAGTTTCTGAAGCATTTCCTGTCTCACAGAGGCGCACAAACAGACCTGATAAATGCACCACTCCAGGTCACCCTCTAATCTGTCCCTAGACTCCAGAGGTCCTTTACATGTTTTAATATGGTCTTAAAAATAGTAGAAAACAAAAAAATACAGCATTATCTATAAACATCCTTTTTAATGATTGCTTTTAAACTGTGTCTGTTTGACTTAATTTCACTTTCCTTTCTTTCTCCTGTCTGTGTTGTTTGTTGATAGCTGGCCAGACAATCTTGTTAGATCAATGGAATTGCAATAAACTACAATACTGATTCAAAGCAGCAGTGAAGAGCATTGTATTAACTACTGATTTGCAATTAAATTAAAAAGGATGAAAAAGAAAAAGGGATGTTCTGGCTGAATTTTTTTTAGCCTTGCTATTGCTAGTAAATTCCTACACCATTCTTGCATATCTTCAAATATAGTTTGCTTAATGGAACCTTTCCCTAAGAAAGAAAAATGGGTATTATTTATGCCACTTAAAGTATGACTATTAGGAAATGCACCATATCAGAGGCAAATTGCCCCCAGGCCAGAGTATTCAGTCACCCCATGATTTCCCCAGTATAAAGACCTGGAAGTTCTACAGTTTCAGTTTCTACAGCATAGCTGCAGGCAGGGTAGGAGAGGAGTAATAGAAGCAGTCCTGTACATTTTGTGGTTGGTGTTTTTCAAAGAGTATCTAATTACCATTGAGAGTGGTATTCATCTCACTTGACTCCAGTCATCAGTATCTGATTTAATTACCCTTGAATATCTTTGCTAAGGAACGGAATAAGCATTGCTAGGACACATCTTGTTCTCAGATAGACACCTAGGGCTAATATGAGGTCTTTAAAGATATCTGAGATGCTGTAAGGCATCCAAAATTTAGGGTTTGAAACTGCTCTCCTGATGGTTCCAAAAATACCCCAGCCCCAAATATTATAGGTTCTGCAACAAAATTCTTCCCTTCTGGCTCATCAGTGGAAGACCATCTGGGATATCCTAGGCAGAGTTTCAGTAGATTTGTTTAGGCAATTTAACTGAGTCCCTGGAACTGAGATGAATAATTTCCTAGTTGAGCACACTTCTCTCCATTATCTGTGGAAGGAGCCTTTGGAGTTAGCTTGGATGTGTATTTCATCCCATTAATCCCCTTGGAAGCTGCAAAATTACCCTCCTTAACACTACTGGACTTGGAGTTAACCTGGAGTATGCAAACTCCTCAGTTACAATCGTTGTATTCCTCACAGTTACCTTTGCATTTCTCCCTGAGGGCTGATCAGGACTATAAGAGCATCAGGGACTGGACTACAACAGGAACCTGAACAGGACCAAGTAACTTGAAAACTTCTGTGTGGAGTTTTACAAAGTGATGATGTGGTGGTTCAGTAGGAAAGTGACAGTAAATGGCTAGAAAATGGTAATCTTATTCAATGTGAAAAATAATATATGAGCCCACACCCTGATAATAACTGCTTTAGAGGCTTTATTTTGAGCACCTCGGTTTCCCCTTGACTGTACTGAGAACTATAAGACCCCTCAGAGCACAGTACTGTGTTAAAAAGGCTTTTAATAAAACTTGGAACAATGGCTCCTGGAAGATATAGTGTTCTAAACTGCTATCAGAAACAGTGAAAGAGGATGGTGTCTTGGTGCTGTGAGAAATGAGCTTAACTTACCATGGGATCCTCCTACAAACTGAAGAATTATTCTGTTTTCTTTCAAAAGATTTATTGCATTCGAAGACAGGAGGCTCCCTGGGCATTAATGAAATATTGAGTACCACTTTTGTATTCTTTGGGTACTTATACTGACTACCACAGTAAAATCTACTGTAATAATAATTCATTTTCTGCTCACCACGGGCAGGCAGATGTTCAGCCATCTCCAGGAAAGCCTAGCTTTATCACACATCATGGTGACTTGGAAAGACAAACACTATCACTCAAAATGTTCCCTTTTTTTCTTCTTACCTGACACTATACGGAGTTAGATATTCCTTTCATCAGCTGGGGTCAGCTGCCCCAGCTGTTCCCCCTCCCAGTATCACCACACACCCACAGACTGCTCACTGGTGGGGTTGGGGTGAGGAGCAGAAAAAGCCCTGACTCTGCAAGTGCTGCTCAGAAACATCTCTGATTATCAACACTGTTTGTGACACAAATCCAAAACACAGCCCCATACCAGTTACTATGAGGAGAATTAGCTCTGTCCCACACAAAACCAGCCTATGTAAAAGAGAAAGATAATGTTACATATAGAGCACAGTCCTGAGAATGTGTTACTGTTCATTTTGGCAGGACCAGATGAAGATACAGTGCAGCTTGGTGGAATATATGTATTTTATTAAGCAAATGAAGAAGAAATTGCTGTGACAGAAATGTACACGCTATGGCACAGAGGTTAAACGAGACCAGATTACTAGAATAACATTACTAGAATTTGTCTACGTCTGTAATATAAAACTTGCATAAACTACAGAAGATTTTCTCTTTACAGGGGAGTATTCCCCTGTCAGAGTATGTATACGTACATTGTGTACATGTTCTTCTGTACATACAGGATATGTACATGTATCAGCTCTTGTTTCCACACACAAGATGCCAAGTAGATCCTAATAGCATGACAAGTTTACCCCAGTTGTTAATAGAAGTTTTCTATAAGAACAACAACCATCAAAGGCATTAATTATAATTACCTCCATTGCTTATCCTCTGCTTCTCCACAGTCTCCAGATTTAAATTAACAAAAATCACAAAAACTTTCTACTTTGTACTTTTCAAGTACATTATGCGGGTTGACAATATTCCCTTCTTTCCTTTTCACACACTGTAATAGAGGTCTCTGCAAAGATACATTTTAAATGATGCCTACCAGCACTTCAAAGCCATCTCTTGCATGGTAGACCTAAGTTTAGTTTAATCAATGTTTGATGTAATGAAAATCTCTTGACAGAAGTTGATATGCTTAGAAATAAGTCTCTCATGCTTCATTATATATTCACAGAAAGGTGAAATTTGTAGTGATTATGCACACCTCTGAAATGTGTCTCATTGGATTAGCAGCTATAATTAGCATTCACTTTTATGAAAGTCAGCTTAATAATACTTCCCCTACCACAGGTAATATTCTTCTTGGTTATAATATTTTATTCCATGAGCAAAAATCAGGAAAATATTATTACTGTCCAGAATAGCATGTATTTTATTTAATTTATCTCTATTTTAAAAAGCCTAGATTTTCTATCTACCTGAAAGCCTTTGCTGATCTAAATTAACTGTATATATAAACACACATTTTTCTAAACAGCACCCTTAAAATGTTGAGGAAACCAGGCTTCCTCATAAATAGGGAATCAGCTGGAGACACTGGGGGCAGTCAAAGGCTACCTTACATACCATTCACAGTGCATTAGTTTTATGGTGCCAATTTATGCACCACCTCTACTGGTACACTGGTAGTACCAGATTTTGTTCGTTTGTCTCTGTATGAAGTCAAATCTGAGGTAATAATTTGTATGTTTCAAAATGTGGTTTTACAGAAGCCATGTACAACTATGCTAAAAATACTTTATGTGATGCAGCCAGCACAGTGGTGTTCTCCACCACTGCCTTATCTTGATGGTTTGCAGTCATTTTGCAGTTAACTAACCCAATAAATATTTATTTTTTTTCTCTTCAGTTACTAAGTATTTCACTCAGTCTATACCATTGGTGATTTTTACCCAATTACTGTTATTCATACATCAGAAACATCCAGTTATTCCTGTGAGAAATTCCAGTCCTTCTCCATAGTGATGAGAATGTCATCGGTAGACCTCATGAATATGGTCCTGGTCTTGTGCCAAGGTCATTCAATCTAAAATGTTAAATGTCTTCAAGCATAAGAATGAATTCTGGGAAACAACCAAACAATTCCCTGTAGGCAAAGATTTGCATATGTATGAAACCCAGTTGTCTTGACGTGTAATCTACCTGTTTAGACAGATCAAATGAAATGAAGAAGAAAACTGGTAGTTCTCATATTTCCAATAAAACAGCAATAATAGATTTTCAATCAACTCTCACTATAGAATGAAAATTGGAGGCTGTAGTTAAATTATCCTTTAAGGAAAAATTTTCATCATCATAACTTCATTGTGTCACAGAGAGTAGGTGAAAACACAGAGAAATCCTGGGGGCTGTATGTACTGTACATATTTCTACCTGTGCTGTTCAAATGGAATGGAGAAACAGATCAGATACACAGTGCTTAATTGCTGTCACAAGAATGTTGTGATTTTGCTAGGTTTAAAAAGGGGAAATATTAGCTACACTCATTTCAATGTGAAAATAACTTACTGTCTTTTTCCATGGTTCCCGTCGAACAAGCTGATCTACACACTAGCAATGTTTTATAAACTTTTTGATTCATATTAGACCCCATACCAAAGTGTTTCCTTAAAGATTGCAATAGATTGCACCTATTACTGTGGAATATTCCTAAATTAATCTCACTTTTGTGGCATTTTCCTGAAAACTCTATTAGAATAGGTGTTTTTTCTAGTCCCTGTACAAGCTTTCATCTTCTAGCAAATCTCATACCTAATACAATGCTATTGTATCAACAATGAATCTGTTATAAAAAAGCAGTTAATATAATTTGTCATACCAGTAAGTGTCACAACCTGCTGGTAGGGGCTGTGATGTTCTTTATAAATTCTCATGAGGCTGAACAAAGACACCAGACCATGTGTCAGGGAAATCTCGTTTTATTTTACAGTCACCAAAACTTTGGCAACCAGCCCACTATTTAGACTGTAAAAGGTGTTGGTTAACAAGCCCATAAATTTGAACAACAGACTTCCACAAATGGCAGATAGAAAACCCTTTATTTTGTCCAGTACACACTTCAGTAAGTTCTCAACTCCCACCAGAATCTCCTCACAAGTCTGGCTCACAAGCCATAACACATCATTTCACAAGCTGTGTACTCCCCTCTCCCACAGCAGAGTTGCTCAGGCAAAGCAAGGGAAAAAACCAAAGAATATCACTAGTCCTTAGATCCTGCATTGGTGCTGCTGCATGGATGATCTGGAGCTGTGTCAAACAATGAGAGGAAAATGAAAGAGAGGAGAAGAGAGAAAAAAGAGATGCCAGGGATGAAACACAGCAAGGAAGCATCCTTCTAATCTGCATCTTTTAATAGTTAAACTGGTGCATGCCTCCTATGTAAATTAGACTTTTCACATGTTATCTGTATCATGCACAGCCAGCCCTTCTCTAGGAAATGGGTTGGGAGGGTGGGACTGGGCAGTCTCAAAGAAGAGCAGGAAGCTGGCTCAGAACAGCCCTCCCCCACCTCCATGGGACCCTCACTTTCAATCACCTCTCCCGTAGCAATACTCAGAATGTTTGAGACAAATCAGGCTGAAGTGAGCTACTGCATATTTACAAGGGTGTATGAAATAAATAACATTTGACAGAAAACAAGCTGATTGTTTAAAATAATTGTTTGGCCCTTTTTTGTCATATAAAGGCCAGAGGATTTTTCACTTTCCATAGTCTTTACAGGATTTTAAGTGCCATTTGTCTCAGATAACTTTTTATTTATCTTCTTTATTATGTTCTGTGTTATTCTGTTTGCAAGTCACTCCATTGCACTATATTTTTTGCCTA
This sequence comes from Hylia prasina, assembly GCA_013397195.1. Taxonomy (NCBI): domain Eukaryota; kingdom Metazoa; phylum Chordata; class Aves; order Passeriformes; family Sylviidae; genus Hylia; species Hylia prasina. The sequence continues at coordinate 180,772 of VYXD01008410.1, forward strand.
AAAAAATTATAAATCTCTGTTTAATGTAAGTTGCCAAATAAGGATATATCGCTAATGCATAAGCGTTTTAAAGCCTACACAAAAAAAGAAGACTTGAAAGGGTAAACATTGAAACATTTAAGTAACATTGAAACATTATGAAATAACATTTAGTACAATGTTTATCACTTTAGCTCAAACTCTAGAAATGCTTGTGCTCTGTGAACAAAGGAAAATTTATAGAGTGCTTAATCATACTGAACTGGGAAATAGTTCTCTATCCCTTCTCTGTAAGGCATTTCTGGACCCCCTGCAACACCCATGTTCACCAAGGTGCATTTAGATTGCGCATTAAAGTTTCCATATGGAAAAGCTCAGCTCTTATGATCTCTGTGAACAGCTTGTGTTACTCATCTCATTAGAAGCAAACAACTCTGAGATGGCCGAGTTGTGAAAACACTGGAATTTCACTATCAGGCACAGAGGATTAGTTTCAGGTTATCTTTTAAGGCAGAGTTAAAGTGGGATTAGAATTTCAATGCCTGACTCATGCTATCATTTGTTTAATTGTAATGCCTTCTTAATATGTGACTGTAGCTTAATATAATACACAAGATAATTGGATGACCATGTCATGCAACAGTTTCTTTTTACACTGCATATGTTCAATCATTTAAAATAACTGGGCTGCTGGAAATATATTGAGTACATACTCACATTAATCTCAGAACAGTAAAAGTGAGAGAAAGCAATCCTTGCGTAAATCTGTCTGATATTTTTCATTTCCAGAATCCAAAATGCCCTGGTTTCCACATTTCTGGAGTATCTTTTTAGCATTTTATTTGCAATTTTTTTGCTGTCTTTAACACTTAAGCTTTTGTTTTGTGTCAAACATGATTTATTTCCTATACCCTTATTAGTATGCAATAACCTACTGGCATGGCAAATTATATTAGCTGCCTTTTATAATAATTTAGTTCTATATGCCTGTGCAGTAGTGATGACTACATGATTTCATGTTCTCCCAGTACTGCTTTAGGAGTGGCAGAAATCATACTCCCATGAGGCACTGTTGGCTATTGAAGACACTTGTCCTGCATGACTTCAAAGGATCATTGCACTTCAAAATCAGTCAACGCCTAAACAAGTACATGATAAGAATATATATAGGGTTTGGGTTTTTTAGATTTTATATACAGCTTATTCATTAACGTCTATGAAGACTTTTTTTCTATTAAAACGTACAGTGACATTTACAGGAAGCATGGATTGAATGTCCTCCTTTTATTTTTCTTCGTTTTACTGTTGCTTTCTGGTACAGAATAAGTTATGGTGAAATGGACTTTCTGTCAGCTTAATAACTATTAATGTATTGGATGCAACGAAGCATCACCCTACGTGATCCATCTTTAAAGGTATTTTGCAGGAAGGTCACAATTTATTTATTCTTCATTCATTCTTTCATCTTGGAAGAGGAATCATTGTGTAAATGTTGAGCACATTTGCAAATTCATAACAAAATTTTGTGTGTTCTCTGCTTAGAAGATTAAACTGGTAAAATTCATAAAGATTTCAGCAATGTAGTGAGGCAATTTTTTTTAAGTCTGTAGTGACTGATACTTTTACATATTTTTTCAACATGAAATGTTTCAATTCAATTAAATGAGTCTATGGAGACATCTGATTATGTGCTTATTTAATTATATTCTTTAACAATTATATTTAGTATCTCTAGATTTTCCCAAAGTAAAAGGGGTCTGAAATCTGACTTGGATCAACATAATTCAGCTGGCAATATAATAATACTTCCAGATGCAATTACAAATTCTCAACAATTTGGAACAGTTTCAGATGCAGAGCCTTTATTAGGCCTTCAAACTGATTGCAAGCCAAATGCATTCCAGGTTCCAAAAGGCAAGGTTCATGACAGTTTGCATACACCCTAGGTCTGATGTAATCTAAGTGATAGAAGAAGAAAAAGGACTGTGACAGAAGGCTTTTGTGATATGTTTTGTAATTTAATTTTTCAAGTACCTTCATTAATCCATATCATAATTAATCCAAATTAAATTAATCCCGAAAGGTAGAAACAAACTTCAAGGTGGACTATAACAGCAGTCCTGCTTTTGGCTGGAAGACTTTAAATAAAAATTCCTTCAAGCTTCTATTAAAAAATTACCATTATTGTTTAAATTTCTTGTTTTTAATTAAACATAATTAATCATAATCAGTGTTCCAGGAAAAATGCAAGCATATGTAAAATGGATTGAGAAGGGTGAAAAGTCTGATTTGTCTTTGCTGAGATGGGTTGAGCTACTTGTATTTATTTACTAGGTTTAGACAAAAATTTATCAGTTGTCTTAGCATCTTTCTACAGAAAACTTGACAATATTCATTTCTATTTTCTGCAGACTGAATGAAGTAATCCCACTTCTCTGGTTTCAAATCCAGCTCAGTTTTCAAGTGCAGCTGTTTATCATAAAATGCTTGTTAATGGGCAACTGATACTGCCCCCTGGATGAGAAGACAAAACTTGTTCTCTTGCTATAGAATTCTGTAAGATAAAACCTTTTTTACCATAACTTCCAGAACATTTTAGAATACCTTGGTTTAAGATGGTTAAGAGCTTTCTTTAATTTCTTATGCTATAGAGTATTTAGTGTTTAAGAATTTTCTTTAATAAGTAGGTTTAAATCCCTGTGTTTTAACCAAGAAGGACCTTCCCAGAGTTTAGAGATGTATTATCACCATCACAAGAACTTCAGGGAAATAGCCATCAGCAATTGCCTTAGAAAGAATCATTTACTCTATATCTGGGCCTCAAATCTGGTTTTTGATGGTGTGTGCCTACTCTGCAGCAAGGTCAAACAGTAGAAGGTTGCTTTCTCTCCCACATGGAAGCTAGAAGGGTGCAGCAGCTGCAGAGTTGCCTGTGCCTTTGGAAGTTGTTAGAATAATATTAACAATATCCAACACAGAGCAGTGAGCTGTAGAAACGAGTTTATTAGAAATTGTGAGGATGGTGACAAGAGTGTTTGCAGCATCTCTCCAGGGACCTGATTCAGCAGATAATATATAACCCTTATTCCTTGCCTGAGTTTAAGCATTTGGGCCTTTTCAGAGGAGGAGAATAATATTTTATTTTAAAACTGCCTCAGAAGAATAGATGAGACAAAAGGTACTGGAAGCACTCTTGTTTGCTCGGCAGGTGCTAGAGATGTGGTACCAAAAGTCCAAAAGCTGACTCTTTCAACACTCAGAAGAGTGTGCTAGCCTCACTCTTTTGCCCATCCTATTCTGTCTTCAGTAGTTTTGCTCCCACAACTGAGAAACTCGGCATTTTCCAAGGGATTCCCTGCCAGTTCATTATTGCAATGCTTCTTATACCAACCACTCTCTGGTTTTCTGTAAGAAATAGCAGTGCGCTACTACCAGGAGCTGAAGTTGAAAATGTTTCATAAAACCTCAATTTTTGTGTCATACTTAGAGCTTATTAAGTGTGAAGGGACATGATTTAATAACTTCTTAATACTTTTACCTTTGGTGTCTCTTTTTCTTAGTCACTGCAGCAATAATAAATGGTTCACAGCAATTTAGTTAGGCAGACTTTTTCCTGTAAGCATTACTCACAGAACTTCATAATTTTTCAGCACACAAAAAAGATACTGAAAAAGATTTGGTTTTGATGTCTTATTTTGACTGGTTTAAACCTAGTTTCTGACTCTCTCTATGTGCAAAAGTAAGAGAGGGAAGATACATGGCAATCTTTTATTTAGCAGCGAAAATTTGGTAGTGGTTCCATTTCCCCTTGATCAATCAATTCCATCTATCTAGGTTTTATTGCTTCACAAAATATAACTAATTGCTGTGATACCACATTGCAAATTGATGTATTAATTTTTATTCCTATATATTGTATCTTCTCATATATAGCCTTACTACAGTTTATGGGGTTTTTCTTCAATACTTGTGATAACTTTGAAAAATGTAAGAGCTTAACTGTCTTCATTCTCTTCTAATATTGAGACTATTTTTACCCGTTGTTTTAACATGTTAAAAATATCATAGGTTTTTTTTCCTCATCAGAACCCTTAATTTAGCAAGGTATGCCATTCATAGTTTGCTTCTACTTGCAGATAACTTTACCTTGTCAGAAAGAGCAAAAATAAGTTTGTAATGATGTCCCAGAAATTCAACCAAAATCCTTAGATTTTGGATATTGATGTAATAGAATCTTCATACTTTACAGCTGTGGAAGAACAGGGAAGAAGAACATTTCTCATTTGTTAGCTTAAATACAGAAAATATCAAATTCAAAGAAAAAGAAAGTGTGTTTATGTGATATAAACAGAGAATACTGAGCTAAATAATGTTTGAACAAATAAACCAGTTTAAAGGGAATCCAGAGTAAGATGTTAAAACAAAATATGGAGTAGTGATACATTTAAAAAAAGGTTTATTTTCCTTTCTGTAAAAGTTCCTATAAAGGCAACATATAGAAGTTGAAGTACAGGGTTTCCTCAATAGATGATGTTTAAAATATTTTTGAACATAAATTCCCATTCAGTCTGATCCCTAAGTATTTTCAGCTTGCCAATGGCTGGTAAGTGTTTCTTCTCAGAGCACTTCGTCCCTTTTTAATGTCTAATTGACTTTTATGTTCCAAATAATGAAATAGCACATTAAATGCGGGGAAAAGAATGTCCAAACTTCTTACATCGCAATTTCCTTTGCACGAGATGTACGAGTTCCCATGTGAGTTAAGACCAAATACATGCTAAATAAATCAAAGAACTCATTTCCTCAGATAAAACTGCAATATAACCATTAATGGTACTCCAGAACTGTCATTGTAAACAAATTAGTTTCTCTTTCCATGTACCATTCTTTCCACATCTTTATAGATGTCATAGCAATTATCAGTGTCCTGAATACAGCTATTAAACATTCTCCTTGCTTTTCCATGGTTTTGAAATCTCAGAAACACATATAAATCTATAGTGCTTGTTTGGCCTTAAAATAATGACTTTCATATGTTCAGGATATACCTAGTTAAAAAATGGGATGTTAGGGGTTACCCTTTCTAAGATTAATTACCATGTAAAAAAGTGGTCCTAGCTGTCCATCAACATTCTGCTGTCCAGCCCAGAGAACCACACCAGGTTTATTTTACTTAATCTGCCAATTTTTCTCACTTCAATTTGAGTTACAGTTCTTTAGCAGTTGGAAATATTAAGCTTTAATGTAATTAGCTGTACTCTTCACCAGAAAAGTATTTCTCCAAGGCAAGGCTGCATAGAGTAAATGAACTTGATTACACCTGGATTAGAGACAGAATCATTTAGACATTTTCTTACTGAGAGGCAAAGCAATTCCTTCCAGGTATGAGGGAAGGCTGATATCTCATAGCATTATTTTCCTTCTCCAAACTGCAATCAGGAAGACCTTCTAATACAGTCAAAAATTTAGCAGGTTCATTTTTTTATAGAAGTGCTATCAAAGATGAAAAAAAAATCAAATACATAAAGTCAGCATTCAAATACTTAAATATTAGCATTTACCAAATATTTTGTCTATAATATGGTATATTTGGCTTGCCTTAATCTCTGTAGTCCTGCTTTCAGGAAGACAGGTAAATTTTGTATATGTGTTTTTTCAAGTTAATTTTCCTCCTTTAGAATTTCCTCCATATTACCACTGAACTGTGTTGCATGTTGTTAGCTTGGTTTTTGAAAAGAATGTGGAAATGTATGCTTTACTTGAATACATTTTTCCCTCTCATAAGCATTTTTTTAGGGTTGTAATGAGTAACAGCTTGAGTGCTGTAACAAGCTTTTTCATATATGTTGACCCTTGACACACATGAAACCACATTGTCTTGAATCAGAGGAAAGGCCTCCTCATCCAGTCATTCACCAAATAATGGTATGTGATCAGAAGCCAGATTAGCCTGAAGCCAGTGCTCTAGTTTCTCCAGAGGCTTCCACTCACAAATGCACACACACAAACCCAAAGCCCCAAACCAGCCAAAACTCATTTCAAGTGTTGAAGCTAAAGTGAAAAATTGAAGTTGTAGGATGCTTTCCCTACTTGTTAATAGAGGTGGGAAGGACTAAGCCTGGTTCCCTTAAATCCTGCATGACCTGCACACTGGATAACTAAATTTCCATTTGGGTGCCAGCCACCATTTCATTCTACTTACTTGCTAGCAGCACCCAACCCTTTAAGAGCCTATCAGAAATCATCTACCTCACTGCCCCAGAAGTGTCCTGATAATCGCTACCAAGAGAATGCAGATATAACCTGAACCTGACCCCCCAGTGGGTCACCAAAATATTTGCTGCAGTAATTACAGCAGAGACATGATGAGAGTTGCTAGAGCATGAATAAGCAGGACGACTGTTTGAAATGAACAATAGCTTTAAACTGAAAGAGGGTATGTTTAGATTAGATATTAGGAAGAAATTCTTTAAGACTGGTGAGACACTGGAACAGGTTCTCCAAACAAGTTGTGGACTCCTCATCTCCCCATCTCAGAATATTCAAGGCCAGGCTGGACAGGGCATTGAGTAACCTGGTCTAGAGAAAGATGTCCCTGCCCATGGCAGGAGGTTGGAACTACATGATCTTTAGGGTCCTTTCCAACCCAAATGGAATTCTATGGTTCTATGATTATACAATTCTAACCTGATATATTTTCTTTTAAAGGAAAAACTGCTTTAATAAATAAATCTCATTAAGGAGCATATCTCTGCATTTACAACTTTAGTGAAAAAGCCTAAGCATGGCTGCTAAAACCAAACAGCACATTCCACAAGGTCAACATATTTAAAGACAGATTATATTTTGGAAGTTTGACACATATTATATAAACCTTTGTCTGGAGGTTGTAATATTCTATTTGTCTTTTGCGGTGCCTTTATTGTTATTTATCTTCTTTCATTTTAAAATAGATATTTAAATTTCAGACTCTCATAGAAGGGGTACATTTCATGAAAAGTATTCCTTTAAAAGGCATTTTCTTTTTTTTTTTTCTAAATGGAAAAATAGTATTTTTTCCACTGCTATTATAGTTCAACACAAAAGTAATACATACTAAAAATAAATGTGCAATAAAAAGATACATAAATAAAAAATATTATTTTTATTGATAAAATAGAGAAGTTTATTGGTCACCTGTTACATAGGTTTTCTGGCCAGATGATCATTGATGAAACAGTCAATGCTTTTCTTTCCAAAAGTATAAGTCTTTTAGATATTAAAAAATTAATTGGTACTCCTGGGAAATTTTCTGTGGTTGGTTTCTCATGTTGCATGGGTCTTGGGCTTGCTAAAAGTGTTGCTTATTTCAGTAACTCTCTTGGCTTTGATTTATTTAAATTGAAATTCTCATTAAACACTGTCCCATGTTAAGTGATTTGAGTTACAATCAAGTCTCTGTAGCTGGACGGAGAGACGTGCATGCTCCGAGTGTGAGGGTATGTAAAGGCAACGTAAGGACACCTGGTGTGTGGGGCAGCTTGTGAACAGGCTTCTCAGTATAAAGAACCATATGAAGTAATAAATTCAGCAGCCAGATACACAAACTGAGTACCAGGACATAACAGTGACAATGGAAAAGTCCAGAGCTCTCAAATCACTCACTGATAGGCCTTAGGAGTCAACCAAATCCTTGAGGATATCCAACAACAAATTTTTGACTGGTGAAAAGCAGTCTCATAAAAACCTGTTCTGGGATATGGGAATGGGTTTGTTAGATTGAACAAAACTTTACAATGGAATGCTTATGGGAAAAGCCAAAGGCAAGATAAAAGAGAGATCAAGGTAGAGTGAGGACAATTAATACAGGAGGAGAGGGCATAAAGGTATTCATGTGCGTGCAAACAAAATGCTGATTGATGCTCTTTTCTGGCCAAGACCTTGGCCTGATCACCACCATTTGTCTTCCTACTGAACTCTATTTCTGATTTTTTTCATGGGTGTGGTATTAGAAAACTTCAAGCCAGAGTAGATGTTTTGTAGTCCAAGTCTGGCCCTTTACCATAACGGTATCAAGTAAGCATTGAAGCACACAGTATGACTCTTCAGTCAGAAATCATCATATTTTCAAAATAATTTTGATATTTATTGGTTGGAAGGAAGAGCCTCAAAATAGTTTCTAAAGCTGAGCAGAGATCACAACAATTTTTTTTAATGTATGCCTTAATTCTGCACTTCACTGAAGTCCCATTTACCCCATTTCAATATCTGAAAGAGAATCATACCTCACATGTCTAGAACTATTTCACAAGACCATCAGCTCCTTTTCTGTTCCTTCTGATTCTCTTCCTTTTAAAATATCAAAGTCCATGTAAGATGCTGGCTGTAAAAAATGTTAAATGAAATTTCAATCTTATATTCAACATATTGTATGTAACTGGGAAAATGGAGTTCCAAGGAGTGTCATCACAGCCCTCATGGTACAGAGACAGATGCACAAGGGACAGCAGAGAGTTTTCTTGAAAAGGAAGCTCACTTGGATTTATGCTCTGAATTTGCAATTGCAAGTCTCTGAAATTCACTCCTGCATTCAGATAATTATGTTACCTGACTCTTCTCTTTTTCATTAAAAAGGCAGCCTTTTGGTCCTTACACTGCCAAAATGTTGTGTAGTAACTGTGGATACCGCAGTTTTTCAAGAGCCTAAATCAGTTGCAAACTCTTGTTATAGGTTAGGGTGGAGTGGATGGGAGTTGCCTCTTCATTTCCCATTGAAGCCAAACTTCTTTGCATACAGGAAGTTCAGATTCACAACATCCTGGAGAAAGCTTAATGAGGCAACATGTTTCTGCAGCTGGGAATTAGGACTTCCGGCTGTTCTCTGCAAGAGAGATGTAATGATTTCACCACTATTCCTTTGTGCATTTTATGTAATTTGAATGTTAAAGAAGAGATTAGTCTGTAAACCTCTAAAATCATTCATAGTCATTAGTGTAGGACCATGATCCCAGTGTAACATTTTTGGATAATCGTAGACTCAATGAATTGTAATGGGGAAAAAAAAACAAAAAAGGAATGTAGTGCAAGGATAGAACAATTTAGACCTTGCAATAATATCAGCTCATCTGAATGAATGATGATAACTTGTTAATACTGAGTACACTTCAGCATAATACTAGGTTAAAGAATGCAGTACAATCTTAAGATGAGCTCCAGAAGGAACGTGATATATTATCAAGAACAGCAAGAAAAAGTTAGCAAGTTAAAAATAGTGCAAAGAGACAGGCAATAAATAATTTTCTAAGCTTTACAATTAGAGATAGCTTGCAAAGTTACACTTCTTTCTTCTACAGCTTGTCCTAACAGCCAAAATAAAATGCCTGGGGAAGCATATAAACATGAAGAAAGTGTAGCTCTGAAGAATTCTCTTTGCTGTGTCATTCTTTTTTATTGTGGTAACCTCAGGGTCTTTTGACTTACGCCCCAATGAATATTTAAAAAGCTTTAGGGCTAAAAAGGTGAATATTTTCGTTTTTAAACTGGTGATTTTGAATTGAAATGAAAATACTTATTTTGAGATTGTGAAACTGTACAGAGAAAAAATAATTTATCTTCTTTTATTGTGGAAGTACCTGATGAACATCACTGGCTGGATGTAGCCACAGAGATGATGGAAAGCTTTGCAGCAATCTCTTGTTAATAATTCAAAACATCATAAGGTAGAGTGGGAGACCAGGTCTATTTACCTCTTTCAGCTTTGCTCCTGTAGCAGATCCCCTGGTTCTTTAGTGTCCCTGTTATTACAGGCAACATCAGTAGAAGAAACACTGAAAACTCTGCTCAAGTCTAGGCAGTCATTGTGCACGGTGCATTTGTCTGCTAATAACACCCGTTTCATTGGCTGACAGTACTTAGTGCACTCTGCTCCTGAGTGTCCTGCTAAGTTCTCACAGGTCATCCAATCCAACCATTGAATGGTCAAGGTTGTAAAAGACCTCCAAGATAATTGAGTTCAGCCATTGAAACTCCTACATTCTTAAGGCTAATCATGAGACTAAGTACAACTCCATCTTTAGGAGAGTGCAGCTCACTGTTGCCATGAACCTCTTTCTGGAACTGGAAATAGGACTTCTGCCAGCCCCTAATGAATCCTTACCAACTGGGCTTCCTTCCCATCAGCATGAAGTACATTATCACTTCTAAATCCAGTCCAAAGCCTTTTTTCAGGGTTCCTAGGGGGTGGGTTTGGGGAATTTTTTGGTAACTGGAATTGATCAAACCATACCATCCTCGGCAGTCAGACATTTTGGGCACTATATGATATAGTATAAAATATTGGCATCCATGGATTACTTTTCAGTGCCTGTGGAAGGAGAATAAATGTATTTTGCAACCTGCACTATTCAGCTACATGAAAAATGGCATTTATGTCAGGTATGCAGGGCAACTCAAAGGACTGGGAAAAGGGTCACTGAAATTATAACAATGCACAGCTAGATGTGGGTGGACCTTTCCTGCTAGTTTCATACAAACTTGGAACTTTGTCTTTGCCAACAGTTTTTGTTCAAGGGAGTACAACAACTAGAAGAAGAAAAGCAGATTCAGAGTGATTTTTTATGTGGTATTCTTCTGCAAATTTGTTAGAGCTTCTGTTGAGATTAAGCAAAAGCATTTGCTGTGTGCTACATTCCCCTTATTGCACACAAAGGAGACATTGCAAAGCTGTGCATTGTCTTTCAGTGGAATGAGCAAGCTTCTTACAATGATGAGGATTTAACATAGTGCTGAGATCTTGCTTCTTTTACCAAAAATTAGGATGCATTGCTCTTCTGTTGGTTGTGACTATAGAGGAAAATAGGAATGAGATAACAATAGCAATGTCTGGGAGGCTGAATACATATCAAGTATTTGGTACAGTTACCTGTTCCTAGACAGGCATCTACTTTCAAATGAAAAGTGTATTATGTGCAATTTAGTTATCCACTAGAAAGAATGGGGGAGAGGTGAGGAGGAGGGTAGATGTAAAAGGACTATATATAGTCTGTATTTTGAAATACATAAATCTAAGTTCTAAAATAGAGCAATACTTCAGTACAAGAAATTCGGAATGATTATTTATCTATATTATTATTATTTTGTTGTTGTTGTTGTTGTTATTATTATTATTGTGTGTGCTCTGAAGGAATACTTCAATCATAGAATCATAGAATACGCTGAGTTGCTAGGGTCCAGTCAAGATCACTGAGTCCAACTCCTGGTCCTGTGCAGAAGCCCCAAGAATCACACCTGAGAGCTATCCAAATGCTTCTTAAACTCAGACAGGTTCTTGCTTTGATGACTTCCCTGGGGAGCCCATTCCAGTGCCCAACCCCTCTCTGGATGAAAACCGTCTCCTGGTATCCAACCTAAACCTCCCCTGACACAGCTTTAGGCTATTTCTTGGAGTTCATTGGTCATGAGAGTGAATAGATCAGTCCTTCCTCTCCACTTCCCCTTGTGAAGATGTTGAAGACCACAATGAGGTCTTTCCTCAGTCTCCTCTTCTTCAGGCTGAACAGGTCAAGTGACCTCAGCCACTCCTCATTCAGCTTCCCCTCCAGACCCTTCCCCATCCTCATTGCCCTCCTTTGAACACTCTATAGTTTAATGTATCTTTTTTTATATTGTGGTGTTCTCAGCACTCAAGGTGAGGCCACCCCAGTGCAGGGCAGGACAATCCCCTCCCTTGCCCAGCTGAAGATGATGCCCAATGCACCCCAGGACAGGGTTTGCCCTCCTGGCTGCCAGGACACGATGACTCATATTCAACTTGCCATCGACCAGGACATCCATGTCCCTTTCCACAGTACTGCTTTCCAGCCTCCATCTCCTGGTCTGTACACACAACCTGGGTTGTCGTATTCCAGGTGCAGAATCAAAGGGATGAAATAGGAGGCAAAATGCTTGAAAACAATTTTCAATGTACTTTTAGTTCCAAACTGAAACAGTAAACTAGAATTCATAATAACACCAGACTGCAAGTTTGAATGAAACTCATCTTTCTAGAATAAACCAGAAAATTAACAGTATATTTTATATTGATTGTCATAGAATAGATTGACAGATGACATTAATGTCAAATAATAAACTTGAGCACGCCTAAATAAAACATACAAATGAACAGTTTACAAATCATGGAGTTCCTTTTCTGCATTTGACCAGTCATTGAATCTTCAGGTGTAAAATAATTCATTATTATTTCAGTTTTGATCCATCTTGCATACAGTACTTTATCGTACAGAAACCACATATGTCATAAATGAGGTAAGTTTGTCAGTGAGAAAACACCAGGGATCTTCCTGTAATGTTTATTTTAAGGAGACTAGAATAAATGGTTCTCTTGGGTAAAGAACATCACTATATTTTCACAGATGAATTCAAGTGTGTGGTCAAGTAGTAGGTACAGTTAAGAATTTCACATCTGAAAATAAGCAGATGCAGGATAATCTGCTCATCTGTTTCCAATAGAAAAAATATTATTTATTTACAGAAATCTAAAATTGGATTGGGCGATCTTTTGGACTATTGTGGTTTAGGAGAAGTAGACTCCGTGGGTGTTCCAAGAGGCCAATAATGGGAGAACATGCTGCCACTATTTGGAGGGCTCTTCATGGAATCCAGTCCAGGTCAGCAGTGGTTAAGTATATAAACTTATATGAAAGGAAAATGTACTTTAAACTTCATTTCTAGAACTGTAGTATAAAAATGTTTCTTTAGGAGCTCTTGCAAAATGAATGGTCTTCCCTTTTATTCACAGATGATTGAGAGTCATGAGCCAACTAACCTTTCTTCTGCACCTGACAGCAACCACTCTTTTGACCCTTTTGAAGTACTACTTTGAATTGGAGCAAGTAGTGTGGCTTGGTGAGATTTGTAGAGAAAAACACTTGCTTTTCAGGACCAGGATTATAAATATATTAAGGGTTTTAATGAAATCTAGCTCCAGTCTAGTTATATTATTGTTGTTGTTGTTGTTGTTATTGTCATTATTATGTGATTAGCTGTTGGAGTGCACTAGGTGTGACTCCTCAAATGCCTCCTCCAGTTCAGTTCCATCTTGACTTCAAATCAGAGCTCTTCTGCTAACCCTTAACTGAGAGGGTTAGGAAAACTGTCCCATTTCTGACAAAATCTAATTGTACAAATGGATAGACCTGAATGAAAGGAAGACTTATAAGTGCATTTTGTGATATAAACACCATATTCTAGATACACTCATCTTTACAGAAACCTTGATGGACTGAAATAGGGCTGGCTGTAACAAGGTAACAAGGAGATCAGCTGGTTTGAGAGAAATAAATTAATATAAACCAATTTTTTTCCACTGCTAGACTAGACTGTTTTGTCACAGAATGGTTGAAGCTGGAAGGGACTTCTGGAGGTCAGTTGGACCAACTGCCTTGCTGAAGCAGAACCACCTAAAATCAGATGTCCAGTACCATGTTCAAACAGCTTTTGAATATCTCTAGGGATGAAGAATCCACAACCTCCCTGGGCAACCTGTGCCAGTGGTTGATCACCCCCACAGTGAAAAACTGTTTCCTGATGTTCAGAGGGAGAAATCCTGCATTTTAGTTTGTGCCCATTTAACAGCCAATAACTTCATCATAGAAGGTTGTCTGATTGGTTTCCAGGATTAGTTGTTTGATCACCTCCCCAAGGATTAAGGCAGGCCTTACCAACCTGTAATTCTCACTAACATAATTTATCAGAAATAAGAAATTTGTGAGTTTATTGAACTGTTTCTTGTTTTCATTTTTTTTTCTATTTCATAATGGACAATGGACAAGAACCCAGCAACCTTAGAGACTTGATATAGCTGGAAATTGAAGTCAAAGCCTTGAGATTTCCAGGCTCTTATATAACTGCCAGATTTTTTTTGTTGTTGTTGAAGTGCTACTATTTTCAGGAATATAAACAAGTGTTTCATAGATAATGCTGAACAATTTAATTGTCCTAATGCAGATGACTAGCGAAACAGTTCAATTTAAAAAAATCTCCCTACATGAAAAATCCATCATTTTTTTAACTAATTTAACAAAATATCACTTCCTAGGCAGATTTTTAAGGGGGGTTAAATTTGAAAATAAAATATTATTCTGTGATTAGGTTTGGAACCCACAGCACAGTAATCGCTCGATATAGATATTCACAAATATGGATGGATAGATAGATAGATGAGCATTTTTAGTATGTCAACCCTCTTCCCCATTTTACTTATAACTCTTGTAGGTTACTGTTGGTCTTTAAGTCTCCAAATTTTCCCACATTATGCATCTCAAGTACAGTGTTTAATTTAAATAAAGTAAAAATCAGCAGGTTGGTAAAATTGAACGTAAATTGAACGCTTTGTGTCGCTAAACTGGATAATATAAAACTAGCTGGGAGAAAACGTTTCATAGCATACAGCTCATGGATGCTCAGTAACATACAGGATATATTCTGAGTTTATTGAGTTAGGAGATAAAACTTGTAAGTCACTGCAACGGAGGGAATATTTTTATTCATCTTGTTGGAATCTGATCAGCAGAATATCTGCCAGATATTGAAAGAATTGTTTTTAAAATAGGAATAAAACACTCTCTAATCCTTAAGGTGCTGTAAAAAGAGTTCTGAATGCATTGTTGATGTTCTGGGCACATAATACAAAAGGAATTACTTTTTTTCTAATACATAATAAAAAAAGAGAAAAGACATAGAATGAAATTAAGAAGAAGCAGGTGAGATAATAAAATCAAGGCACACAAAATTATTTCCTTATCTCTTGGGAAAGCACTGGAACCCCAAAGAATAGCACTATTATTTTATAACAACTGCATTTTGATTCCATGAGTATTTTACATATGCATTTGCAAACCCAGAAACAGCTTCAAAATTCTGTCCTTTGGTAATCTGTGATCTACAGTAGTTTTAAAATATATATTGGTAAATGAGAAAGGACCTGTTTTATTACCTGAAAGTTATATATTTATTGGAACTTATTGCTGTTAAGAGCAGTTTTTCTAAATCAGGAAATGAATTGTCTGATGCTTGTATTTTAGGCTTTTTTTTTTCTCAATGTCTTGATTGTTGCATTTGTATTATATTAACACACAACTGGGAGTAGTTACTGCTTTGTTCCCAGTGGATACTGTCGTCCAATCTATTTGGATGTTCCCTACCAAAACAGGACAGGAAATTGACTTTATTTTCTGTCCTTCAACAAGATGCAATGCAAAAAGTGAAAAAGTATCATTATCCCACAAGTCAGATATGCCCAGCTGTAACTGGGGGTTGTTGACATATTACTCTAGCAGTTCATAGTGTTATAACTGCAAAGAATAAATACTATTTTTTAACAATTCATTTGTTACAGAAATATGCCCAAATTATTCTGACAAAAAACATTGTACCACATGTATGTGCAACGCTAAGCTAAAGCTAAAACAATTTGGGAAATAACCAGCTCTGTCTTGAAGGTTGCTAACAATGAGAGGACTCCATTTGGACCCTGTAAGTTTGAGTCCAGTGACATTATCAGAAGGCTGTTTCATATTTTCTACTTGGCTTCTAAAACTAAAGTCACAGCAATGGAAAAAGTCACAATACATTTTTCCCACTGTTTAATCACCATTCATATCTTCAAAACTGCTTTGCAGTTCTTAACTTTTTGAAGTACAAAATAGTACAAAACACCATTTAAATTTTTTACTTTCTTTTATAACTCCTATAAGATTTTACATTACAAGTGGTTAGTACATTTTATTTTTGCAAACTACTTTTTGTCTTATATGAAGAATTGAATAAGAATACATTTGTTTATTTCAGATATTTCAAATATTCGTTTGTCTGGTAGGAAACTCCTTTCTTCTTCCACCTGCCCCTGAATCTGATGAAAAGGGCAAAGTGTTGAAATAGCATCCAGACAAGCCTTGCCAATTGATGCTTTAGTAACACTTTGATCAATGTGTCTGCCTCTTCATCCAGAAGCCATAGGGGGTAGGAAATTGATAATTGGTGATGCAGTTCAAAAGATCACATGAAACTGTCATAGGAAAATGAGCATTTTCTCTTTTACTGCTGCTGAGAGATTTGCTTAAGACATACCTTCTCAAACTAAATTGCAAAAGGTTTTCTTTTAGTTTCTTTTTTTTTCGTTTTCAAATAGAAGTCTTTTTCTCTATTATTTCTCTGGTGGATCTGCTGTGTGTTAAGCTGGGCACTTCCCTGACAGTGAAACACCATGGATACACATTAATCCACAAACCTTAATTTACAGGCATTTCCTTAGAAGTGCTGTTGATGTTTTATTTGTTATTGATACAACAGAGCTGCTTTAGTTATAAACAATTAATGTTGTAACTGCTCAAGTGCTGCACATACTCATGGTAGTTATTTCTTTCTCTTAGATCTTGAATTTTCCTTTAACAATGTTTTTCATACATAAGCCCTAAGTAGACTAATATTTAATTTCTGCACTGTTTGCTCTTGATGTTTTGTTCTACTGACTGGAATTATAAGGAGTTAATAGATCTTTCATTAACTAGAACTATTTTTCATGAATGAAAAACTCACTTTATATAAAACTATACAATTTTGGAATTTTTTTTTGCATTACACTCAGCTGACAGTTTGAAGAAATGAGATTAGCCAATGTGATTTAAATAAGGAATCAGTCCTGGTTATGTCAACTTATTGGACATTTTATATTTTGGGGTTTTTGGTTTTGATTTTCTAAACTGTGGTCTGAAGAATCAAAAGAAAATTAGTTAAAATTTCTTAGAGACTGAGTGGTGATAGAAGGTGCTTTAATGACAATCATTGTCTTAAATTATCTGGTACATAGGTTATTCACATGGAACACCTCTTAATGTTCACGTAACAGTTCAAACTACTGTTAAAGTGGGACTTGACAATGAGTGCGTGTGTGTGTGTGTGTGTGTGTGTGTGTGTAAAAGTACTTAAATATGAGTCAGACAATGAAAAGCCTTACATGCCTACACCTCTGCCTACACCTGCACCTAGACCTAGACCTATTTTACTCTGGAAAATGACATTACAAATTAATTTTTCACAGTTCTATTTAAAATTATTATAATAAATTTAATGTTAATTAACTGAAAGGTAACATCAGTCCAAATTGATGCGAGTTTGTTAGAGTACTACACCACTGCTTACTTTTCCTCAAAGACAAAGGAGAAAAGCACAGATAGTTACTGACTTGGGGATGAAGAAAACTAATCTATGCCAAGAACAATTTACTCTTGATACTTTGAATCACAGAAGCATAGAATAAACTGAGTTGGAAAGAACCCACCAGGACCATTGAGTCCAGCTCTTAGCCCTGCATAGAATAACCCCTAGTCACATCATGTGTCCAAAAGTATTGTTCAAACATTTCTTGTATTGTCAGGTTGATGCTGTGATTGCTGCCCTGGGAAGCCTGTTCTAATGCCCAATCATCCTCTGGGTGAAGAATTTTTTCTAATATCCAGCCTAAACCTCCCCTACTCAGCCTGATGCTGTTTCCTCCAGTCCTGGTCATGGTGAATATCAGCTGGGCAATCTGGAAGACAAAGCAATCCCCTGGGTGTTAAGTCCATGGCAGCATGGTTTTGTATACTCATATTTCAAAATTACTTGGAGAAAGTCATTGGTTTTAGCACTTTCACATCATGAAACACTTTCATTTTATGACACCACCTTAGAAGTGAGCCAGGGAAACTGCCAGTGGCTTTGTCTACAGAACAAACCTAGATGTTCATTTGAGAACAGATTTTATATTTGGACATAAAGGCCATCTGTGCTGCTCAGTTATTTCAGTGTGTTCTTCCTTGAGTTACGTTGTACTCTTACACTTGGATGTCAATCAGTAGAATTGTTTTCACTGTCTCATTCCTTTCACAGTCATATAGGCTTGCTTAGTAGCCATAGGGACAGAATAGTCCTTTTCAGAGAGCAATTATTCTTCCCAATTATTTTAGATATTTATCTTCAGATTGGATCAATCACACTCTGAAGGTGTATCTCTGTCTTTTTATAAAATTTAAAAAGCCTGATGATGGGCTTAAAGTAGGTTAATATTTCATCAACTAAATATGTTTGGGATAAATTCCTGTGAAGGTAAAAGAAGAGCAGATAAGAGTCATTATATCTAAAATCTGTTTGCAAACTTGTTACATGCAGAGGGAAAGATTACTTGGGCCACCACATGTCAGCTAGAAGTCAAAATGAACCCGCAGACTATCTCCTGCAAAAAGATGTGAATGTTAAAATATTAGTACCTATCAATAAATGTTGACTTTAGAGTTCTAGCGATGATTAAAACATACAGTTTCCAACTTCATCAGATGAAAAGATTAAGTCATTTTTTATTCAAGAACTGATTACAAAGTCTTTTCTAAGAAGCAGAACCTTAAAAATATATTATTTAGTTACAATTTCTGTTGTACCACAGACACTTATAACAACACTGTCTGATTCCTTTGGATTCTGAACTTCTCAGCTTTTCACAATAGTTTTATACCCAGTTCTAAGAATTTATTGTCAGCCATTATTTTCTTGAGACATGTAAAAAATATCAAAATTTAGTTATGATCTTGGCCTCTTCATTACTGCATTTGTATACCTTAGACTTTGGGGTTTTGTGCATATTGTTTTTGGAACAACTTCTCATGTGATTTTAAGATTTTTGTACTTTTAACTTTATATAAAGTTTTATACTTTTTACGCTTTTATATATTTGTACCTCTGCAGCTCTCTATGTAATGGGGAGTAATTTGAAATATATAAAGACACTTTTAAAATACACAATTAGTCGTAGTTATGTTGTTATATTCAATATATCTTTGTCATATTTAAAAGTGACACATTGGAAAAAAGTCATGTTCACTAACCCAGATAGTTTTGTCAAGTGATCATTCATCACATTTGCTATAGATACATGTCTGAGAACTGGGTCACAAAACTAAGATGTGAGATAGATGGTGATCTGGAACCACGCTGCAACCTTCACCAGGAAATTAAGGTGCAAACCCATGATATTTAAAAACAGTGAATAAAGAATATTTATTTTAAAAGAATTCCTGGTTTTTGAGGGAGTGCTTATCAAGGGGTCAAATATAAATGGCACATGGAAGGGACAGAAGTGTGAGCTATGCTCTGGCAGCAGTAATCGTGTGAATTATATAGGCAAGCATCTACTACAGACAGACTTGTTTATACTGGGGTCCTGCTGAGTTAAGAACAGTCTCCTTTAGTTGGAAACATCTAGTCTTCCCACTGTATCGACAAGGAACCTAAGTAAAACACTAGCATAATTATTTACTTTTTTGACAGCTACATTTATCTAAGGTAAGTCCTATCAAATATGAGAAACATACAAGGTTTTCTAAAGACAAAGAAAGCTTTAAATATGTTTACCTATCACTCAGTTACATAAGTAATGACTTTTCCTTCCCCCACTGTTCTTGCTCAGTTTTTAAATAATCTATAATGTCTCAAACTAAGTCTTGAATAATAACTGTGCAAAGTGTGTGTTGATTTTTTCCCTCTCATCCCCCCTTGACATGGAGCAGCAGAAATTTGCCCAGAAAGCTCATCACTCATCTTTAACCAGACAACAAAAGCAAGATAACTTGGAGTAATGTTGTGCTGGTTTGAAAGCAAAACCAGTGAGAGACTCCAAGTCAGAAGTACAATTTAATAACAGCAAAAGAAAAGCAGTAAATAAAGTAAAATAAAGTAAAATAAAATAAATTCAATAGTATAAAATACCACTGACAGAGTCAGAATACAACCTGACACCCTGTTAGTTAGGGTGGTGGTAGCAGTCCAGATGAAATGGTCTTGTAGAAGCAGTGGTCTTGTAGGAAGGTCTGGTAGCTCTTGTCCTCCGTGAATCCAGTGGGGAAAAAGTGGACTCTGCTGTCCCAAAACCAGGATTATATGCAGGGGGGAATGCTTGGCTCCTCCCCCTGGGTGGAGCGTCTCACAATGGGCTGGTATCATTCTATGAGTCATATAATGGGTTCTTGATGGCCCATTGAACAGAAACGGCTTCCAGAGGGAGTTATCTATGAGTCATGGGCAAGGCATTGATGGGCCATTAGCAGAAGATAAGGGAAACACTGCCCCACCTGGTTCCAACACCTCATGAAGATGGTGATAGAGTACATACTTTGGGCACATCTTACATTTTTAACCTAAGACAAATGTCATGAAAATTCCATGTCCATGTCATGAAAATTCCATGTCCATGTCAAAAAAAGCACCATTAGACAAGAATATAGATGTTGCTAGGTAAATTGGTTGTTTCAACATTTTTCATTCTCATGATTTTTTTTATAACAGGTATTTTTAACAGTGCTCCTTTTTGAATGTAGTACTCAATGTATTAGAATCAAAAGGAATTTAAAAAGTTTGTGATTTTCTTTTTTTTTTTAAATTCCAATTTTATTTTTTTGTCGGGAGAACAGAATACTAGGGTAACATTTGTCAGTCTAGCCAAGTCTAGTCTTCCTTCCTTCCTTCCTTCCTTCCTTCCTTCCTTCCTTNTTTGTTGCTTTTGCTCTTCTGATTTTCTTCCCTGTCCTGCTGGGGACAAGAGGACTGAGCAAGCTGCTAGCCAGGGTCAACCCACCCCACCCTGCTATATTCAATGAAGATCAACAATATAAGGTGGGATTTAGTTACCTGAATGTGCCATTTGAGATGCCGTAAAGTATCTTACCTGGACCCCCTGGACTTCTCTAGAGGAGTATGCCATACCTCTGCTGTCATGTCTATCATATCCTGCTTTCCTTACCCATTCCCCCTCTTCCTATGATATTGGGGCTTTTTTTTTTTTTTTTTTTTTTTT